>CM067175.1:63306598-63462137 GCA_034093135.1 Erigeron breviscapus
GACGTGGAGCCGAGTTCACTTGGGAGCGAGAGGATCATATGAAGTCTAAGTATCCGCATTTATTTAGTAATTAGTGTTTTGTTGAATTTCGGGACGAAATTCTTTCAACGGGGGGATAATGTAACATCCGTGAATTTTGACCCATTGACTTTTTGTGTAATTTGACTAACAAACTTGTTGAATGAAATAATTGAGCCATTTGTGATTATATGACTATGTGGTATGTTAGTCGGGTCGTTAATATGTGTTTGGCGTTAAATTGTGTAATCGTTTGTAAAATGGCTTATGGGAGAAACGGGTCGACCCATGGGTTGCCCATGACCCATGAACCAATTAGTTACCCATTCTCCTTTCCCCCTTAATCATTTCATCCTCCCTTTTCTTAAATCTCCTTTCTTCCTCTCTCAAAAAGTCAACTATTTCAAACTCAAATCCTGGAAATTTCATAGTGTTTGAAGCTAGATTAACTCAAGAAATTGCATCATCTTCATCATTTATATATCATATCAAATAATTAGAGTTCAAGCTCAAGAAAATCTCCATATATAGTCAAATTCGGATTTAAAGGCATTTGGGAGATTTGGTAAGTTAAAACTACCTCATATCAGTCATTTTATGTTGTTAAACATGTTTCTAGTAAAACCCAAACGTTTTGTGCCTTGAATCGAGTCAAAAATCGGATTAGAATCCCTTGAGTTTCAAGCCGCATGAACAGTAGCACGGGTTAGGGTTCAAACGCGTGTCTAGGGCTCATAAACGCGTGTTAGGGTTTCTAAATGTGTGTTAGGGTTTTAAACGCGTGTCTAGGGTTCTTAAACGCGTGTTAGGGTTTCTAAACGCGTGTTAGGGTTTCTAAACGTGTGTTAGGGTTTTAAACGCGTGTCTAGGGTTCTTAAACGCGTGTTAGGGTTTCTAAACGTGTGTTAGGGTTTTAAACGCGTGTCTAGGGTTCTTAAACGCGTGTTAGGGTTTTAAACGCGTGTCTAGGGCTCATAAACGCGTGTTAGGGTTTCTAAACGCGTGTTAGGGTTTTAAACGCGTGTCTAGGGTTCTTAAACGCGTGTTAGGGTTTTAAACGCGTGTCTAGGGTTAAATGTGTGTTAGGGTTTTAAACGCGTGTTAGGGTTCTTAAACGCGTGTTAGGGTTCATAAACTCGTGTTACTATTCCTGCTTTACGCGTCAGTTTTCAAACGTCAATAACTTTTGAACCGTAAGCCCGTTTTAGACGTATGACCTATCGTTGGAATCGTAAGAGAGTCTAGTTTCTTGTAGTAACACTCTTTTTATATGAATCTTTGGTCATTTCTAAAAAGGTCGAGTCGAATGAGTTCTTCTCTTACACGTTAATGTTGGAAAGGCGTTTAGGGTTTGTGACTTGACCTAATTGTGCTAAACCAACTTGTTTATGATTGTAATATTGATGTTGGACATAGTTGTTGAATATTGATTGTTGGCTTATGGTATATTGATGTATAATTATAGGTTGTGGACGTGTGGACCGTAATACTCTCCTGTAATCTTATACTAGCTTCTTTATCGGACAAGGTGAGTTTCGTATCTCCCTACTCGCTTGAGATTCGGGCTGAAAAGTGTAAACCTGGCGTGTTTACTTGCATTTATTGATTTATTGATTGGTTGACTTGATTGTTGGATATTGATGTGACAGTTCGTTTTGTTTGATTGACTTTGGTTATGTTTTAGTTAATTATTATATATATATTAGGATAGACGTACATACATGGAAGTCGGTTATGCCTTCATTGGGTTTTAGATGTGGTGGGAAGGCTGCGGGTGACCCTATATATAAGCATCTGGGACTTGAAGAAAGTAGAATCCTCTGAAGTATATGTACGTATAGTTGGTTTAATTGGGATTAGTGGTTTATGATTGTTGAATATTGATTGTTGGACTATAGTTGTTGAATATTGATTTTTGGCTTACGGTTGTCGTATATGGATTTTGGCATATGTTGGACGAATATTGACTGTTGGCACAGGTTCATCGTCTATTGACTGTTGGTTTACGATATATGCATTTACATTTGATTGTAAGCATTGCATACATTGTTGATGAGCCTCGGCAGGGGATTGCCGACATCCTGGTGCATAGATGTATGCACCCATTTTGGATGTAGAACGTGACCCCGAGTATATAGACATATATATCTCGATGTTTTTGAGATGCCGCTTTGTTCATGGTGATGACAAGCGAGTATCGTTGCACAGGTGACTGGAGATCACGCATAGGATAGGCATGTTTGCTTATTCATGCATTTGGCACTTACATTGATTCGCATATCTTTTGTGCTTTCTCATTTCACATTTACTTGTCTTGTGTAATCTTGTTGTTGGACGTTATTGTGTTGCTTAGAGGCTCGCTGTAAGTCATGTCTGGCCTCTATTCTTATATTGTGATTATTGATGTTGGTTCCTTACGAACCATTACTACGAACTCACCAACCTTGTGTTGACTATGCTTAGTACACTTTTCAGGTATTCGGGTTCTCCCAGGACGTGGAGTTTAGTTGCTTTGCTTGCTGTAAACCCGGACCATGGACTTTATGGATCAAGGATTCATTGGCCTCCCCGTTGCATTATACTTAGGATTAATTGCCATCTTTTGAATGCTCATTTGTAACTTTGATGGTTATTGCTCCTTTTGTATTTTGGTATTTGTTTCGTCCTTGTAATGGATACCGAATCTTTAATTGCATTTAGTTTGTTCTATCGTAATTCCACTTTGCGCTATATGATTTCCGTGATATTCCGAGCCTCGGCTTGGGGTGTTACACAATATGGAGATGCCCTAAGTACAGATTCTATTAGATCGTCTCCAACGTCACAGAAGGACAGAACTACACTAAGGAGAGAGGTAACCCAAGTTACGGGTCCGCTTAACCCATGTAGTGTAAATTTTTCTAAAATATGTTGATATTTTAATTGGTGTTATGGGTCAACGAAATTTAGAATATCGGTCAATGTGCATAACTTTAAACTTTTGAAAAATTTTAATAGCAACAAACTTATAGAGATGTATTTTAGTTACTATGTGGAAAATGAAAACTAATAAAAGCGCCAAAACTCTTATAAAATGCTTAGAATAGCGAAAAATCATTAAAAAGTGCTTAAAAGCCGTAACAATCTAGTCATTAATGTTACTTTCCATGAATATGAGGCTAGTGTTAAAAATTTTGTGCTACGAGTCACTCGGAATTCCGGTTTCGCCACTGACGTTTGCGGTCGTAGGTCAACACTCCAGCACAAACCACGCAAAAAGAGGCGAGGTGTTTGCGGTCAAGGAATTTAAGAAGAGCAGTAAGGGGGGGAGTAAAAATTTGAGGAATAACATGTAATATTGGTTAAAATTTACAATTTCGTCTCTAGCATAATGAGTTATATTTTTCGACCGCTTAATAATTTTATCCAAGTTTTGCCAATGTTTGTGGTGACTCGTTCGATATGTTTGAGTTTTTTCTATAAATTTTTTCATGTAACGGGTCAGATATTGTTTGAAAAAAATATTTTCTTTTTGACCACAAGAATTTTAAAATTTTTTCTAAAATATGTTGATATTTTAATTGGTGTTATGGGTCAACGAAATTTAGAATATCGGTCAATGTGCATAACTTTAAACTTTTGAAAAATTTTAATAGCAACAAACTTATAGAGATGTATTTTAGTTACTATGTGGAAAATGAAAACTAATAAAAGCGCCAAAACTCTTATAAAATGCTTAGAATAGCGAAAAATCATTAAAAAGTGCTTAAAAGCCGTAACAATCTAGTCATTAATGTTACTTTCCATGAATATGAGGCTAGTGTTAAAAATTTTGTGCTACGAGTCACTCGGAATTCCGGTTTCGCCACTGACGTTTGCGGTCGTAGGTCAACACTCCAGCACAAACCACGCAAAAAGAGGCGAGGTGTTTGCGGTCAAGGAATTTAAGAAGAGCAGTAAGGGGGGGAGTAAAAATTTGAGGAATAACATGTAATATTGGTTAAAATTTACAATTTCGTCTCTAGCATAATGAGTTATATTTTTCGACCGCTTAATAATTTTATCCAAGTTTTGCCAATGTTTGTGGTGACTCGTTCGATATGTTTGAGTTTTTTCTATAAATTTTTTCATGTAACGGGTCAGATATTGTTTGAAAAAAATATTTTCTTTTTGACCACAAGAATTTTAAAATTTTTTCTTTTTTACCTATGTGTCCATTTTACAACAAAATTTAATTCACCATTATTAAGTGACCACCTTTCGAGCCATTTTTTTCATTGGATCAACATCATTGTCTTCACATAACTCTTCTTTCCCTTCACATCTTCTTACCCATTTCGAATAACCTACAACCCATCTTAGATTAATGGCTCATCTACCTAATCACACCCGTATCAACCACAATAACAAATGTTTTTTTAATGTATTTGCATTTTTATTAGTGAATAATGATATTGTTTTATTAACTTAAGATAATGTGTTCTTTATTTTTTGAAAATGGTATGTTGACATGACAATTTAAATATAAAACTGAAATTGAAAGGTTTAAGATGAAAAGTAGTTCACTTCAATGTGAAGATTCAATGCTATGTTGACGAAATAGTTTAAAACTGATCAATATATTAAGACTATATCTGGAGTGGAGAATTGGAGATGATCTAAAGTCTTTTTAATTAGAATTAAAATTTATTATCAACATTACATGTATTGATTTAAAATAAGATGCTAAATATTTTTAGAAGGATTCTTATTTGGTTTGATTATCTTAAAAATATTCATTTTTTTTAAGTATGATGTATAAGTGTACAACTATCTCAAATGTAGTATGTGTCATGATAAGGGACAAGAGTGTAGTCGGCTTATTTTATCGGCAAGTTGGTTCGGCTAGCTTCGGCTCTTTGGCTACCTTGTAGCATGTGCATCGGCAAGCATTGGCAAGTTGGATCGGCTATATATATCGGCCACATTTGGCCGATCCTTGTGAACGTTGGGAGCGTGCTTTGTGACCGTTTTTTTTTTGTTCTTGTGCCAAAAACTATTTACACCGGAAACCTAATTTTTTTTTGGGGGTTTTCGATTTTGAGGCTAATCCTATGTTTTTCTTGGCTTCTATTGCCGGAATCCATGCCGGAAAAACTTGCCGATGCTCCTAACGTACAATACCCTTATTCTGGTGAGATCGAAAACCCCTTTTTGAGGTTTCCGGTGGTTGCCGGCCAGAAACGTTCACTTTTTACGGCCAAATTGTTGTTTGGCTTTGGCAAGGGTGTAGTTGACACATTCATTGGCTCTTTGGCTACTTTTAATCGGTTTTCCGGCGACCCCTTTTTTGGGGTTTCTGGTTTAATCGGTTTTCTGGTGACCTCTTTTATGGGGTTTCTGGTTTAATCGTCGCTGCATGTAATCCGGTGACCCCTTTTTGGGGTTTCTGGTGGTGTTGCTTCGGTTTTTCGGTGACTCCTTTTTGGGGTTTCCGGTTTATACGGTTTTCCGGCGAGCCCATTTTGGTTTTCCGGTTAACTGCTGCTGCTTATTGTTGCTTATATGTATATTTATCTTTATTTACATTGCCGTTAATTGCATGTTTGTGATTAGCTTGGTAGTGTTAACTTAGCGGTAGCGTTGCCGGATTTTTCCTTGGTAGTGTTGCCGTCTTTTGTTCCATTAAAGCAATAGGTAGCCGGAAAAGTAGTTTTAGCCGATGATGATATCGTTGAACAATTAGGTTGCCGGTTTTACGTTAAATGGGCGATGATGATACAAAATGTTCGTAAAAATGGGACTCGGATGATCCGGGGCGTATCTTGGCGGGGTAAACCTTCGGGTTGGCAGCCATGGCGTCTTCGACTTCCGAAATTCCCGACCCCCAAATTTTGAGCCCAAGTATCATTTTTTTATTAAAAACGGTCACTTTTTTAATTTTTCCGGCAACCTTTAATTTTTCTGGCATTGGCATTTTGGCAAGTTTTTACTAGTTTTGTTGCACTACACCATGTGATTTGGCAAGTTTTTGGAAAAAACACGTGACGACATTTGATTGGCCGAAAACTAACAAAAAACTAGCCAATTTGCCAAGTTGTAGCACTACACCCCCCTAAAAAGCCCCAATTCAAAAAAAGTCAATATATCAGCTTAGGTTGCGTACATCAGAGCTAAAAGTTTGACTTCTCTTGAGTAGTTTGAACAAGTATCTCTTCATCATAGTAACTAAAACGCAAAGTTGTTGCCAAAAGATTATTTATGGCGAGTGTTTCTTTTACTGCATTCTTAAAACTTTATTGATGTTGGATGTAAATCAGAAGTAATATGATAGATGTTCTTAAAATTTGTCTAAACATGTAATAAGAAAAAGATCACGACTCAGGACAATATGAATTGTGAAGATGAGAAAATAAAACGTATGTGATTTCTTTGTCATCAATTGCATAAGTTTAGAGCTATATTTTAAGCTATATTTCATTTCCCTAATTGAAAACATGATTTGTGTTAAAATATCAAACCAATTAGAAATTCGATGTTTCAGTTCATGAAATTTCTAAAAATCATATTTCAACGGGCTAAAGATTTAAAGGAAATACCGAAGTTAAAACCAAAATTTTTCAACCTGGAGTGGTAAACTCAACCGTAAAGCTAACCCGTCGAGTTGGGCCAATGACCAGATGACAATGGTCGAAATGAGTAGTAAGTTATGTAGTCCAAACACACAAGGAAAACATAAGCGAAAGTGTAGGAGTGGTCGAATGCAGTGATGTTGGTTGATAGGTGGTCGGTCGATCAAAACAAGCATACTTGGGGGTTAAGTTGAACCATAAACAACTTGCAAGTTATATTAGACACTATTGTCATTTGTCAATTCCCTGTTTTAGTCCACCTTGGAGATCAAACCTTTTACCATACCATATACAATCCTTTAGTTGGTCCATATTAGCCGGTCATGGCAATAGTTGTCAGGTTGACTGGGCTGTTCGTCTCTCATTACAAAAAGTCAAAAACCATTACAAAACATTATTAAAATGCGAATCACCTTTTTAGTTATTGCATAATCTGTTGTCATTTTGTGTTTCTGCCTGATTTTACTTATAACACTCTTACATTGATTATTCCTAAATTCCTATATCATACTTGGGTTAAAAGCTATCAAACATTGACTATATACCTGCTTAAATATAGTTACAATGTCGTTTATTGCGTTGAATTTATTTAAGTTGAAGCAAATGAGAAAACCAACACAAATTAACAAAACTGATACCCAAATGGTTTCGACATCTTTAAACTATACGTTTTGGCTGAATTTTGGTTTTAGTTAAATAAAATTGTATTAATTGTATAAAGACTCCTATTTGTACATGTATCGTTACCCAAATTCTAAGTTGTAATCTACAATGACATCGCAATTTTTGCAGTACAAGCAAAGTGAACGTAACATTAATTGAGGTAACTTAATCACTTAATGGTTGGTAAAGTGAGGTGATGTTTCCAATTACGTTTTGAATCAATTATGTGGTTATTACATTTGCATAATAGTTAAAAGAATGTGTATAACTATAAAAGTGATTATTAGCGTTTAAACAGAGTAAAAACACAATTTTAAAAAAGCATGTAAGATTGTAAGAACCTACTATTTCAAAACGCAATGCGGTTGCAGTGAAAGAAAAATGTTTACCTTAAGTTGTGCCTAACAAGAAATGATCGACACATGACAAAATCAATAGTAAAAGTTATTGGTGACCCATTGGTAAGGTTTTAGATTTTAGGAAAATCCACCAGGGTTCGAATCTCACTTCCTACATCTCAGACACGCGTGGTTTGAGCTCTGCATACTGTCCAATCGGATATTACGGTGGTGTCTTGAATGTTAATTACTAACTCACTGTAAAAAAAGAAAGAAATGTATAATCCATTTTTCAACAATTGAATGAATTAGGTAGAATTTTGTAAGGCCTATCTATCATTCGTCAAGGAAAAACACGGATGGTATTCAACATGGGCTTTTGAATGGGCCTGAGACTGAGCCTAGTGCCCTGGTAAAGTTGTTATCGGAATATCTGAATTTGACCTAGCCCAACAAAAATGCACTATAAATAAGCAATGAATCTCATTCTTAAAATCATCACACATAAAACCCTAACTCATTTTAGTCGCCGTTATCATCATTAAAAAAAAACCATTTTTTCTTCTCATGTCTTGCTTTTTACTAAAATCTATTTATAAAACAAAAAAGCTCTTGTTTTGATTATCTTTTTGAGGTTCTAATGATGTTTTTGTGATGTGGGGGTGTGGATGATGAGATCATTTATTTACACAGTTATCCCTGTCTGATTAAAAATTTGATGTATACTTGTGATCTGACACATAACTCCACTACTATCATTATTTTTCGTTATTTAGCCGGAAGTATTCATTCATATATATCATATGTCCAAGATATAATACCAAATGAGTATACGTCTGATTTTTATGTTTGACACCAAATCTGTGGTAGTTTTGATATATAGAATCAGGCGTATATTCATATGGTGTTGTATGTATTGACATATACGGAAAGGAAGAGAATATTGACAGAAAAGTCAACTCGTGTTCATTTTAGCCGGTGAGCTGCATAGATTTATTTCTATTTTTTCATTTAATTTTTAAGTCTGCTAACCCCCTAATTTATGACTAGTTAAACTTTTAATTTGGCTACAAACATAATATCTTCTGTTGGAATATAGTTGAATACAATCATTGAAGTCAAAACACACTGTATATAATTTGTATAAGGAAATAAGTAATTGACTTTTGAATTGGGATTGTTTAAAAAGTTTATCTATATATGATATTAATGACAAGATATCGCTTCTAATATGTACTGATCGTTTGTTGTAAAAAGCAATATCCAACATGCGAACCTAGCGAGGTATGATCTATTAAAGACTAAAAGTTAGTGTAATGAATGCTAATAATCCATATTCAAATAGCAAAATACAGAGTATCACTGAACCTTTAAAAGTGATTAAAGAATGTATATTACAAAGTGTTTTATTTTAACAAAAGAAAATCATGTAATTAACCAAATTTCATTGTGATTATACCAAATTAGAAGTTTTAGATTTTCACAAAATAGCCAACAAAATTGCATTAAGCTGACAAAATTGCAAAAAGATCTTCAAAATCACAATGAGAACATCAAAATTGCATTGGTTCTGTAGGTTCGCCATGCGATCATGAGAATCACAATGCGCAATTCTTCTGCAGAATTTTTATGAGATCTTGCAGAATCTCTAGATTCTGCATTGCGATTCTGCAGAGTCTCATTGCGATTTTGAAGTTCTCATTGCGATTTTGAGATTTCGTTGCGATTTTGTTGGCTAATTTATGAAAGTAAATAAAATGAAATTTGGCCAATGACGTGATTTTTTCTTAACAAAATTGTATGGGTTAATGTATATTTGGAAGCATAGTATGCCCAGTGTTAGATTATACGTTATCCGTCCCAATTTAAATGTCATAGTTTGACATTTTGAGTCTCTTTTGTTTAACTTTGATCCTCAATATTTTTGTTTGTGTTATATAATACTTGATATAAAATATATGAATGGATAGAGTTTTAAATGTATTTTACATTAATATAATTTTCATTAAGTATTATATAACACAAACAATTATTTACGATCAAAGTTGAAAGAAAGACTTAGTAAGTCAAATAGGAACATTTAAATTGGGACGGAGAGTAGTAACTATTATAACTTAGTCAAGTAATCATAGTTTCTTATAAAAAAAAGCTTTTTTTTTTTTTAGAACGGCAGAAAATATATTATATAAAAAACCTACTAGCAAAATACTAGAGGTCAAGATACAAGAGTACAAAATCTAGTATACAAGAAAAGAAACTACCTAAAGACTATTGAGAATTACAATCAAACTAACCACGAGCTTAAAAAGCAAGTAAAGGATTGTTGATCCAAACGTCCCATCCAATTGTAGTCTTCTTGCGTCTATAACGGAACCAAAAGTAGGAGAGACTGATTATGGTTTCAACTAGTACGTTGTTCCTTCTCGTAGATTGATTAAATACAACATCATTCCTAACTTTCCAAAGCTCCCACCAAATGGTAAATATGATTGTAATGACAATATCCTTAGTAACCTTAGATTTATTCATGTTGTTCACAAACTGAATGAGATCGGCGGGATCAAAGTGAAAAGGAATATCCATATTAAGCCATTTACAAATGGCTTTCCAAACCGTCTTAGCAATATGACAATCTGATATGATATGAAACAACGTTTCAATACCATTTCCACAGCAAGGACAAATCAAAGAATTGTGATGAACACCTCTAAACCAAAGATTAAATCTAGTAGGAAGTCGGTTTTTAACAACCCTCCAAGCATGTATATTAACTTTCCTTGGTACGATTTTATTCCAACTAGTAGCCAAATAATGAGACGGTAATGAGGATTGTCTATTATCGTTTATTATAGTAATGAGACGGTAATGAGGTTTTTAATAGTTCTTTTGCTCAAGGGCTTTCGCAAGTCAGTCATACACAAGCCTGTATGTCACACCCCGTTAAAGCGGAATACCCAAGATGCGCAGATAAGTACCTCGTTTAATTACAAAAGTTTGACCACATAGGATCGATTTAATTAACAAAGTAGGACAAAATAACGTTAGTATTTTACATTGACAAAAGACGCAAAAGACTTCAAGCTCCGAAGACTAGAGAAACTAAACAGAATTGTCTATTATCGTTTATTATAGTACATGTAATAGTCTGTAAATCTAATGGAGGGAGTAACTGGGTAAGAAAAAGGTCAAAAGTGGATTTTTCCAAAAGCAAATTGATGAAGGTTTGAGGTTACTTGAGAACTTTGAATGTTGTAATTAAAACTGGATTGGTAGTAGATCAAAAATCAAATCCCTTTGTGGAATCAATGGTGTAATTTTGTCTCTCACTCTTTATATTTTGTTCCCTTGGCTTGTTAAATTTATAAAATTAACTTGGTGGTTGAACTCAAGTCCCCGATGGATCTTTAGACCAAAAAAGAACACGAGATATATTGGAAATTTGGAATGTTTGGAGCTGCTAATTTTTAAGAGGACTGATGTTTTTTTTTTAACAATATCTTAATCTTAATATATACTAAAATGCAACTGACCTAACCTCAATTGATCAATCACATCCTTTAATTTTTTAAAATTAATTAAATCAACACATGTCTAAATTAATTTATATTTTTGGTTTTCCATCACCAATTTACACTTTAACCCAATTTAAAAAAAATTAATACTTTATTGCATAATGTCTATCTAATAACAAAATATAGCTAAAAGTTAGAGAGTTACAACATTTTGATTAGTACGAATTAATATTTATATCAATATTTTATTTTATATTATTAATTGTAATAAAACTAATTATAATATTGTTCTTATTAGTAATTGTAATTAGACTATAATTAGGATAATCATTGTTGTTATTGGTAATTGGAATCAAACTATATTTAGGATACAAAGTCTTCTTATATAAAGTGAACCCTACAAATAAAATCACAACACACGAAATCATTGAAAACCCTACGAACCAGGCGCTACTTTTATTGTTCTTAACAACCATGGCTAACGAAAATAAAATTTACTATTTTTGCAAGACATCAATGAAAACTTGGTCAATTGTGTAATCAAAGTTAAGATATTGCTTCTCTGGAAGAGTTTGTATAAAAGAAACTCTGCTACATCATCTTGCCTTGATATGATTTAGCATTCAGTATTAACATCTGAATATCTCAATTTTTTTTAAGTATATTTTTACATTTAACATATAAGTATCTTTTTTGTTCCATATATCAATTCTTATATTAATAATGTTGTAAACCCGTGTATTTGACACAGTCTAAAATCTAGTAAATTTACTAAAAATGCTACTAAGAGGGCTAATGTTTTGATTCTATGCACCGATCGTGTTTTTTGGTCCATTTTACCTTTGGTCCTCTACACCATCATGTGATGTAATACTAGATTATGTCCCGTGTTAACACACGGGCTTCATAAGCTAACTACTATAATTATGATTTCATATATAAAAACATGAATTAATTAAACAATAAGTATCAAAGTTTTAACTAATAATGAGTAACATATTGTGATGATTTCATGTAACATAAATTTATTTGATCTTATGTTGAATATATGACAACATGCAAGACATAAACTTTTCAACAAAAATCTTATCTAGAAATAACCACTCCAGTTGTTTTGTTGTTTTAAAAAAGTGAGTTATCGAAGTTAAGGTATGTTAAATTGTTAATTAATTAAGTTTGAAGAAAATGCAAATTAAAAAAGAGTTTAGAAAATTTAAACTTGAAAGGACCTAATTATAAATACAATGATTATCATTACCGTCATGGTTCTAAATGATATTTATCATCAATTCCTCCTTTATCATTATTTTCCAATTGGATGAAATAGATGTATTATAAAATATATCTGTTATGAATTATTGGCTTAAGCAGCAGCCATATACTATTGGCTCTTTGTTTTATATACTTTTAATGTTATATATATATAGACATAGCTAGATATGTAAATACAGATTTGAGATTCAAAAATCTATCTATCAATTTCCTTCTCTCGGATCCTTTTCTTTATATTCAATATTATCATACTTATAATATTTAGGTACATTAGGAACATAACATTTATAACACGTTATCAGCACGAGAGTGCTCAGAAGATCAACGAATCAAAGTCACCATATTCAAGGTAAGAATTTCATATATATATATATATAATAATAATATTTATCTTATTATTTGTTTCATTTCTATGATAAATTAAAATCAGTACAGGGGACCTATGCTATGGACATAACATTGATAGGACTACTAATATCTAACATTTTATTTATGCATCTAACATTTTATTTATGCACCTAACATTTTATTTATGCATCTAACATTTTATTTACGCATCTAACATTTATTTATGCACTAACATTTTATTTACGCATCTAACATTTATTTACGCATCTAACATTTATTTATGCACCTAACTTTTACATTTATGTCAAGTAATTCTTATTTATGTAATATAATATTTAATTATGTTTACTAACGTGTGATGAGCAAGACAAAGCAACAGCTGCTGTCTTTATCCATAAACACATCGATGAAATACTACAGTTGGAATACTTTAATTATGATGATCTAAGTGTTTTATGGCAAAAATTTAAAAAGCTTAAAACATATTCTGAGTTGAATATGATTTTCATTATTCAAGAGAAAAATAACGAGCTATTAATGAAAAATCATCAAGATCGTCCCACAGGATCATTGACAATACCAGAAGCAAATATTGCTTATAATAATAACAAGACTGTGGACGAGGCCGTGGACATGGTCAAAACAATTTTGACATGACTCATTTTAGTGGTCGCAACCACTCATTTAAATAGAAGAGAATAAAGAAATTCTCTCTGCATTCTCTCTTTATTTACTAAATGACAGTATGTCAAAAACAATTTTTCTTTTACATTAAAAGAAAAAGAGATGTCATGCATTTATAACCAAAGGGATTATTAAGTATAATTCTAACGACTATAAATACCAAAATAAAAGATACAAATAAAATGCTATGAGAAAATTATATTTCATAGCATAGCATAGTAGTAGATCGAAAATTTTGAAAATTACATATTTATTTAATCACTCCATAATTGTTAGTCCCAAGTTTAACCCAATGATTTTTTAAGTCAATTGGATTATCGAGATCGTACCCTGCTAACAACAATTCCTCTATGACCTTTTTGAATGTACCACCACCCATTCTTCTCCCCGGCAACCTTACAATACGATTTTTCCCGACATATGTTGGTAACGGATACATGGAAAGAGAAGCTGTACAACAAATGGAAGTCCATCCCTCTGAAGTCCACCCGCGACAGGCCCTAGGTATCCCTGTGCATGAGCATATTGGTGTTGGCATCTCTGATATGTTCATTTCTTCTCCAAATACTACCAAAGTAGTATTACTTTTCACAAACTGGTAAGACCTTCTAGGCCTTACATTTCTTTGGTTTTTCAAAAATGATACTTCTGCGGACTTTTTCTTACGGCTATAAAGCTTGCTAATATAAGCCCATGAATCCTCTACAAGCTTTTCAAACTCTGGTCCGTGATTCATTATCGTATCAATCGGTCCTACGTCACTAATTGGATTAGGGTATAGTATGGGCGAGTCTGACATTGGTTGTTTACCTTTTTCTTTATTACCTTCCTCAAAGGTTTCTGGTTGAAATGATGGTTCTAATTGGAATGTTGGTTTTGGTGTATTGAGAAACCAGTTTTGATAAAAGGAATCTATAGGATTTGAGGATGAAGCTCCATGATAAGCTACCCCAAAAGGATTTGGGAACGATGCACTGACATTTTCTTTGGGAAATTCTAGTTGTGACGTCGATGCAGTATTATGAAGAAGCCAGTTTTGGCAACAATCGTCGACCGCTTTTTCCCATTCATTAGTACTGATCATTAGATTTTTCCCTTTGTCCATTATAGACTGGAGTCTTTCCTACCTGCTGTAAAAATTTTGTCAGGTAACTAATATAATAAATACACAAGAAACATTCTCAACAATACTATCCTGGACAACTTAAGATTTTATTTATTAAATAACACATCATTTATAATAAATTCCACATATTTCTATAAAATCACTCTTGACTTTAAGAATTGGAGTTTGTGTCAGATCCAGATCCCGACATGTTGCTTCCTCCGGCACCATCTTTCTTTCTTCTCCTAAGAGGTTGAACATTGAGATCATCATCTTCTTCTTCTTCAGATGACATGGCGAAAATGGATTTCTTCCTTTGTGTTGGCTCGTCATCTTCTTGCTGAGCTACAAATTTTGCGAACGCTTCATCGTCTTTTATTTGACGATTGACAATGTTAGATTGTTCTTCCTCTAAGATTTCAGATAAAACTCTGGCCAACATTTCATCTTCAGTTTCTTGCTTTGCTTGTTTCTCAACAAGTTCAGATTCCTCTATGTCCATGATTAACTTGCAATCTTCATAGGGGATGCCTCTAAGCTCGGCCTCAAGCTTAATTCTTTTGACCCTATTTGTTTCAAGATTTTCAAGATTATCTTGAGCCATTGGCCTTTTGCCTTTTGGATCGCTAGAAGAGGCACCGGAGTTTTTCATTGTCTTATGATAAATCGGTGGAACAATATTGTTAATTAACCGAACATGATTTAAAAGATAAATGTTTTATATAAACATATAAATATACAGTATATAAATTAAGATGAGTAAAAGAACAAAAGATAGCTTACCAGAGAAGATCGGAGAACTAGCGAGTTATGAGCGGAATAGCTTACAACAGAATTACTAAAAGAAGAACTAAAGCAAATAAAAGAGATAGAGAAAGAAGATTTTGTGTGCATTCTCCTTAACAAAACGCGTTATTATATAGAGGTTAAAAAGCATGCGTGACCTGGAAGAACGGACAGGTGTCCATAAAGTACAGTAGATTGAAATAATTGTTACGATAACCGGTTAAAAGTACACGTGTCCAGAAACTACAGTAATCTGTACAGTATTAAGATATTTTAAATTTCGTTCAAAATCAAGAAAAGTTGTATTTCATTATTCGTACAATACGAGTACAACTCGTTACATTATTCAACGGAAATACAACAATTAGAACTACAATATATTTAAAAACCATACAAAGAAACCCATGTGGCCACAAACAGTAGAGGAACTACACCGATGATAAATAAGATCAACCATGGGTAAGCTTCGTCCCATGGAAGTTGAGCCACAATAATCAACCAAGCAAAGATGATTATGTAAATCATAATCATGAATGGGTTCAACATTTTTGGATAAGAGTTTGGTTAGATTTTAAGACAAGAGATAATGATAAGTTGAAATTGTATGAAGAGTTATGTGTTGTGGTATTATTTATATAGACTAAAGAGTCGTGGTAATAGTCGGAATGAAAAGAGGGGAAAAGCGAATTTGAATTTTGAAAATTTGAAAATTTGAAATTTAATTTATTTGAAATTCTAATTTTAAATTAGATGAATTAAATGCATTATTCTATCGTATTAAAGAAACATAAATGCAAGTAAATAATATTGATCATGGCCATTTAATAAATTGGCATGACTAGTTAAACCACACCGAATCAATGATGATGAGAAATATATATAAACAAGGGAAAACCTAAATTACCTAATGGTAGAAAACTTCTAATAGAGGACGCTCTATTTTAAGTTTTTAATAGAGGACGCTCTATTTTTACCCAAAATCAACAAGAAAATTGTTGAGTTTATATATATCATAGTGGTTATGATACTCAGTCAAGAACTGATGAAAGTGTAATTATTTACATATTGTAAAGAAAGATCATATATTGAAGAAACTGCCAAAGATCCATTTTTGGTTTGCATTATAAATGTGCCTCATGCACATATGGCAGTCATAGAAAAATATGATGATTTTAAACTTATGGCATGACAGATTAAGCCATTAAGGATATCCTATGATGAAAAGGATCCACATGATCCTAAAATGATTAAAGGATACACATATCCTAGCATGATACCATTTAGCATTTAAATCGATGCATCGTCTAAATGGTTATCAATTTGCAACTTGAAGTTTGCACATATGGCAGTCATAGAAAAATATGATGATTTTAAACTTATGGCATGACAGATTAAGCCATTAAGGATATCCTATGATGAAAAGGATCCACATGATCCTAAAATGATTAAAGGATACACATATCCTAGCATGATACCATTTAGCATTTAAATCGATGCATCGTCTAAATGGTTATCAATTTGCAACTTGAAGTTTGCACATATGGCTTAGCTAAAATAGTAAGCATATTATTTGAGATTGGCAAATTCAATTTTGATAAATTTTAAATGATCATTTGAGAATGAATGACTTATAGTTTGGTGGCATAATATGAACTCGCATCATGCAAATAGCTTATTGTATTTCCTCCCCAAATGAAATTGGTTTATGGTCACAAAGATGAGACCACAAAGAATGTTGGATATAATGTTGAAAAAACATCGATAAATGAAGTGCCCTGGAAATGCGTAGACTTATGCTTTGATTCAGTTCGAACCTGTCAACTTAATCGACAGTAGTATGGCTGTTTTGGGTATGAGTTGAAACATGTAAAATGTATATGTTTTACCAACATTAGGGGGAGATATTCCCAACATTAAGGGAAAGATAGAAAATTGCCATTACATACATCATAAAATGATATAAAACCTTCCCTCAGGAAGTAAACAAGTGAAACCTTCCCACAGGAAGGAGTGAATGATAAAACATTCCCTCAGGAAGTAAACAATATGATGTTGAATGGATCTCCTCAACTTCTAAAGATAATGATCACAATATTGATTTAAAAGTGTAATTAAAGCATTGATAGTCCATGTTGGTCATGAAATAATACATCATTTAAGCTATTGGTAAAGCGTAACTTATGTAGTATGTGTATGTACTCGAATGGAATATATGATGTATGATATGTAGATCACATGTGGAGAAAATAACAAGTTTGTTTACGCTATAATCGAATTGATCTAGACACTTACTATGATAAAGTCAAAGATATTGGTTTCCGATATTGGGTTATGTCAACCAACGAATTTAAACGAATTTAAGTAATGTGATCATGAGGGGGAGATGATACGCGTTGCACTCTTTTTCCCTTAACCATGGTTTTTGTCCCATTGGGTTTTTCCTGGTAAGGTTTTTAATGAGGCAATATCTCTAAGCGTATCAAATGAGTTATGTACTCTTTTTCCTTCATTAGATTTTTTTGTCCCATTGGGTTTTTCCTGGTAAGGTTTTTAATGAGGCAATATCTCTAAGCGTATCAAATGAGTTATGTACTCTTTTTCCTTCATTAGATTTTTTTGTCCCATTGGGTTTTTATCTAATAAGGTTTTAACGAGGCATAATCTTTCTAAAAGACATCCAAAAGGGAATGTCATACATGTTTGTGGATCTTGCAGTATTTCTTCAAGTAACAACGCTCCAACAATTTTGTATAAAGGTGATGCAGCTTGTATTATTCAACTTAAAGAATGGTACATCAAAGAAGAATAGAGATATGCAGATTTGTTTATTAAGGCATTTCGAGTCTTATCATTCAAGGAGATACAAGAATTTTGGATATCAGATTTCCTACTTATAAGCTTTGATTCACATCATCTAGATGATACATGTCAAGATAAGGGGGAGCATTACAAGTTGCACTCTTTTTCCCTTCACTAAGTTTTTGTCCCACTGGGTTTTCTTAGTAAGGTTTTTAATGAGGCAACATACCCGATCCAGAAGTATCAAAGGAGATAACAAGTGCTGCACTCTTTTTCCCTTAGCTATGGTTTTGTCCCACTGGGTTTTACAAGCAAGGTTTTTAACGAGGCAGTATTTTAAAACTATCATACAAAGTGAAACGTATATGGCTGAGGGGAGTGTTATGAATTATTGGCTTAAGCAGCAGCCATATACTATTGGCTCTTTGTTTTATATACTTTTAATGTTATATATATATAGACATAGCTAGATATGTAAATACAGATTTGAGATTCAAAAATCTATCTATCAATTTCCTTCTCTCGGATCCTTTTCTTTATATTCAATATTATCATACTTATAATATTTAGGTACATTAGGAACATAACATTTATAACAAAATCCATAATAGTTGGGGGAACATGATAAGCCAAAGGAAAAGATAAAATTTAAGGAGGGATCAAAATGCAATTAAGAAAGAAAAACTAAGGATGTAAATATAAATATAAATAAATGATAAATTAGAATGGTGAAATTATGCTAATTGATTGCCACGTAAGTGATTAAAAAAAACCCTCCCTCCTTTAATAGGTAGGAGATTATATGAACGAAATGCATTTTTGGTCTCTGTGTTATCACCTCATTTGCAAAACTCGTCCAAACTTGTGCAAAGTGGTGTTTTTGGTCCTCGTGATATCAACTTAGTGGCGATCTTAGTCCAAATAGACGGATCCGTCTATTTTCTACCGTTAAGGACATCATGTGCCCCTCACGTGAGGGGCAATATTGTCTTTTCATATAAACGAAGGACTATTCTTGCAACCAACCCAAATACATATATCCTTCTAATTCATTCCCAGATCTAATTCATTCCCAAATCTCATTCAAAAAGAAAAAATCTCAAATTTATTTTCATACATAAATTACATTATACATATATTACCTTTGAATCAAAACCAAACAACATCATTAATTTGAATAAAAAATATGTTCATACACAAACATAACAACATCTTATTGATAAATACATTAAGAAATTAAAAAAAAAAGAGCTATGAACATGGCAATTCATAAATGGGAAAATCAGACACCTTGCGATTCACATTATCAACAAGAATTAATAAAAATCAATAAATACATTGAACTTCCAACATTCAAACAAACCTGATCAAAGTTCCTCTATTTCACTGTCACGGAAAAGTATTTGCCACCGCCATTTTTGTTTCTTCATCACCGTCACACAAATTTCTTCATCATCGTAAAAGGTATAATTAATCCTTCTTTCTTCTTTACATAATTCTGTTAACCCTCATATGTTCACCACCGCCATATCCATTTTCCGACCAGATCTGAAGTCAAGTAACCGGGGTATCCTTTTTCCGACCAGACCACACAATCTTTCCTGGTATACAAAACCTACATACATATAAATATAGATCGCATCTGGTTTGCCACTAGAGTTTCGCTGTATATAACATCCGAATAGCATCTGGGTTTGCCACTAGAGTCCGCTATATATAACATCCGATCGCATTTGGGTTTGATCTGAAGGGAGACGACGGCGGTGATGGATCTGAAGGGCGGTGGATCTGAAGGTTGGTGTGTGGGTGTATTTTGACTCGGAACTAAAGTACGTATTTCTCAAATGAGTTTCACTTCAATATATATAGTATTAGAATAATAGTTATGTTGGACTTGCCCATTTGGGAAATATGTACCGATCGACTTTCTGTGTATGATCATTAGTTGTTGTTTGATGATACGATGATGATGATGATGATGATGATGATGGGAAAGACACAAATATTTTATTTGAAGATCCGGTAAAAATAAATTGATATTTGATGATAAAGACATATATACGCATAAACAAAGAATAAATAAAAAAAAGTTTTAAGAAGATATATGTATTTGGGTTAGTTGCAAGAATAGTCCTCGTTTATATGAAAAGACAATATTGCCCCTCACGTGAGGGGCACATGATGTCCTTAACGGTAGAAAATAGACGGATCCGTCTATTTGGACTAAGATCGCCACTAAGTTGATATCACGAGGACCAAAAACACCACTTTGCACAAGTTTGGACGAGTCTTGCAAATGGGGTGATAACACAGGGACCAAAAATGCAATTCTTTCTTGTGCATATTATGGTCACCGAAGCTTGTTTCGGGTTGCACCAAAACAACCAGTTGCCTGGCATCTAGCTATTTAATTAGTGGAGTTTTCCTCAGCCTTTCTTTAATTTGTAATTGTCCTAGAATTTGTATCTTTCAATGTTTCTACTATATAGCTAGATGCCTAGATTATATTTTTGATAATATTCCATCTCTGTCTTAAAAAAACACATTACTAATACACTCCTATTAAATCATTAATATTCGGAGCCTTCATATTACAATTTCATGAGTCTAATTTGATATTGTTAACATCCTCATTATAAAGAAGAATTAATTTATGACTGCTCGTACTAGATGTATATGCTTGCATGACATGACGGAAAAAAATCAAAAAATAAACGGCGATTATTAGAGATGTAACAAGTTCATATAGTTCATTAACAGGTAGTGGTATATCTACAACAAATTTTAGACATTTACAACAGATGTATATATTATACTGCATAGTGTACCACTGTATAAAACATACATTGTTGTAAATGGCTCAAATTGGTTGTAGATAATGTGTTCATGAATGATTAGGATAAAATTAGTTTGTATGCAAAATAGGTGAAAAGATAGAAAATGTTGTAAATGGATAAAGGTTGATAATTGACTTTGAATAAAGAAGAGTTTAGATGATTATATATATATATATATATATATATATATATATATATATATATATATATATATATATATATATATATATATATATATATATATATATATATATATATATATATATATATATATATATATATATATATATATATATATATATATATATATATATATATATATATATATATATATATATATATATATATATATATATATATATATATATATATATATATATATATATATATATATATATATATATATATATATATATATATATATATATATATATATATATATATATATATATATATATATATATATATATATATATATATATATATATATATATATATATATATATATATATATATATATATATATATATATATATATATATATATATATATATATATATATATATATATATATATATATATATATATATATATATATATATATATATATATATATATATATATATATATATATATATATATATATATATATATATATATATATATATATATATATATATATATATATATATATATATATATATATATATATATATATATATATATATATATATATATATATATATATATATATATATATATATATATATATATATATATATATATATATATATATATATATATATATATATATATATATATATATATATATATATATATATATATATATATATATATATATATATATATATATATATATATATATATATATATATATATATATATATATATATATATATATATATATATATATATATATATATATATATATATATATATATATATATATATATATATATATATATATATATATATATATATATATATATATATATATATATATATATATATATATATATATATATATATATATATATATATATATATATATATATATATATATATATATATATATATATATATATATATATATATATATATATATATATATATATATATATATATATATATATATATATATATATATATATATATATATATATATATATATATATATATATATATATATATATATATATATATATATATATATATATATATATATATATATATATATATATATATATATATATATATATATATATATATATATATATATATATATATATATATATATATATATATATATATATATATATATATATATATATATATATATATATATATATATATATATATATATATATATATATATATATATATATATATATATATATATATATATATATATATATATATATATATATATATATATATATATATATATATATATATATATATATATATATATATATATATATATATATATATATATATATATATATATATATATATATATATATAAATATGTAAATAACAAATAACATGTAAATAATAAATAAACATGTAATATAGATATCTGGTTTGCCACTAGAGTTTCGCTGTATATAACATCCGAATAGCATCTGGGTTTGCCACTAGAGTCCGCTATATATAACATCCGATCGCATTTGGGTTTGATCTGAAGGGAGACGACGGCGGTGATGGATCTGAAGGGCGGTGGATCTGAAGGTTGGTGTGTGGGTGTATTTTGACTCTGAACTAAAGTACGTATTTCTCAAATGAGTTTCACTTCAATATATATAGTATTAGAATAATAGTTATGTTGGACTTGCCCATTTGGGAAATATGTACCGATCGACTTTCTGTGTATGATCATTAGTTGTTGTTTGATCATACGATGATGATGATGATGGGAAAGACACAAATACTTTATTTGAAGATCCGGTATAAATTGATATTTGATGATAAAGATATATATCTACACATAAACAAAAGAATAAATAAAAAAAAGTTTTAAGAAGGATATATGTATTTGGGTTAGTTGCAAGAATAGTCCTCGTTTATATGAAAAGACAATATTGCCCCTCACGTGAGGGGCACATGATGTCCTTAACGGTAAAAAATAGACGGATCCGTCTATTTGGACTAAGATCGCCACTAAGTTGATATCACGAGGACCAAAAACACCACTTTGCACAAGTTTGGACGAGTCTTGCAAATGAGGTGATAACACAGGGACCAAAAATGCATTTCGTAAATGGCTCAAATTGGTTGTAGATTATGTGTTCATGAATGAATAATTAGGATAAAATTAGTTTGTATGCAAAATAGGTGAAAAAATATACATTGTTGTAAATGGCTCAAATTGGTTGTAGATTATGTGTTCATGAATGAATAATTAGGATAAAATTAGTTTGTATGCAAAATAGGTGAAAAAATATACATTGTTGTAAATGGCTCAAATTGGTTGTAGATTATGTGTTCATGAATGAATAATTAGGATAAAATTAGTTTGTATGCAAAATAGGTGAAAAAATAGAAAATGTTGTAAATGGCAAATTGGTTGTAGATAATGTGTTCATGAATGATTAGGATAAAATTAGTTTGTATGCAAAATAGGTGAAAAGATATACATTGTTGTAAATGGCTAAATTGGTTGTAGATTATGTGTTCATGAATGAATAATTAGGATAAAATTAGTTTGTATGCAAAATAGGTGAAAAAATATACATTGTTGTAAATGGCTCAAATTGGTTGTAGATTATGTGTTCATGAATGAATAATTAGGATAAAATTAGTTTGTATGCAAAATAGGTGAAAAAATAGAAAATGTTGTAAATGGCAAATTGGTTGTAGATAATGTGTTCATGAATGATTAGGATAAAATTAGTTTGTATGCAAAATAGGTGAAAAGATAGAAATTGTTGTAAATGGATAAATTGGTTGTAGATTATGTGTTCATGAATGAATAATTAGGATAAAATTAGTTTGTATGCAAAATAGGTGAAAAAATAGACATTGTTGTAAATGGCTCAAATTGGTTGTAGATTATGTGTTCATGAATGAATAATTAGGATAAAATTAGTTTGTATGCAAAATAGGTGAAAAAATATACATTGTTGTAAATGGCTCAAATTGGTTGTAGATTATGTGTTCATGAATGAATAATTAGGATAAAATTAGTTTGTATGCAAAATAGGTGAAAAAATATACATTGTTGTAAATGGCTCAAATTGGTTGTAGATTATGTGTTCATGAATGAATAATTAGGATAAAATTAGTTTGTATGCAAAATAGGTGAAAAAATATACATTGTTGTAAATGGCTCAAATTGGTTGTAGATTATGTGTTCATGAATGAATAATTAGGATAAAATTAGTTTGTATGCAAAATAGGTGAAAAAATATACATTGTTGTAAATGGCTCAAATTGGTTGTAGATTATGTGTTCATGAATGAATAATTAGGATAAAATTAGTTTGTATGCAAAATAGGTGAAAAAATATACATTGTTGTAAATGGCTCAAATTGGTTGTAGATTATGTGTTCATGAATGATATTAGGATAAAATTAGTTTGTATGCAAAATAGGTGAAAAGATAGAAAATGTTGTAAATGGATAAAGGTTGATAATTGACTTTGAATGGGTTAGTGGGGCTGTAAACGAGTTTAGATGATTACTTGGATCATTAGAAAGTGTTGAATGTGATAGAATTGAAAAACTAATAAGCAATGATCAATTGACTGAGACAAATTTTGTTGCATAATGTCTTTACACTGTTATGAGCTCGAAGTGTAACTAATAGACAAACAAAATCTGAATAAGGAGGAAAATTTTCATTAACATAATAATAATAATGACCAACAAGTACAACATGCTATCATAATAGGTCCTTTAGTAAGCCTCATCTTCAATACGTATCCTACGAAGATTTTTAGGAGGAAGACCTTCGGTCATTGGATCCAGTAGCATCTTATGTGTACTTATGTACTCAATACAAAGAACATTTTCCTCAATCTGTTTACATACAAACAGAAACTTTGTATCAAGATACATCAGCGCCAGTTGAACTGTTACTGTTCAAGCAAGTTACGGTAGCTGAGTTATCACAGTAAAGCTTCAATGGTCTATAAATAAAGTTGACGATTTTCGAGTCCACTGACTAAGTTCTTTAACAACATCCCATGACATGAAATTATGAACGTTCAGACATCATGGTAGACGTTGCAGTCAGTTTCTACTTATGACTCCGTCAAAAGATAGGTTTGCCAACTAACCATAAATATATACATTCAGAAGTAGATTTCTTATTGGAATTAAAACATCCTACTACTTCTAAGTTGTCACCTCTTCTATAAGTTAATGTGTAGTCTTTGGTCCTTAGCAGATATCGTAAAACCTTTTAGCCGCTTTCCAGTGTGCTAATTCGGGATTAGATAAGTAACTCCCAAGCATACCGGCGATATAAGCGATATCTAGATGAGTACAGACCTGAGCGTACATAATGCTCCCAACTACTTATAAGTAAGGTATCATCCTCATTTGCTCCTATTTTATCTCAATGATTGGACTTTGGAAACAATCACATACGTCTCCTTTTACTACTAGAGTTATAGTGGGTGTGTAGTGCTGCATGTTATGGCGTTCTAAGATGTGTTCAATATAAGTCTTTTGAGCAAGAGGGGGGGGGGGGTGGGGGGGGGGGGGTTTGTTGGGGGGCGTTCTAAGATGTGTTCAATATAAGTCTTTTGAGAAAGAACCAGAACATCATTACGCCTATCTCGATGTATTTCGATACCTATAACATAAGAGGTATCACGGAGATCTTTTATGTCGACATTCTGCGAAAAAGTAAACGCTTCGACTCATGCAACATATCCAAGTTGTTACTTGCAAGAATATCATCCATGTGCAAAACAAGGATTGTAAATTTACTCCCACTGATCTTGAGATAGGTGCAAAGATCCACTTGATTCTTTAGGAAGTCTTGTCCTTTTATGACTTTATTAAACTTAAGGTACCATTTTAAGTGATGCTTGCTTCAACCCGTATATGGACTTATTCAACTTGCAGACCATGTGCCATTTACCTTCTGGAATTATAGGTTCACATGTATACGTCTTATTGCAAGTTTCCATTCAGGAAAGTGGTTTTGACATCCATCTGGTGTAACTCTAAATCATAATGAGCTACTAATGTCATGACAATCCTTAAGGAATCTTTATGAGACAGGAGATAAGGTCTCTTGATAATCGATTCCTTCCTTTTGAGTAAAACCCTTTCGCAACTAGTTATGACCTTATAGCGTTTGACGTTTCCTTTCGGGTCTAATTTGGTTTTGAAGATCCATTTACAACTTATAGGTTTGGATTCTTCAAGAAATTCAACCAAGTCCCAAACGTCATTATGCTATATGGAATTGAGCTTTCAAATTACAGCTTCATTCCACTATGTGGCCTGATCGCTAATAATGGCTTCTTAATAAGAGGTAGGATCAGTAAGCTTTCCAATGTCCTCAACTTCAGTTAAATAAGTTATGAAATCATCAAAAGTTATGGCCTTGCGTGACCTAGATGATCTCCTGAGTTGATTTTCAGGTTGAGTAAGGAAGATGCTTTAGCATTAATAGCATTAATAGTAAGATGCTTTGCTTTAGCATTATTTAATAAGATGCTTTATCATTAGTAGTATCATAATTAGGAGGATTAGGATTCTGATTTGGAGAAGGTGGATCAGTGATTTTAGGCGCAGCGTTGAGTACAAGAGGAGTTATCGGAGGAGTAATAATAACCGACGAGTGGTTCCCCCCGCTTCTTGTACTTATAGCAAATCTTAAGATATGATTTGTCGTGCTCCCACTGATCTCTTAGTCTTTGAGAAACGTGGCATGATGCGTGTCAATAATGCTAGTAGTGTAGAAAGACAGTAAAACTAATAACCGATAAAGAAACATGTAAGGGATTTAGGATCCAGTTTCTTTAAGTTAGGGTTACAGACTTATGCTTCGGCATGACAGCCTCATACTTTCATATATTTTAGACTCAGATTCCTTCCTGTCCAGGACTCTTAGGGACAGATTCTAATGGAACTTTTATTGAGTATATGAAAAGCTGTTTTAAGGCCTTAGTCCAAAGGAAAGTTGGTAAGTTAGTGTTGAAAAGGCATACTCTTCACCATGTTCATTAAGGTTCTATTTCTCCTTTTAGCAACATAATTAGATTTCAAAAGGTAATGAGACTAAGACCATTATACTAATGAAGCTAGTGATAAGTAAGCCTATTGTAAACACCAAAACAATAAGCTAAAGTAAGGCTCTACTTAGATGTTACATCACCTTTGGGCAGAAATAACTAATATCTAAGTACACATGAGCATTAGGGTCATGCAAATAACTAATATCTAAGTACACATGAGCATTAGGGTCATGCAACACAACGCTTATCTTTTGATCTTTGGGCACAAAATTAAGAATCGTGTATATTAGGCATGAAAAGAATCCCTTTGCTACACAAAACATATTAAATCACCTTTGGGCAGAATTAATATGCTAAGTGTTAATTATGCAAAAGAGAAAAGAGCGCAACATGAGTAACTTCGTAAGTAGTAATTAACTTCGTAATAAAAGTAACTTCGTAAGTAGTTAACTATCTTCGTAAGTAACTTACGAAGATAGCTTACGAACATAAGCAACGAAGATAGCTTACGAAAATAAGGTAAGTTCGTGAGGAAGTAAGTGCGAAGATGAGCAGAAGTTTCGTACACAAATAAGCCTTACGAACTTAGTAATTCCTTACGAACTTAGAGTTCAAACGAATTTAGAGTTCAAACGAATTTAGAGTTCAAACGAATTTTAAGTTCGTAAGAAGCATACGAACTTAAGCTTCTGCATTTTTTTAGTTCGCGAATTAGGGTACGAAAACGAATCAAATCAAGGGATAAATTCGTAACCAGGCTCTGATACCAAATGTTGGAATATAACATGATTCAATTCGTAATAAACACGTACCGGGGAATCCAGATCGTCCTGTGAAACCTGTAACAGCATAAAGCATGATTGCTATTGATTTCGGGTTCCCATAACAAGAAGATTGATTTAGGATGGATTGATGAATTCATGATTAAGGAATTCATCAGAGGATGGAGAACGAAATTAGATATGAGGGAGGCTGTGATTATGTGTGTTGATTAACCTTAAATTAGGGTTAATTACTCTCTATATATATAAGGAGAGTATTTTCACATTTAGTCCCTCTGGTGTTTAATTCGTGCCTCATTAGTCCTCTTAGTTCCAATCACCTAATGGGAAACCCTATAATACGTCTTTAAGAGTAAATACGTCCATCGAATATTTACTAGACATAGGGATTTCAGTTATCGTCAATTATCATATCAGGAAGGATAGATGATCAGTGACGGTCACACTAACGTGGTTCCAACAGCAATTTCTTAAAATTTGTTTGTAGATTTTATTCTTCGAATTGAAAGTTTTCTTAATTTTGTATATATGTTTAACACTTTTTTAGTTAGTTAATTAGTAGTAGTTTAGTAATATTCATATATACCTAATTGACTCGAAGTTTTGTTTCTTAATTAATATGATCATATATCTTACGTTTACGTTTGTTATATAATCAGTATCTCGAATCTAAAACGCAATGGCTCGTACAAAGCAAACTGCTCGCAAGTCTACCGGTGGAAAAGCTCCAAGGAAGCAACTGTCTACCCAATATCATAAGGTTCGATATATATACTCCAATTACTATTAATTGTTTCTTAGCTATATGTATACGTGTGATATTTTCTCCGAAAATTCGTTATGCTTTTTATTTTATGTTTAGTTGATTAATTAGAGAGTTATTTTTTTTGATCGAGGATTAATTTATGTTCGTAAATCGTTTGGAAATTATTTACAGAATGCTGTTTGTAAGAAAACGACTCCAACAACTGGCGGCGTGAAGAAGCCTCATCGTTATCGTCCTGGAACTGTTGCTCTCCGGTAATTAATTAGCCTCTTAATCAAACTTTTTCTTTGTACATTAAATCTTAGAAGAATGTCGAGTTTCATGTTGGATTACCTTGCCTTACGACCCTGACCAATTGAATCATGTTTGCATCGGGAATTAAACTTTACTAATCATATATTGTTCTTGATTACAGTGAAATCCGCAAGTATCAGAAAAGTACCGATCTCTTGATCAGAAAACTGCCGTTCCAGAGACTTGTTCGTGAAATTGCACAGGACTTTAAGGTGATTAATTAATTAGTACTTGTTTCAAAACAGTTCATATGAATCTTAATCTTACTGATATCAATCACGCGAACTGTTTAAAGTATACTAATGATTCGATTGATGATATATGTGTTGGATTAGTGTGTACGTCATAACACAAAATTATACTACCGCTTACACACGAGCCTACGGGGTCACACACAATAAACACTTAGATACCCGGATATATGTATATTGTATACATATATAAAATCACCATAATAATTAATTAATATATAAATAAGATTTGATATCTTTTGTTAGATTTGATATCTTAGATAGATTTGATATATATGTTGATAGTGACGTCATAATACAAAATTATACTACCGCTTACACACAGCCTACAGGGTCACATACAATAAACACTTAGATACCCGGATATATGTATATTGTATACATATATAAAATCACCATAATAATTAATTATAAATAAATAAGATTTGATATCTTTTGTTAGATTTGATAGATATCTTAGATAGGACGTCATAATACAAAATTATACTACCGCTTACACACAGCCTACAGGGTCACATACAATAAACACTTAGATACCCGGATATATGTATATTGTATACATATATAAAATCACCATAATAATTAATTAATATATAAATAAGATTTGATATCTTTTGTTAGATTTGATATCTTAGATAGGATCATATTATGATATCATGAAATCTAAAAGGATATGGAAAATCTTGCATATGGATCTGGCGTACACAACTTGCTCGACAACTTGCTCGACTAAGTGGCTATAAAAGGAGTTCATTTCTTGTAACAAAGAAATCATGTATTCTTCTTTTGGTAGTCCACGTATAAGAGAAGTAAAACACATATTGAAGTGTTTGTGTCCACGTACGACTAAAAGGATCAAATAGCTAAACTAGGAGTTTAGTAATTTTGGTTTAGTGATTAAGGTCTAGCAGCCTCCGAGTATTGTTTGAAGTGTTTGTGTGAACCAACCATAGAGATATTCATATTATTGAATATTGTTTTTGTCATACAAGATTTCATCTACTTGAAAGGTATTATTTCTAGTCTATCTATTATGACAACTATCATGGTGTAATTGGATCTTGGAGGAAATATTAATCGTGTGCAAGTTTTATAAATAATACATGTTTGTATTTTTAGTCTTCCGTTGCGTATATATAAACTTTAAAAGTACACACGAGGGCTAATCTTTCCAACAGTGGTACCAGAGCCACTTTTACACCTTTTAGTTGTCATGTGATTTTATTTTTGATCTAGCTTTGTGGCGTATTGGTATTTAATAAAACCTTTTGGTTTTTAGAATCAACTTGATTGATTCAGATTTAACCTCATGGCGCACAAATAAGATTGAAAAATAAATCACCTCTTTAAATTTTGAATTTATTAATTATGGCTTGATTATTTAAATTTATCCATGATTATACCCATGCATTGTAACCATGGACAAGCCATATATAACTTTTAATAATGTAGTTATTAAATTTTACAAAAAGGGTTTTTGGCTTAAAAGATAGACTTGGAGTCAAGTTAACAACAATGGACTATTACACAAAATCTCACTTGGTTCTTGGATTAAGTGGGAGTTTTCCTTTGGACTAAGCTATAAGTGTTTGATGCATGGATATGTTTTTATTTATATAATTGTTGATTATAATATGCTAAAATGTTTTTGATGGAAACATTAAATAAAAACATAAAATGAGTTTAAAGTTTAAAATTGATGATTTTAAAAGTTAAACTTCAAATAGTTTTCTTTTGAAACTCAATATATATATATATAATCGGTTAAAATGAGTTTTAACAAATAGTGTAACGAATTTTTGGTATATTAAATATTCGTTAACACAAATTTTTAAAATATACCCGTCAAACTTAAGTCATGCCATCCAATGAGCTTGTGAACACTCCTCGTTATTTTTTGGTTACGGTGAGACCTAATCGAATTATAGCCACGAGGTGGATTTTTAGTTTCGAGTGAGACTAGGCTAAATTTCCACAGTTTACAAATTGGACGACTTAATCGAGTTCACGGTGAGACCTGAATCCGAGGCAAGGATGGGATAAACATGCCAGTAGATAATAGTAGTTTGTTGAACTACACATATCTCTAGGTCCCATAAAGATCTAAGAGTTGCACTTGTAATGCAATTGGTACTCGCTACCTACCAATAGACTCCATGACTGCTAGCTGATTAACAGATGTAGTTATGGAACCCCTATGTGGATCTTAGGCTTTTGTAAATTAATTGTTTATAAAATTTAAACTTGGGTAGTTAATTTACTAAAGTTCTCATATCGAAAATACTAAAATAAACCTTACTTCTAATGTAGATGGCAAACAATCAAAACGTAAACCAAAATTCACTCCGTTCTTTGTTGGAGAAGGAGAAACTTAATGGTACTAACTTCCTAGACTGGTATCGCAATTTGAGGATTGTCCTCAAGTATGAAGGGAAGGTGAAAACCATTGATGAACCCTTGCCTGATCCTCCTGCCGAGACAGATATTGTTGCTCAGCAAGATGCTTATCAAAAATTGTTTGATGAGCAAGAGAAGATAGCTTTAATAATGCTTGCGAGTATGACTCCTGAACTCCAGAAGGAAATGGAGGATCGCACAGCATATGATATGATCACTGAACTGAAAAATATGTTTCAGAAACAGGCAAATCAAGAGTTGTATGAAACTCACAAGCTTCTTCACACATGCAAAATGGAGGAGGGTCAGTCAGTGAGCTCTCATGCTTTGAAAATGAAAAGCTACATTGACAGGTTGGAAAAGCTTGGAACTCCTATGCCGACTCTTTTGGCTGTGAACACCATTTTGGCTTCACTACCTAAGTCATATGATAACTTTGTCATGAACTATAACATGCAAGGTTGGAATAAGTGTAAGTCCCAACTCAATAGATGGTACTACCTGAAGACACCTCAATGTCAATGGTGGAGTTACTTTGCAATATAAGCGCTGAACTGGAGACGACTAGTTGCAGTGAGTATATACCAAGTTCTTGGATAGATTACTTATTTAAGTGACAATAAGTAAAAGGCAATGCAATAATAGAAAGTACTTGTAAAGTAAATTGATGAGACAATATGTATTTTTCAAGTGTAATTTATTTATTAACTTTAAATAAATTACAAGGTTGTTGCGGAACCAATATAATACAAATATGTAAATATCCTAACAACCTATGAAATACAATTGATCTACACTTGGAAATTCTCTTGACAATCGAAACACTTAAAGTTGTGAAATGTTCCTTTTTGCGATTGAGAGAATATTGCACAAGTTCACCAAGAATATTGCAGGTTTGCAAAGTGTTGCAAAGTCTGGTATGCAAAGTGATTTTCTTGTTGTGCAAAGACCTCTATTTATAGGCAAAGTTGACATTGGGATGTCAACTTTGGCCGTACAAATATGGTTGAGAACATTTAAGGAATAACATTTAATTCCTTAAAATGCTGTGTAAAGTTACATAATAAAGTAACTTTTCTCAACCTGCTTTATGTACCTTTTGTATTTTATACATAGATAAATCCTTTTATCCGTGTAATAGCACATAAAGCATAAAGGTCAATTCCTCGTAATCAGTGTAAAGCTTTGTAAGAGCTTTCCACTGATGGTCTCCAGTTTGTAACTGAGTAGAATGTCAACTGGGCCTCGCTGCCATTGTCATTCTCTATCTTCCATTTGTTGTCTTCGACTTCAACTGGAATGATTCTTCAACTGGCCAGTTCTCAACTGGAGGAAGTCTTCAGTTGCGTTAACTGTACGCTGCAACTGGACTTCAATATATTTCTGGACAAATCTTCTTAGTCTCCAGGTGCAACTGAAGACTGTCCAGTTTCAGCGAAACTGGTCCTAACAAATTCCCCCTATTTGTCCTGAAATATTGCCAAGTCTTTTTCAGTTCTTGTATCTATACAAGTATGAACTGGAAGGACTTGTTCGATTAAACCTATCTAAGTTTTCCAAGGCATTTTTATAGATCAACAAATGCCTTGGGTTTTTCTTTTGAGTTTGTTAGATTTAATCTATTATCTATCTTGTGGTTACAAACTGGTAACTTCATTTATACAAGGAAATGAAATTTACATAAGTTACAGAATGTAAATAAAATTACAAGCAGATAAACTGAAGAGAGAACTTAATCAGATGGCCCTTCGCCAGTTCTCCTTCTCTTTGACACTGAAGAGATAGGACGAGAGTCTTCAGGATCAATATTCAACTTCAGCTCCAGATTCTCTTTATGTTGAATCTTGCCCTTCAAGAAGTTGACCCATGCTTTCTCAAACCTATTCTTTTGTGCCTTAGCTTCCAAAAAGTTCACCATCTCTACCCATTCTGAGAACCCAAATTGCATCACACCAGGATTGTCAGTTTTAACTAGTGGCCCTCTAGCATAACTGACTTCAACATGAAAGTACTTGGTGCCTGGCTTAATTGTTACAAAAACACCATTGATTGCCCCACTGTGCTTTCTGGTTGCCATGATCTGGGAATAATAGCTTCTAGCTTCAGATTCATTCAAGATTTTAATAGTCCCAGCTCCAGCAGCCTGCACAGCAACCTTGATGTCATCATTTGAGATTTCGCCAGTTGGTTCAAGGAAGGTACTAAGATCAGCATCTCTATGCAGTGGTTTTCTTGGTTGAGGGTTCCTTCTTGGTGGATTCAAGACCCTTTTTACAACCTTCTTCACATTTTCAATTCTTTTCAAAATCCCACTGGCCCGATTCTCTTTTGCCTTCTCCACTGATATATTCAAATTTCTGGCATCATGCTTAGCTTCATCATCAGGATAGTGCCTGTCCAGTTCAATGTCAAGCATTTCTTTCAACATGCCCACTATCCTAGCATCATCTTTTACTCTGGCATATTCCTCCTTAGTGATTCCCAACAAGTGAGCATCACTAATATCAAGCAATTTTATCTTGGCCAGATGTTGTCTGGCTTCAGCTTGGTTTGCTTGTTTCATTTTCTTTCTTTCTTTAATTTGATCCCCAAGCCTTGCCAAACGTTTGCTATCGCTTTCTGAGACTGGAGGAAGTAAATCAACATTGCCAGTTTCCAACAGTGGTACATCAGTGGCCGGCTGGGCAGATTCATCAGTTGTTAACCTTTTGCCCTTATCCAAATTCCCCCTATCAATTACATCTTCATTACCTTCAACCCTTTGCTCACCAGTTTCAGTACTGGCAGCCACAATCATTTCTCTACCAGATTGACTTCCAGATGGAGCACTTCCAGGTGCAATTGGTGCAAGGACTGCACTTCTTTCCCCCTTGGCAGCATCTAGACCTGCCCTTATAACTTCCCATTCAGAAGGGTGAGATGGCAACCGGTCAAGAGGCTGCCATGATTGTATGTCCTTGCATTCTTTAAAGATTCCGCACATCATCCTGAAAGATCTCCACAGATGGTTGGTCTCTTTAGACTGGGTCAGAACATTTGCAGCAACTTGTTGCTGACCAGTCTTCAGTTCATTCAAAGTCTTAGAATCTTCATCCAGACCAGAAACCACCTTGTCCTTAACCTCTTCATCCTTTTTCTTCAAATTTTCAACTTCAGTTGTCAGCTTGTCAATAGACTGAGTATGATTGGATACCTGGGTGTTCAAAGTATCTATGCTGCCTCTCAACTGGTTGATCTCATTAGTGAGTGGGGCCAGATCAACCGGCGGAGTGGCCAGCTTGGTGATCTCAGCTATCACCTTTTCAATCAGCTGTGTTTCTCTTGCACCCAGCGTATCATCAATTTTCTGACCAACTGAAACCATCAACTGCTGCCCAAGCTCAGTCACATTTAACCCAGGTTTTTCAACTAAATCTCTAACCTGCTTTTCAATCTCCCTTAAATCAACTTCAGATCTTCTAACAGTGTTACCCAGCAAATTTGAGATTGAGGTTGTGACTTTGGTCTGAGTAAGGTCAAAGGCTTCTTTCGAAGAAGTGGCCAGATTGTTGCAGCCAGTGACCAACTCATTGAGCTTCTTTAACACCAAGTCTTCATTGGTTGAAAACTTGTTAATCCCCAGATCAACCACTTTAATATTGGTCAAATGATCCTTGTGGTATCTGGAGAAAGACTTGGTGTTTTTGTCAAGTGTCTTTTGAATATCCTCCACCCTGGTAAGAAGATTTTGGATATCGGTTTGGAAAGACACAAATTGACTGTCCAGTGACGGAGGGGAAGGTGTCACTGGACCAGCAGCAGTTACCACTGGAGTAACTGGAGGAGGCAAATTGAGAGAAGCCTCCCCAGTTGACGTCGCAGCAGTCGAGGGAGAAATAATAGGAGTGGTAGAAGAAGAAGGAACAGAAGTAACAATGTGTTGATCATGCTGAGAATGCTCAGGTGTGATCAACGGCGGCGGTGGTGGTGGCATTTCTCGAAGGAGTGAGAACTGCCCAGATGGTGATGGTGCCATACGTCTGTTTCCAGATATATAGCTATAAGTGGGAAATGGATTTTCAGTAAGCTCAGTTTCTTGGGATGGTAAAATTGAAATTGAAGCATCTGGAGGCGAGACATGAGATGAAGGGTTTTGATCTTGTACAGAAGAATCAAAAATCTCAATGTCTGAGGCAGTACCTTCAGAATCCGAAGATTCAATAAGGATTTCCTCGTCATTAACACTCATGTCCAGATCCATGAATGTAACTGAGGGCTGACCAGATGGGTCAGTCTCCAGATGACCTTCTCCAGTTTCCTGGAAGGTTGCATATGTTGGAGGATCAGTTACCGAGGTAACTTCACCAGGGATAGAGGTCACTGGGGTTGCCTCAGTTATAATTGCTCTATCCACAATCATAACATCATCAGCCGCAGAGTTTGGAACCTCAGTCTCCAGCAGTGACTGGCCAGAGACGTCGTCAGTTCGTGTAAGAGAAGTGTCAGAAGATAGGCCGTGGACACTTTGTGCAGACTCAAACTCTAATCTGGGTTGGGGTAGCCCAGTTTCATCTTCACCACCCTCTCCTACAGAAAATGCGAGGGTGGCTGCTTGCGGTTGTCCCATTTGACTTTCTCCAGGTTCCTGTTGGGAGGAAACTGGAGGGCTGGTTGGGTTTCTACTGTCAGTGGCAAGTGCTGACTGAGTCCTAGGGCGACGTGTTCTTCTTGCCTTTGGAACACCTGAAGGACCTGTTGGGAGGTCTCCAGGGTAAATGGTTTCAGGGACAGACACGCTGGAGCTGGAGGGGTTAGACTGTTGCCCGGGTTCGGCAATGGTCACAATTCCAGCAGACGAACCGGTGGGTCCCTCATTATTTTGAGGCCCGCCCAGTTGTCTTTCCGACTCACCTTGGACTGGTGCATCGGTTTTAGAGAATGCCATCAACATTCTCTGAGGGATCTCAACCTCCCCATCGACAGATGTTAGGGAGTCAAGATTCCTCAACAACTCTGGGACAGTGTACAGTGATTGAGTGTTGTGATATTCCTCACTGCCCAGAAGTTGAAGGAAACAGAGTGACAAATACCTGGAGAAGGGGATGCATAATCCCCTGGAGCCCTTCAGTTTAATCACCAGGCTTCTGAACAAAATATCAGCGAAGTCCACTCTGAGTCCATTCCACAAGCAGTAAGCCATCTCTGCTTGTGTGGAGTTGATCTGGTCCAATCCACCAGAACTCCCACCCATACTTTCAACAAGGTGAATAAAGAAGTACCTCCAGGATGGTGAGAGGCCCTTCATAGTCATAGCACCTTTTACTTTCAATACCCCATTCTCCAAGCACTCCTTATTTCCCATATCCAGGAGTACTTGGCGAAAATTGATGTTTTGGGATATCACAACTGGAGATTCACCCTCTCTCCAGTAGTTGAGGTGCAGAGCATCCCTCAACGTTTCTGCTGTAATGACACACTGGACTGATCCATCTTTAAGGGTGAAAGAGATAGATGAACAGTCTTCTGATAATTCTGTTGTGTACCAAAACTCACACAAGTACTCATGGTACAACTTGCGTGGGTTGAGAGAAAAAGACTCGCCAAGGGGAGAATCACGAAGAAAAGCTTGGATTCTCCCGATTAAAGTATTGGCGGCTTGAGTCCCTCTCAAACTGGCCATTGGATTGTTCGGATTTAATTTAATTGATGTGGGATTTGAAGGGGCACCACTGGCTCGTTTGACATTATTCGATGGATTATAAGGGACTGTAAGCAGATTTACATCCCTACTTCTTGATTTAGGTGCCATTTTCTAAAGATATGAATATGAAACTGAGAATTTGGGAATTAGGGTTTTGATTGATGAAGCAGAAAGAGAAATGAAGAGTTTGATGATGATTGGAAGTAAATGAAAGAATGTAAAGGGAAGTAAATGTGATCGGAGTAAATAAGGGTATTTATAAGGAAATCATGATCCCAATGAAATACCAAAATTATATTTTATTATCAAAAATCAATTTTGTAGATATTTTTACAAAAGAAGTTTGAATTTTGAACCAAAAATATAATTCACCGTGTCAGCATTAAATGCTACGACGGCTTAACTTACCCACGCGCCCACTAATTTTCATTTTCCCAATAAAAACTGTTGTCTTTTACAAAAATGACTTTAAACACGTCATATGACGATATTGAGTGGGTTGAAACACTCGAGTACCATCACGTGTCACAAGTATTGACCAAGTATTTTCCAACGTTATGAAAATTAAGACAAGACTGAACCTGTACACTGGAGGATTAGTCCAGTGCCAGTTTCCAACTGGAGAGTTCTCCAGTTGCCATTTTCAAACAAAAAGGAATTTTAGTCAGAAAATTATTTTGAGTCTTTCCCCCTAAAATGATGATCCAGAAATCGATTAGTGTCAGGATAGTATCACAAAGGCGTTCGATAGCCTGGCGAGCAAAGATTATCTGGACCTCCTCAACTGGAGAACTTCATTAGTGTCACTGACGCGTTCATAACAAAAAATCTCCAGTTTTAAGGATTTAACATTCCCAGTTCGCTGATGAGATTTTTAAAGGTTTTCTCATCAAGAGGTTTTGTAAAAACATCAGCGAGCTGTTTGTCAGTGGGGATGAAATGAATTTCAATGTCTCCTTTCATAACATGATCACAAATGAAATGATACCTGATGTCAATATGCTTTGTCTTGGAGTGCATCACTGGGTTGTGAGATATAGCAATTGCACTGGTGTTGTTACAAAAGATTGGGGTCCTTGTATACTTTTGACCATAATCTAGTAACTGGTTCTTGATCCAAAGAATCTGGGCATAGCAACTGGCCGCATAAATGTACTCTGCCTCAGCAGTGGACATAGAGACTGACGTCTACTTCTTGCTGGTCTAACTTACCAGTTTTCCTCCAAGGAAATGACAACCACCAGTTGTTGATTTTCTATCTATCTTACAACCTGCATGATCTGAATCTGAGTAACCCATTAGATCTAACCCTGAGCCTTTGGGATACCAAAGACCAAGGCTAGGACACCCTTTCAGGTATCTGAAGATGTGCTTAACAGCGTGTAAATGTGATTCTTTTGGGTTAGCCTGAAATATGGCACATAGACATGTTGCAAACATTATATCTGGTCGACTGGCAGTTAAATACATCAGTGAACCAACCATACCACGATATTCAGTGGTGTTCACTGGTTTGCCAGTTGGGTCAGAGTCCAAATTTAATGGTGCTGCAATAGGTGTGTTTTTCGATGGGATTGAATCATATTTGTATTTTCTTAACAAATCTCTGACATATTTTTCTTGGTTTATAAAAATTCCATTTTCAGTTTGCTTAATCTGAAGACCTAAGAAAAAAGTTAATTCTCCCATTAAACTCATCTCATACTCAGATGACATGATTTTAGAAAACCTTTTACACATTGCATCATCATTTGAACCAAATATAATGTCATCGACATAAATTTGTACCAATAAGATTTTACCTTTTTCTTTCAAGATAAATAAGGTATTATCTATTGCACCTCTTTGAAAGCCTTTTTAAGAAGATGTTTAGTTAAAGTATCATACCAGGCTCTTGGGGCTTGTCTAAGACCATACAAAGCTTTGTTCAGTCTATATACCCAGTGAGGATGCTTCTCATTGATGAAGCCTGGAGTCTGCTTAACATATACTTCTTCTTCCAATGTTCCATTAAGGAACGCACTTTTGACATCCATCTGGAAGACTTTGAACTGCAGATGGGCTGCATAAGCCAGAAATATTATGATGGCTTCAAGTCTTGCAACTGGAGCAAAAGTTTCATCAAAATCAACGCCCTCTGCTTGACAATAACCTTGGGAAACTAATATGACCTTGTTTCTTACAACATTGCCATCTTCATCCATCTTGTTTCGGTAGACCCATCTTGTACCAATGGGTTCTTTCTTTAACCCTGGTGGACAAGGAACAAGTTCCCACACATTATTCCTTTCAAACTGGATGAGCTCTTCTTGCATAGCTTCCACCCAGCTTGGGTCTGCCATAGCCTCGTCAATCTTCTTCGGTTCAATCAGTGATAAGAAGGTGACGTTTAAGCATTGCTCACTGGTGGCTCTTCTAGTCTGAACCCCACTACTTGGATCTCCCACAATCTGTTTAATTGGATGTGCTCGAGTCCATTTAGTGTATTGACTAGGCTGGTGTAATACAATATCAGTGCAAGTCACCTGACGATCTTCTTCAGTTGCAGCAGCTTCTGGAGGAGGATCAGTCTAAACTACTTCTACATCCTCATCAGAGTCAATGAGGTCACGATTTGCATCATGAAATTCTTCATTAAAAGGCATTTCTTGAAGAACTGGAGAAGTAGGGGTTTGAACTGGTGCTGATATTGGAGTGCCACGTACATCAGATCCAATCACCAATTTATGTGGTAAGTTGAAATTGATGGAGGGATAGAATGAAGTGTCACTGGTGGTGCTCTTCTTCTTAACTGGTTCCAATTGTATGTAACTGGAAACATCTTTTGGTGAAACAACTGACTGATGAACTTGGTCAGTTTCACCAAAATCTATTGGAACGACTGGAGAAATATCAAGGCTTGGTCGCTTGTTGATTGCATCAGTTGATTCGTCAAATGTAACATGAATTGTCTCGTGAACCTTTTGGAGTCTATAATTATAAACTCTAAAGGCCTTTCGAATATCTGAATAACCTAAAAATACACCTTCATCAGCTTTTGCATCAAACTTTCCAAGCTGACTCGAATCGTTTAAAATATAAACTGGACAACCAAATACATGAAAATATCCAATATTTGGTTTACGATTCCTGAGTACTTCATAGGCAGTCTTCTTATGTCTCTTGATGTAGACTGACCGGTTTTGGGTGTGACAAGCAGTTGCAACTGCTTCAGCCCAGAAATTGGTGGGAAGACCTGATTCAGATAGCATGCTTTCGGCCGCTTCTATCAGTGTGCGATTCTTTCTTTCCACAACTCCATTCTGCTCTGGAGAGTGTGCTGATGAGAAGTTTTGAGAGATGCCAGTGTCATTGCAAAATGTTTCCAGTACCTTATTTTGAAATTCAGTACCATTATCACTTCGTAACTGACAAACTTTTCGAGTATACTTGAGTTCAATTCTTTTGATGAGAGAGATGATTTCAGCAGGTGCATCACTTTTGGATCTGAGGAATACCACCCAACAATATCTGGTGAATTCATCGACCACAACTAGAGTGTACTTCTTTCCAGCTCTAGTTTGAACATTCACTGGACCAAAGAGATCCATATGAAGCATATGAAGAGGTTCAGTGATGCTAAAGTTTTGCCTTGTCTTGAAACTGGCCCTTTTCTGCTTGCCCATCTCACACCCTGGACATGGCTTTTCTTTATTGAAAGAAATCTGAGGTATCCCATCAACCAGTTGTTTGCGAGACAACTTGTTAATATTTTTGAAATTAAGATGGGATAATCTTTTATGCCACAACCAGTTGGTGTCCTCATCAGCCTTCGTATAGAAGCACTGCTCTTTTGGAGCTGGTTCCATATCCATGATGTACACATTTCCTTTTCTTGGTGCAACCATCACTACTTTCCAATCCTTGTTAAATATGGTGCCTTGAGCAATATCGAACAAAACTCTGTAGCCATCATCACAAAGTTGGCTTACACTGATCAGGTTGTATTTCAAACCATTCACAAATGCAACTCTTTTGAATTCGACCTATCCGTTATTGAGCACACCATATCCTTCAGTCTTTCCACTTTGATCATTACCAAACGTCACTGCCGGTCCATCTTGGACAGTGAACTCTTCAAGCAGGGGCTTACATCCGGTCATAGTCCGGCCAGCTGCGCTGTCCAGATACCAGGTGTTCTTCTTTCGATCGCCCTGCACACCCACAAAAATCATCAATTATTTTTGTGAACCCATCTTTTCTTGATGGGTTCACTGGACTTCTCTACAGAAGTCTAGTTGATTGTTGTGGTGGTAAACTGAAGACTACATCTGGATCTTTTTCACCAGATCCAGGTGCAGGAGTAAAAACGATTGGTATTTGATACCTGATCCCCTTTTTCTTATCAGATTTAGTTCCAGATGGAACGTTCTTTTGTTTTGGTTTTGAAGGGGGTTTAATATTTTGTTTTTCAACTGGAGGTGATGAACCTCCTTCCAGATTTTTAATCCGGGCAGTACAACTCTGAACCTGTCTAGACAAAAGTTGGAGTTGACTTTCCAGTTTAAACAAAATATTGTTTTCATCAGGCTGCTGAACCTTGGACCTTGGTTCAGCTGGCGTTTTAGTCTTTTGGGTCTTGGGCTCCTTAGACTTCTGAGGTAAAGGCTTGTTACCAGTGGCCTTTTTAACTGAGCACTAGCCTGATTGGCTCCAGGTTTAACCTCAATGGGGGTGGTCTCAGTGGGTTCAGTTTTGATAATCTCAGGTTGATCATATGGAGTTTCAACCCTGAGAGCTGGAGGCAATGCATGAAGATCTGGTATGAGAGCTGCCATTTCAAGATCTCCAGATTTCCATGCATTTTTCTGGGCATCAATTGTTCTAGAAAATGCATCATAATTCTTTCCAGATGCTTTTACCCATGACTTGATAATCAATTGTTCTTTTTCAAGATCAGAAACTAATTTTTGATTTTCAAATTCTAAAGCCTCAATTTTCAAAACTGACTCCTTGAGAGCCAACTGGACACTTTGTAAATCATTTAATTGTGGTTTAACATTGTTTAGTTCAATTAAGATAGTATCCAGATATCTTTCACTATCTGCTCTAACAGTTTCCACAAAAGCCAAATCACCACTCAATGATTCAGCAAGGTCCAGTTTCAGTTCTGGATCAACCTGGTTGTCATAATCACATACCTTTTTCAAAATGATGTCCACCCATCTTCCAGTGATGACATCTTCTTTTGCCACGTGTTGCTGTTGATCTTCCAAGGCCATGAAACACATGTCCCTTTCCTCTTCATCATCAACTGATGAGTCATCAGAGTATTCCCATTTTCCCTCAGTTTGTGCCATTAAGCACTGATCCTTTTCTTTTTCCATGGACAGGAGGGCAATCTGGGCCTTAAGCTTCTTATATTTAGCTTTATAGCTATCATCAGGCCGATTTAAATTTGGGACAGAGGGACCAGTTTGGTTGTTCATCTGACTAGATCTGCATTCCTTCATAAAATGACCTTTTTTACCGCATTTATAGCAGGTAAGATTGGTTTTATCCAGAGAGCTGGAGCTGGAAGCATTGTTTGGGCCATTAAATCTTTTGGATTTATGCTTAAACCTATTAAAGGTTTTAGCAATCATGGCTACCAGATCATCATCGTCAGTTTCATCACAACCATCACTAATTTCAGTGGTCAGGCCAGAGTTCAAGAAACTGTTTAACATCTCCTTCATTGAGTGTGACTGGACACTCTCTGCAGACATTAAAGCAGCACAAGGTCGCTCAGTTACGCTAGCAACCTTGGGACTCTGGGCATGGTTCATGGCACCCTGCTCAGCCACCAGTCTTGCTGCATTATTATCTTCAGTGAATCTGAAGGCTCCATAGAGCGATGCAAGAGTGTGACTGTGCAGGGTTTTACCTTGTCTTAAGACAAGAACCATATTTTCCCATTTGGAAGGAAGAATATCACAAAACTTCTCAAGAAGAATATCCTTATCCTTCTCTACACCCAAGCCTCTCAACTGATTAATGAGGCTAGAAAACCTGGTGTAAGTACCAGTTAGACTTTCATTGGGTAGAGCAAAGAAGGATTCATACTTCTTGTTCAGGGCAACCTTTCTGGTGACAATGGTGTCATCACCTCCTTCAAACTGAATGACTAATTCATCCCACATTGACTTGGCACTGGGGAACAACACAAGTGTTGGAATTAAGTCTTCAGGGACAGCTCCAAGGATCATGTTCTTGAGTCTGGTGTCCAGATCTATAAGTCTACGATCCTCATCAGACCAGTGGTCTTCGAGCTTTTCTCTGGAACCTCTTCTTCCAGTTGGATCTAGAAGAGGACTTACCCCAAGAGACATGGGTATATATGGTCCATCCTTAAAGATTTTCAACATATACCTCTCTATCCCACCAAAATGCAAGAGCATTCTGGCCTTCCATGTACCGAAGGTCTCACTGTTTCCATCAAATTTGGGAACAGGAGTGTTAGAATAATGTACATGGACATGGTTTGGGGCAGTAGGAGGAGGAGGGTTTGTATTAACATTTTGAACAGGTGGTGTATTAGTATTCAGAGGGTTTTCACCTTGACCAGAACCATCTCCACCTTCAGTAGTAGTCATCTAAGCAGATCTAGGCAAGTATTTTAGCCTTCTGCTCTGATACCACTTGTAAGTTCCAACTCAATAGATGGTACTACCTGAAGACACCTCAATGTCAATGGTGGAGTTACTTTGCAATATAAGCGCTGAACTGGAGACGACCAGTTGCAGTGAGTATATACCAAGTTCTTGGATAGATTACTTATTTAAGTGACAATAAGTAAAAGGCAATGCAATAATAGAAAGTACTTGTAAAGTAAATTGATGAGACAATATGTATTTTTCAAGTGTAATTTATTTATTAACTTTAAATAAATTACAAGGTTGTTGCGGAACCAAGATAATACAAATATGTAAATATCCTAACAACCTATGAAATACAATTGATCTACACTTGGAAATTCTCTTGACAATCGAAACACTTAAAGTTGTGAAATGTTCCTTTTTGCGATTGAGAGAATATTGCACAAGTTCACCAAGAATATTGCAGGTTTGCAAAGTGTTGCAAAGTCTGGTATGCAAAGTGATTTTCTTGTTGTGCAAAGACCTCTATTTATAGGCAAAGTTGACATTGGGATGTCAACTTTGGCCGTACAAATATGGTTGAGAACATTTAAGGAATAACATTTAATTCCTTAAAATGCTGTGTAAAGTTACATAATAAAGTAACTTTTCTCAACCTGCTTTATGTACCTTTTGTATTTTATACATAGATAAATCCTTTTATCCGTGTAATAGCACATAAAGCATAAAGGTCAATTCCTCGTAATCAGTGTAAAGCTTTGTAAGAGCTTTCCACTGATGGTCTCCAGTTTGTAACTGAGTAGAATGTCAACTGGGCCTCGCTGCCATTGTCATTCTCTATCTTCCATTTGTTGTCTTCGACTTCAACTGGAATGATTCTTCAACTGGTCAGTTCTCAACTGGAGGAAGTCTTCAGTTGCGTTAACTGTACGCTGCAACTGGACTTCAATATATTTCTGGACAAATCTTCTTAGTCTCCAGGTGCAACTGGAGACTGTCCAGTTTCAGCGAAACTGGTCCTAACAATAAGTCTCTGTCAGAATTGCATTCGATGCTCAAAGCTGCTGAACAGAATATTCCATCCAAAGCCTCCAATCCAGGCATCCTTATGATTAGGGATGGAAGGGTTAAAAAGAATAAGTCGAAAACTTATGGGAAGGGAAAAGGCAAAGGAATTGCCAGGAATAAGATTCCACCGCCTCCCAAGAAAGAAAACCCAGCAAAAGACGCCGAATGTTTCCATTGTGGAAAGGTTGGCCATTGGAGAAGGAACTGTCCTGTCTACCTATCTGAGCTGAAAAAGGGCAAAGCTGGTGAGACTAGCAAATCAGGTATATTTCATATACAACTATATACTTTTTCTAGTGATTCCTGGATTTTTGATACTGGTTGTGGCACTCACATCTGTAACAATATCCAGGGAATGAGAAGAAGTAAGAAACTGAAGAAAGGGACACTGGACTTGCGAGTGGGCAATGGGAATCGAGCAGCTGTTGAAGCTATTGGCACCTATGAGCTTACTCTTCCAAGTGGCCTTATTGTTTTATTGGAACAATGTCATTATGCTCCTAGTATTACGAGCAATGTAATTTCAGTTTCACTTTTGAAAAATGCTGGTTATGAACTTGCATTTACGCACTTTGGCATTTCAGTTTCTAAGAATAATGTTTTTTATTTTAATGCTTGTCCACGTGATGGTATTTTTGAAATTGATATGTGTGGTGCCATTTCAAATAATAATTATGTATATACCTGTACTGCCAAATGATTCAAGCAAGACTTGAATAAAACCTATCTATGGCATTGTCGTCTAGGTCATATAAACAAACAACGCATTTCAAAACTCCAATCTGATGGACTTTTGGAATCAACTGGCTCTGAGTCATTTGATGTATGCGAATCTTGTTTATGTGGAAAGATGACAAAGGCTCCTTTCTCCGGTTTAGGTGAAAGAGCTAAAGATCTTTTAGGACTAATACATACTGATGTATGTGGCCCTTTTAGAACTATGTCTAGAAATGGTGAATCATACTTCGTTACATTCACTGATGATTATAGTAGATATGGTTATGTTTACTTGTTGAAACATAAACATGAAGTTTTTGAAACGTTCAAAATATTTCAAAACGAAGTAGAGAATCAGCTTGGAAAGACCATTAAAGCCCTTCGCTCTGATCGAGGTGGTGAATATATGAGTCAAGAGTTTTTGGACCACTTAAAGAATCGTGGGATTGTCTCACAATTCACTCCGCCATACACACCACAACATAATGGGGTGTCTGAGCGGAGAAATCGAACTTTACTTGATATGGTTCGCTCTATGATGAGTCTGACTACTCTACCACCGTCTTTTTGGGGATATGCGTTAGAGTCTGCTGCACGCATACTCAATATGGTTCCGACCAAGAAGGTAGAAAAGACACCACATGAACTGTGGCATGGGAAAAGTCCCAAGTTGTCTTACTTGAAAGTCTGGGGTTGTGAAGCTTACGTGAAGCGCGACACTTTAAACAAATTAGAACCCAGAAGTATCAAGTGTAACTTTGTGGGATACCCAAAAGAAACAATGGGTTACTACTTTTACTACAAAGCTGAAAACAAAGTGTTTCCTGCTTGGTTTGCTGAGTTCTTGGAAAGAGATCTTCTCTTACAAGAAGTTAGTGGGAGTAAAGTAGATCTTGAAGAAGTTCAAGAACCACAAAGTGACATACCTTCTGCAAGCACTAGCTATCCAGATGTTGAAGCTGAGCACACAGTTGGTGAGCCAGAACATGTTGCGCCTGCACTTCGTAGATCTAATAGAACTTCTCATCGGCCTGCGAGGTATAATTATTTAATTAATTCAGATGAAAATGATATAGGGGATTATGATGAACCCTCTACTTATCATCAAGCCATATCGGATCCTGAATCTGATAAATGGCAAGATGCTATGAATGCAGAGATGCAGTCCATGAAGGATAATCAAGTATGGGACTTGATTGATCTTCCACCCAATTGTAAGACAGTAGGGTGTAAATGGGTCTTTAAGAAGAAGATTGACATGGACGGTAATGTAAACACTTTTAAGGCTCGGTTGGTAGCAAAAGGATACACTCAGACTCAAGGAATTGATTATGAGGAAACCTTTTCACCAGTCGCGAGCATTAAATCGATTAGGATACTTATTGCCATAGCTGCTTTTCATGATTATGAAATATGGCAAATGGATGTCAAAACCGCGTTTCTGAATGGCCACCTAAGTGAGGACGTATATGTAACATTTGTAAATTTTGACGTGTTTGACTTTTAATGAACGTAATTTAAACGTGATTATTTAATTCTTGGACCGTTGGCCCAAACGTGTTAGATGGTTAATCATTCTAATTAACTTGACTAATTCATTTGTTCAATTATGATATAGAGAACGTGTATCTATACTAAACGGGGCTATGCGAACGTATTGATCGGGTTAGGACGTAAAACGCTTTATAATGTAACTAGAAATGTAGTCGGGTGATCCATGGGTCGACCCATGACCCATGAACCACCACCATTTACCCAACCTTATCTCAATTCACCCAATCACCTCCCTCCACCATCCATTCATTCAATTCTTACACACTCTCTCTCTCTCACTAAATACACCCATTACACACTCTTACATCTTTCTCTCTAAATTTCATCTTCATTTATTGTATTATAAGATAAACTAATACTAGATTCATCATCAATGTCATCAAGTAATCATCATATCAAGAAATTGAAGGTCAAAGTGCAAGAAATCTTGTAATATAGCTTAATTTCGGATTTTTATCTTCGGTGGAGTTTTGGTAAGTTAAATTCGTCTCAACACAATCATTTTATGTTTACAACTAAGTTTTTAATCATATTAAAAAAAAGGGTAATGGGGGGAACCCTAGCCCCGGTACCACAAATGGATACCCATCGACCCACCCCGTATGAGCCATATGATGCCGGTAAAATACCTCCATCCTAATCCCCACATGATCTGGGCACCCCGAAGGATCGAACCCGCGTATTTAAACTTCACATATGGGTCTAGGCTTCATTGGTAACGGGTACGTTAAAGGAATTATTTTTTGTGCCCAGCGGGGATCGAACCTGAGACCTTAAGGTCAACAAGTGATTGCCTTACCACTAGGCTAATTCCTTGTTCAATCATTCTTGGGTCAAAAATCAAGTCAAATATGCTCATGGGTCGAATTAGGGTTACAAATGAACAAAGTGGGTCAAAAACCGGGTTTTCACTTGTTTGAGGTTATGAATCGAATCTTTTGGGTGGGTTATGTTAGAAATCATATTTCTAAACTATTACAAGCAGCTCCTAGTCGAGATTTGGGTCAAAATCCCTTGCAAACCGAAATTAGGGTTTTAGATAAATAAAAATTAAGTCAAAATAAATAAATTTCGAATTTGATGATTTGAATCGAAATTATGATATGGGATACGTTTGTTTACATCTACATGTGTTTATCATGGATTAAAAACGAGTTTTTAGAGCTTGCAAACCAGATTCATAAGTTCAATTAGGGTTCTAAGCATAAGTCAAAGTTGACTTTAAAAAGTCAACTGGTTCTTCCTCATGAACTTGCCCAGATCGTCCCTGTTTCCTTTCCAGCGTAAATTACACCCTTGGGGGCGTAGGTTACGCCCCTCTCCTTCCTTCAGTTTAGACCTTACGCCCCAAACCTCCTGGATACGCCCCCTAGACGCTGAAAACGTGTAATCTAAGCCACCGTAACCTACGGTGGCACACACCGTATCTTACGCCCATCCTGACTGACCCAGCGTACCTTACGCTTTAATGCACCGTAGCTTACGCCTGTTGTTCCTCTGCCGCCGTACCTTACGCCCAACACCACCGTACCTTACGGTGGTGTGGGTTGTTGTTTTCCCATATTTTTGTCTAAGCCTTTTTCCTCCTTCTTGCTTGAGTCCAGTCTCGTGTGGAGTTCTTCTTCTTCCTATTGAGCCGTTTTTCCTGTTGGTTGTGGTGTGGAGGAACCCAAGAACTGGTTTGTTGACCCTGGGATAAGCATTTCGAATATATATATAGATATACGTATATACTGCCCTTTTTTCCTTTCCTTTCTTTTATTTATTTAGTTTCTAATTGGGTTTGGGCTTCTTTTGGTGTCAGCCCACGAACCCTTTGCTGCCCATCTCGATGGATTATAGGTCCAGGTCTCAGTCAGATTAATGAAACTCAATTGGATGAGGAAATGTTTTATAACTAACTATGTATATATTTATGTACATAAAATATCAAAAGGTTATGATTATATATATATATATATATATATATTATATATATATGTATATACTCAAGCACGTGATCTAATATGCAAACTTATATTGATATGCCCGTTATATATAAATCAAATGATAGGTCATGATCGTTGATTTTGGACTCTCGGGACACTTGTATCTCATCGGATACTTATAACTTGAATTTATTTAACTCGACGATCAAGAAAAAGGTGAGTTTCGTAAACCCTCCCTACTCAATTGAGATTCGGGCTGAAAAGTGTACGTGCTTGCTTGATTGTTGCTTAATCGATTGATTGATTGTTCGGTTGACGTATTGACTTGTTGCTCGGTTAATTATGCTTTCGTTTATGAATACATGTTGTGGTTTAGATAGTTGTACATACATGGAAGACGGTTATACTTTCAATGAGTAGTAGATGTGGTGGGAAGGCTGCGGGTGACCCTATATATAAGCATCAATGATTCCTTGAAAATAGAATCGTATGAAGTGTATGTGCATTGTGTTGTTGGTTGATGGAAAACGTTTCGATATGGAACGGGACATAGGATCTTGCATGATAATATTTTCCCCCATAACGTTATAGATTTGTGATTGTGATAACGATTAAGTCCATGTTGATGGCATAACGATAAGTCCACGATTTGTGGCATATCGTTGTTGTTAACGGTAATGTTTAATGTGTACATTGTATATGAATGCTTAGTTGTAACGTAACATTGATATTACGCATTTGAAATATATGTAAGTCGTGCCGTGATATTACGCATTTGAAATATATGTAAGTCGTGCCTGAAACGTATTTTACGCATTGTTTATCATGTAAGTCGTGCCGGTTTATTACGCATTATTTATTATGTAAGTCGTGCCAGAAACGTATTTTACGCATTGTTCATCATGTAAGTCGTGCCGGTTATCGCATTATTTATTATGTAAGTCGTGCCGTTATAACTATTATTAAACGTAAACGTTGACTTGTGTTGATTTGTGTGAACGTGATTAGGTATCCTAATCCTCGTGTATCGTTAACGGTTGATATCCCGACACTTGTTTCCTATTACTTGTCCCTACGAACTCACCAACTTTATGTTGACGCGTGTTAGTACACTTTTCAGGTGAACAAGTTAGCTCAAAGACATTTTGGATGATTGATTGCTAGATCATGCTGGACTGGGCTTGGACTCCTTGGATCCGTGATTCATTTCCCGATTAGGGGTTATGTGTGATCCAGATACTTGCATTATTGAAGGGTTCGTATGGATCACTTGATCCTTTTTATGCATTTAGATTTACTCTACATAATTTCCATGTCGTGCTGTGCTTAGTATGTAACCCTCATGATTCCGCCTTGTTGGGGTGTTACAGTATATATGGTTCAACCAGAAGGTTTTGTTAATCCAAAGCATCCTAATAAAGTATGCAAGCTTCATAAATCAATTTATGGATTGAAGCAAGCATCAAGGACTTGGAATCTTAAGTTTGATGAGAAAATCAAAGAGTTTGGTTTTTCTCAAAACCAAGATGAGCCCTGTGTTTACATTAGAGCTAGTGGGAGCAAAGTAGTCTTCTTGATCTTGTATGTTGATGATGTTCTACTTATTGGAAACGATATTCCAACTTTGCAAGATGTTAAGTCTTGGCTTGGAAAATGTTTTGCCATGAAAGATCTTGGAGAAGCTACTTACATTCTTGGAATCAGGATCTATAGAAATAGATCCAAACGGCTTATTGGTTTGAGTCAAAGTACATATATTGACAAAATCTTGCGAAGATTTAACATGCAAAACTCCAAGCGAGGAGGATTGCCTGTGCAAAAGGGCATAACCTTGAGCAAGTCTCAAAGTCCTATCACACCTGATGAGATAAGACGAATGAAAGGTATCCCATATGCTTCAGCTATAGGATCCATCATGTATGCCATGTTATGTACTAGACCTGATGTCTCGTTAGCCTTGAGTTTGACGAGCCGCTATCAACAGAATCCAGGTGAAGAACATTGGATTGCTGTTAAGAACATTCTTAAGTATTTGCGGAAAACTAAAGATATGTTCTTGGTTTACGGTGGTTTGGAAGAAGAGTTGAGTATTAAATGTTATACGGATGCTAGTTTCCAAACTGATCGAGATGACTCTCGATCCCAATCTGGTTATGTCTTTGTCATGAATGGCGGGGCAGTTGATTGGAAAAGCTCAAAGCAGAGCACAGTTGCACAATCTACAACAGAAGCAGAATACATTGCTGCCTCAAAAGCTGCTCAGGAAGCTGTCTGGATTAGGAAGTTTGTTGCTGAACTTGGGGTAGTACCCAGCATTGAATCTCCTATGGAAATGTACTGTGATAATTCAAGTACTATTATACTTGCGAAAGAATCACGTGTACGTAAAGGTAGTCGGCACATTCTTCGAAAGTTTGACTACATTCGTGAAGTCATTGAGAGGAATGAGATTAATATTCTTAAGGTTCACACAGATGATAATGTGGCTGACCCGTTCACGAAGCCAATGACACACAACAAGCATGATGATCATGCTAGTAGTATTGGACTTCGCTATGCTACTGATCTTTTTCATTTGTGATTTAGTATTTGGATATTTTAAAACATTAAGCAGTTTTATTTCAATGAATTGATATACTTGGTATGGTCGTTTTCATTTATAATACTGTGTTTTATATTAGCATGTTTAATCCATGAATAATTGTTGATTATTCAAAATCTCCATAGTCGGTCATGTTATGGGAGTAACATGAATTAAGACTAATGTGAAATTTTGGTTTTATTCACTGATGGTGAATAGTTAACTTGTTGAGGCCAAATTTCATATGTATTCATTGTTGATGAATATTGGATGACCCGTTCACGAAGCCAATGACACACAACAAGCATGATGATCATGCTAGTAGTATTGGACTTCGCTATGCTACTGATCTTTTTCATTTGTGATTTAGTATTTGGATATTTTAAAACATTAAGCAGTTTTATTTCAATGAATTGATATACTTGGTATGGTCGTTTTCATTTATAATACTGTGTTTTATATTAGCATGTTTAATCCATGAATAATTGTTGATTATTCAAAATCGCCATAGTCGGTCATGTTATGGGAATAACATGAATTAAGACTAATGTGAAATTTTGGCTTTCTTCACTGATGGTGAATAGTTAACTTGTTGAGGCCAAATTTCATATGTATTCATTGTTGATGAATATTGGAATGACCCAATCACGAGATGTCACTACATGGATTAGGAAGTTTGTTGCTGAACTTGGGGTAGTACCCAGCATTGAATCTCCTATGGAAATGTACTGTGATAATTCAAGTACTATTATACTTGCGAAAGAATCACGTGTACGTAAAGGTAGTCGGCACATTCTTCGAAAGTTTGACTACATTCGTGAAGTCATTGAGAGGAATGAGATTAATATTCTTAAGGTTCACACAGATGATAATGTGGCTGACCCGTTCACGAAGCCAATGACACACAACAAGCATGATGATCATGCTAGTAGTATTGGACTTCGCTATGCTACTGATCTTTTTCATTTGTGATTTAGTATTTGGATATTTTAAAACATTAAGCAGTTTTATTTCAATGAATTGATATACTTGGTATGGTCGTTTTCATTTATAATACTGTGTTTTATATTAGCATGTTTAATCCATGAATAATTGTTGATTATTCAAAATCGCCATAGTCGGTCATGTTATGGGAATAACATGAATTAAGACTAATGTGAAATTTTGGCTTTCTTCACTGATGGTGAATAGTTAACTTGTTGAGGCCAAATTTCATATGTATTCATTGTTGATGAATATTGGAATGACCCAATCACGAGATGTCACTACATGGATTGACGTAAATAGTGAATCTCGAAATGATTATGTCTTTGTGTCCTTAGACCTGAGATTTGTATGTTGGTTGCTGAAAGTATGACATGTTATGCTTTGATATGGTTAAACGCTATCCTGAACAAGGTAGTTATAAAGGCCATCATTGGGTATGATGTGAAGTGATGCACGCATAAAATCAAGATGGAATTTATTCCTCTATGCGAGGGTATGATACCACTGGGCCCCTCGATGATAATGAATGGATATTTACACGGCCGTGTCCAAGTTGTATTGATTATTGATCAATTCTAACTTGGTGATCGCATTCAACTTTTCGATATCGAGAAACAGAATTGGTTGACTAATGAGAATGACTAGATCCATGTCTCATGTCAACAGGGTATCCGAAATAAAGGGACAATAGACACTCAATCATTAAATCATTATTTTATGAATGATCGTTCGTTTAGCTGAAACAAACACTCGTGTGTTTTCGGGGGCAATGATGTGTTGCTAGACACCAATCATTGTCTGTGTAATTTTCTAGATGTTAAGACATACACAAGTGGGAGTTTGTTGGATTAGTGTGTACGTCATAACACAAAATTATACTACCGCTTACACACGAGCCTACGGGGTCACACACAATAAACACTTAGATACCCGGTTATATATGTATATTGTATACATAGGTATTTTTGTCAAATTGTTCAATTCCATTGGAATCTAAAACTTTCCATAGGTTTTGTGAAGGAATTATGAATTCTTTATTTTAAGGAATTTGGAGGAAAGTTTTAAATTCCAATTCCAATTTTTTCCAACCAAACATAGAAAGTATGAATTCAATTCCAATTCCTTAGAATTCCTAAGAATTCAGTGAACCAAACACCCCCTTAAAGGAAATTTCCATAGTGTCCACGTATGACTAAAAGGATCAAATAGCTAAACTAGGAGTTTAGTAATTTTGTTTTGGTGATTAAGGGAAAGCGTCGCTTTCTCTGTAGTATTGTCACACAGCTGCCCGCCTAGAAGAGCCACTCGCTCTGTAGTGTTGTCACACAAGATAAGCACGCCGCCCGCCTGCTGGCCGGGCGAATCTAAGTTCTCTTCCGGTCAACTGTCCACCCAGTCAAGTGCAAAAAAAACACAGTAGAATCACGCAACCGGGCTTTGAAGGGATAGGGAAAGGGAAGAAAAGAAAGATGGTCACTCCTTTTAGGAACATGGCTAGCAGCCTCCGAGTATTGTTTGAAGTGTTTGTGTGGATAACCATAGAGATATTCATATTATTGAATATTGTTTTTGTCATACAAGATTTCATCTACTTGAAAGGTATTATTTCTAGTCTATCTATTATGACAACTATCATGGTGTAATTGGATCTTGGAGGAAATATTAATCGTGTGCAAGTTTTATAAATAATACATGTTTGTATTTTTAGTCTTCCGTTGCGTATATATAAACTTTAAAAAGTACACACGAGGGCTAATCTTTCCAACAATATGTTGTTGGTTTTGTAGACTGATTTGAGGTTCCAGAGCCATGCTGTCTTGGCACTTCAAGAGGCGGCCGAAGCATACCTTGTGGGACTATTTGAGGATACCAATCTGTGTGCGATTCATGCCAAGAGGGTTACCATCATGCCCAAAGATGTCCAGTTGGCGCGTCGTATCCGTGGGGAGCGTGCTTAAATACAATCAGCTTAATACAATATAGTTAATGATTAGTTTGAATAATGAAGTTAATGTTGCTTTGCATACTGAAACTTCTCTGTTCTCCTTTCTTTTGGCAATCTTGTTGGATGAACCTTGTTTCACTTTTGATATGGAATTTTTTTCAAGTTTAATAAAGTTATATGTGATATCTGTTTTAATTGTATCTTACAGTAGTAGATGGATTGATGTTTAGTACACATTTATTTAACTTTATATGGAGATTTTTTGATTCTTAATGCCAAGAGTTTTTCAAGTTGTTATGAATAACACAAATGACCATGAGTTGCATTGGTTCCTTGCATACTTCATGTTTATAAATATGTTATATGCTTTTATGGTTGATGCCTCACTCGAACTCGATCCCATACTCTACTCGATGACGAAGCTACCTTGCCTTTCAGCACCCAAAAAGAAAGCCGGCCGTTTGTGATAGTGCTGAATGTTTTTAGGCCTTAGTCCATAAGGATCCCAAATTCTCACATTGTACTATATCACCAAATTATCAATTTCCCACTCTCACATTATCACCACAACATTTTATTTATTTGAAAAACAAAATTAATTAAAATAACATTACATTAATTAAAACACCATTACAAAATTAAATATAAAGACATTATGATGGTCCTCGATTTGCACACTTATATTACGATTAATCTAGACAAGAAAGTAATAACAGAAAGTAAAGAACATAAACAAGAACGAGTTCAGTTGTAAGAAAAACTATGCAAGTCTAATCATATGTATCATTGATTAAACGATGAATACATGGTCGATATTACAACTTGTCTTACAAGAATACAAATGAACTAGATAATTGCTAAGCCTAGAAAGGAAGAAAGAAACTTAAGCAATTACAAATAAAGTGATACACACTTTGTGGTGAAAAACACACAGTCTAAATGGTGCGGCTGTGTTGCTTTATATAGGGGAGGAATTAGGGCAACACAACCTTACAATGATAGTGATTGAATGGTGGTTGTCGACGTCCCATTGGCTCTAAGTACTTGAACACTAGGAGCTTTGTCTTCTTTACCAGAACGGGTATGAGAGAGAGAACCCTTGTTCTGGTCCCAACTGTACCTTTGCCATATAAGGTAATCTTCAGTTGGATGAACCACCGTTTGACTCTTGTCTTCTTGTGGTTTGAAATCTTCCCGCCTTCACACAAATTGGCAAGCAACCCACCCGCTGACGAGAGTCAATGACTCGCTGATGCCTCGCTGACGACCGACGTCAGCGACCAAGTCTGGTCAGCGAATCCTTGACTCAACAATCTCCCCTATTCGCTGAGAAGACTTGTTGAGTGAAACATATGTAAGAAAAGAATAAATAAGAAAGATAATGATGTCCTTTTATATAACAATCTTTTTACAATTTACAAGATGTCTAAAGATTCAGTTTCAAATTCCCAAGCATGCTCTTGCTTGGCAATCTGAACAGCTGGGTCATTGTATCTGTGAGGCTTAACCAGCTCCTCATCCATCTTGCTGATGAACCATCTATTGTTGTATGTTTCAGCACATCTTCTTCTTATGTTCAAGAGAAACCCAGTTGAAGCTTTTTCAATTTCGTCCAGTCGAAAGAACAATTGATTGTTCTGGAAGTTTGTGAAGAAGATGCCAGCAGGTGTTTCAAGTACTCTCCCTTCTTCGAAAACACTTCTGGGAGGGAGTCTGGTATTTAGCGATGCATCACCAGTGATGGGAGGAAGATCAATCTAATAGTTCGATTTCTTCCTTTCTCTTTCTTTGAACCCTTAGACCCGCTGAGGAGATAGCAGCAGGAGTACCAAATACTTGCCTCAGCATAGGCAGATCTGCTTTAAACTTGGTTTCATACTCCAGTGCTTTCTCGAAATATTCTTTCAGCATGTTTTGAAGTTGATGGTAGCTGGCTGCCCTTTTATCTTTCACCAGCATGTACACTTCAGCCCACTCTGAAGCACCCAAGTTGGTTGGTTTGACCCCTTCCAACTTGGTTGGCTTGTCAGCACCTTCTCTTAAGATCTTTAAGTTAGTCTTAAGACCCATTTCAGCTTTGAAGGCCTCAGCAGCAATAATTCTTTGAGGCCTCTTTCTATCCTCCATCAACTTCAGCCATTTAGCCTTCCCCCCCTCAAACTTGGCTCTTTTCTCTTTAAGCTGCTTCTCAACTTCCTTGTGTTTCTGCCTGTACAGGGCTTCAGCACCACCTGATTTCAACAGCATCCTTTGCTCACCATCAAGCTGATCCTTTTCAAGTAGAGGTAGCTGCCTGATAAACTCAAGATTTTTCTTTTCATTTTCTTCATTTTGCTTGATCCTGTCCAGCTCTTTGATAGCATCTTCTTGAGTTTTTCCATCAGCAGTTAGTGCCAATACATCAATCAATTGATGTTGATGGCCTGCTGAGGATTGTACGGAGAGTTGAGCAGCGGTGGGAGGTTTGAAGAAACCAGACTCAGTGAGTTGTCTTCGGCGAGCATCGGAGAGAGGAGTAATTTCAGCATTTGCCAGATATGTGCTATGAAAGATTGGCAACATTTCCCTTGACCTATCCATGGCCATTCTCTCAGCAAATCCAGCTTCCCATGAAGCTCTGATCGTTTCAGGGTCCAAACGCTCTTCAGCATTGATAGCTGCAATTTGTTGCTCCCCCTCAACACCAGCTGGGGGAACTTCCATACTTGTATCCTCTTCAGTCTCCCCCTCAGCACCAGCAGGGGGAACTTCACTTTCTTTTTCCTCACTAACAGCCACAATTGCCATTTCATTTTCCTTTGTGGTGTTAGTGGCATCATCATTTTCCTCAGCCTCCATATCACTGGCATCTACTTCGTCAGCATGACTATCAGGATCAAGTTGAAAATCCTCTGTCACAATGTCACCCAACTCATAATCACTTTCATCACCTGCTTCAACATTAACAATACCAACCTCTTCTTCAGCAACAACTTCATCAATATGCTCAGTTTCAACATTCAAATCTTCTCCCCCAGCAACCTGCACTTCAGGAACATCAGCAGCAGTATTCAACGTTTCCTTCAGTGGCTGCTTCATTTTCACCAGCAGCTTCATCATCATTTTCCTCGACCTCCATATCACTGGCATCTACTTCGTCAGCATGACTATCAGGATCAAGTTGAAAATCCTCTGTCACAATGTCACCCAACTCATAATCACTTTCATCACCTGCTTCAACATTAACAATACCAACCTCTTCTTCAGCAACAACTTCATCAATATGCTCAGTTTCAACATTCAAATCTTCTCCCCCAGCAACCTGCACTTCAGGAACATCAGCAGCAGTTGCGTTTCCTTCAGTGGCTGCTCATTTTCACCAGCAGCAGCAGTATCAACGTTTCCTTCAGTGGCTGCTTCATTTTCACCAGCAGCTTCATCATCATTTTCCTCACCTCCATATCACTGGCATCTACTTCGTCAGCATGACTATCAGGATCAAGTTGAAAATCCTCTGTCACAATGTCACCCAACTCATAATCACTTTCATCACCTGCTTCAACATTAACAATACCAACCTCTTCTTCAGCAACAACTTCATCAATATGCTCAGTTTCAACATTCAAATCTTCTCCCCCAGCAACCTGCACTTCAGGAATATCAGCAGCAGTTGAAGTTTCCTTCAGTGCTGCTCATTTTCACCAGCAGCAGCATTCAACTTTCCTTCAGTGGCTGCTTCATTTTCACCAGCAGCAGCATATTTTCATCATTTGCTGCTGCGTTTTCACCAGCAGCAGCAACATCAACATTTCCTTCAGTGGCTGCTTCATTTTCACCAGCAGCATCATCATCATTTTCCTCAACCTCCATATCACTGGCATCTACTTCGTCAGCATGACTATCAGGATCAAGTTGAAAATCCTCTGTCACAATGTCACCCAACTCATAATCACTTTCATCACCTGCTTCAACATTAACAATACCAACCTCTTCTTCAGCAACAACTTCATCAATATGCTCAGTTTCAACATTCAAATCTTCTCCCCCAGCAACCTGCACTTCAGGAACATCAGCAGCAGTTGCGTTCCTTTCAGCAATAGAGAAGCTGATTGGGTTGGGGGATGAACGAGGGTCGGATTCAGGTTGTGGCTGTACTACATTTTCAGCAGCAGCAGGAGTTTCTTCTTCATCGATGAGAGAGAGTTGAGAGGGTTCCACCCTTAATATTTTCTTCCTTTTAGGAATGACTTGACTTTTCTTGCCCACTTTGGAAGTTTTGGAGGATGCTGGAGGGGTTATCAGCATACCAGCTCCAGCAGGGTTTTGTTTATATACATCAGGGTATGTGGTGAAAAGTACCTGCTTCATTGCTGGAGTGAGTGCAGCATACTTTGAATCGAAGTGCTCAGGGTCGCAAGCAGGAATTTTATAAACAGAGCTTGCAACCCTTGGAGAGAGAATGAATTGAGCACCCTCTGGCATATACTTTTCTTTCAGCTCGTGTCTGAAGACCAATGATAGAAAACGTGTAAAGGGCACTGAGCTCGAGCGATTTCTGACAGTGACCTTGGTCTTCAAGTCTTCAAATATAACATTGGCAAAGTCAATATTTCGACCGTTTGCTAGTGCATATATCATTTGCATTTGAGCAGCAGTGGCTTGATCAAAGGATCCACTGTTCCCACCAAGGCATTGAATAACATGTGTGAACAGCAACCTCCAAACACCAGGAATATACTTCTTTTGAGGATTACTGTGCACAGGTAGTGCTGGTACCATGTTTGTCCCATACCCAATGGTCAATAACCATTCTTTCCATTCAGAGGTAGGGACCAAATCAACAAAGGGTCTGTCTTCTGATTGCTTAGGGAGACGAAGAACATCTCTTAATAAATCTGCAGAGATGGAGATGGTGTGCTCCCCTTTCATTACAGTGCCAGAAATGGTGCTGGTGGACACATCATAATCACAAGTCCACCAGAATTCCCTTCAAGAGATGAAGGCACATCTCATGGGGATTTTTATAGATTGCTCTTCTAACTGGACATCCTTTGATGAAGTCCAGCATAGAGTAATATCCTTTAACTTTGGAGGGAATTTCTTCGGATCCCAAATAGTTATTTGCTTTGACAACAAGTTTCTGGGCTTGAAAAGAAACTTGGTTAGAAGGATGAATGCCTTCATTATCGAAGACTTCAGAAGTGAGATAAGAGGGAATGTTTTCAGGGTTTTGTTGTGATTGAGAAGCCATTTTCAATTTTGGAAGTATAGAGATATGAAGAGAAGATGAAAAGATGAAAGAAATTGAAAGAAAATGGAAAAGATATTGAAGTATTGAGAGATTTTAGGAGAGAATGAGAAAGGAAATGAACGTGAAAGATGGTATGTGAGAAGGTTTACATATATATGGTATGGATATGGGACCCATAACTGTACATACGCCTCGTCATGGACTCTCTTTCATACGTAATATATATAAAGAAAATTATTTTGTACCATATAAGGAAAATACGTTTAATTATACGTATGTGAGTAACGTATAAAAAAAATTTTGATGTGACAACTTGTACCCTAAGTTCAAATGTACTCAAGTAGTTACGGCGCGTACAGTGTACAAGTTGCCCATTAGGGGGAAAATCGAGGTAACCGATTGAAATTCTTATTAAAATATTAATAAGTATACTTAGTGGATATGCTCACATAACTGAATAGTTGAGATCTAAATATATCCACTGACCAAGTTTAAAAAAAATTAGTCATTTGCCGCTGACTATCTTTGTACAATTTTTGGCAAATTGTCAGCCATAAACGGATTTTGTTTGTCTTTACCAGCAGCCGTTTGCTGCTGGACTAGATGGAGACTTTTAGCTCTCCATTACTTTTCTTGCTTTTTCCCAAAGCAACAGGGAGTAACGGATTTGATAAGTCTTTACCAGCAGCCGTTTGCTGCTGGACTAGATAGAGGCTTTTAGCCCTCTATTGCTTTTGTTTGCTTTTTCCCAAAGCAACAGGGATTAACGGATTTGGTTTGTCTTTACCAGCAGCCGTTTGCTGCTGGACTAGATAGAGGCTTCTAGCCCTTTATTGCTTTTGTTTGCTTTTTCCCAAAGCAACAGGGATTAACGGATTTGGTTTGTCTTTACCAGCAGCCGTTTGCTGCTGGACTAGATAGAGGCTTCTAGCCCTTTATTGCTTTTGTTTGCTTTTTCCCAAAGCAACAGGGATTAACGGATTTGGTTAGTCTTTACCAGCAGCCGTTTGCTGCTGGACTAGATGAAGACTAGCTCTCCATTGCTTGGTGTTCAGCAATTATTGACCTTAGGGTCACTTTTCAACTTATAAGAGAGATAAGTTGAGGCATCAGTAGACATGACAAGTCATGTCGCTGATTCACCATTCAGCATTCCCAACTTGCTGACCAGATATTTAAATCTTGTTTGATCTAAAGGTTTAGTAAAGATATCAGCAAGCTGGTCATCAGTAGGTATGAAATAGATTTCCACATCCCCTTTCATGACATGGTCACGAATGAAGTGGTACCTAATGTCTATGTGTTTGGTCTTAGAATGCTGAACAGGGTTATGTGTAATAGCAATTGCACTTGTATTGTCACACATAATGGGGATCTTAGAGAATTCTAAGTCATAGTCAGCGAGTTGGTTTTTCATCCAGAGGACTTGTGCACAACAACTCGCTGCAGATACATATTCTGCTTCAGCAGTGGAGATGGAAACTGTATGCTGTTTCTTGCTAGACCAACTAGTCAGCTTCCCCCCCAACAGTTGACATCCACCACTGGTGCTTTTCCTATCTAACATGCATCCAGCATAGTCAGAGTCAGAATATGCAACAAGGTCAAAGCTGGAGTCTTTGGGATACCAGAGACCCAGTGTGGGGGTACCTTTTAGGTACTTGAAGATTCGCTTGACAGCGAGAAGATGAGACTCTCTGGGAGAGGCTTGATATCTTGCACATAGGCAAGTAGCAAACATGATGTCAGGACGACTCGCTGTGAGGTACATCAGCGAGCCGATCATTCCTCTATAGAGAGTAGGATTCACATGCTTACCATCAGGGTCAGCATGAAGATTATTTGGAGGAGACATGGGAGTGGCTTTGGTGGTCACATTGGACAGGTCGAATTTAGCCAACATGTCTCGAATGTACTTCTCTTGGTTAATGAAAATCCCATTTGGGAGTTGGCGAATTTGTAGACCAAGAAAGAAGGTCAGCTCACCCATCATGCTCATCTCGAAATGAGAGGACATCAGGGAGATGAACTTAGAACAAAGTTTCTTGCTGGAGGACCCAAAAATGATGTCATCTACATATATCTGAACATATAGTACATCAGCACCCTTTCTATAGATGAAAAGGGTGCTATCAATGGATCCTCGCTGAAACTTGTTGGAGAGAAGAAATTCAGAGAGTGTGTCGTACCAAGCTCTGGGAGCTTGTTTAAGACCATAAAGAGCCTTATAGAGACGATAGACGTGGTGTGGCTTGGCTGGATCTTCAAAACCAGGTGGCTGCTCAACATAAACTTCCTCATCGAGTTTTCCATTTAGGAAGGCACTCTTTACATCCATTTGATATACAGTGAAGTTTTTGTAAGCAGCGTGTGCCAAGAATAAGCGTATAGCTTCCAGTCTGGCCACTGGTGCAAAGGTTTCATCATAGTCAACACCTTCTTCCTGAAGGTAACCTTGTGCAACCAGCCTAGCCTTGTTACGTGTAACAACACCATCTTCGTCCATTTTATTACGATAAACCCATTTTGTTCCAATTGGTTCTTTTCCAGGAGGTAAAGGAACCAAGAACCAGACATGCTGTCTTTGGAACTGGGTAAGTTCCTCTTGCATGGCAGCAACCCATGAAGGATCAACCATTGCTTCTCCTATGTTTTTGGGAGTGATCATAGACAAGAAGTTTACATATAGACATGTATTTCTAGTCGCTGATCGAGTAATAATCCCCTGCTGAGGATCTCCAATGACTTGGTGAGCTGGATGACTAGATGTCCATTTAAGCGCAGGAGCACTTGAGGCACCAAGTTGAGTGGCAGCGGAATTTGGAGCGATGGGATCAGCAGGAGCATTATAGGAAGAGAGGTCAATGGTAAGAATGGGTTCAGGAAAACGATCAGTAAAGCCATTCGACTGATTTGAGTTGTCATTGATGGAGGAGTCTTCAGCAGACTCCGTTTCTTCAACATTTGCTGAAGCATCATGAAACTCCTCCTCAGTAGAGTCATCAGCAAGCACGTCATCATCCAGTGATCTAGGTTTGGCTGATGCTGCATGGATTGATCTTAGGATAGGCTCAACTGGCTCAATCGAGTAGATATGAGCAGCAACTTGCTCTAGTTCAACATCAGCTGAACTATCCTTTGTGATATGCTGAGTAGAATCAGGCAGCGAGCAAGAAGCATCAACAAATGAGTCAGCTTCCTCAGTAAGAGGGTCAGCAAGCTCATTGAAAATGACCTCAGAAGAGTTAGATTGAATGTCCTTTAGGGCTGATGAACTTTCATCAAAAGTAACATGAATGGATTCATCAACCTTCTGAAGGCGAGTATTGAATACTCTAAATGCTTTGCTGATGGATGAATACCCAAGAAAGTATCCATCATCAGCTTTAGGATCAAATTTTCCTAGGTGATCCTTGTTGTTTAAGATGAAGACAGGACATCCAAATACATGGAAGTATTTGATTTGAGGTATCTTTCCTTTCAATACCTCATACGCTGTCTTGTCATGTCTTTTGACAATGAGACAGCGATTTTGGGTATGACAAGCTGTATTGACAGCTTCTGCCCAGAACTTGCTGGGAAGAGAGGACTCACTGAGCATGGTGCGAGCTGCTTCAATGAGAGTTCTATTTCTCCTTTCAGCGACACCATTTTGCTCAGGGGTTCTAGTAGAAGAGAAATTTTGTGAGATCCCTTGATCAGCACAAAAGTTTCAAGAGTGTGGTTTCTGAACTCAGTACCATGATCGCTCCTGAGTTCTTTTACCCTTATGCTGTTGAGATTTTCCATTTTCTTAATGAAATTAATAATCTCTTCAGCAGCATCACTCTTGGAATGAAGAAAGATAGTCCAAGTGTATCGTGAATATTCATCCACGATTACTAAAGTGTATTTGCTACCCTTTAGACTTTGGACATTTACTGGACCAAAGAGATCCATGTGAAGAAGATGAAAGCAGCCAGAGATGGAATTGGCCTGCTTTGTTTTAAAGGTTGCTCTGTGGCTTTTACCCTTTTCACAAGCCCCACAGAGCCTATCCTTTTCAAAGGAGAGATGAGGAAGGCCACGAACAAGATTCTTTTTGGCCAGTGAATTGATGGTTTTGAAATTCACATGCGACATACGCTTGTGCCATAACCAATTTAGTTCAGCAGCTGACTTAGCAAAGAAACAAGTCTCGCTATCTGTTTTGATAGGAGTGAAGTCCACCAGATATACATCTCGTTTTCTTGGAGCGACCAAGACGACTTTCTTGTTTACATTTACGACAGTGCCTTGATGTTTATCAAGAATCACTTTGTAGTCAGCATCACAAAGTTGACTTATGCTGATGAGATTATGTTTTAATCCATTAACATAAGCGACTTTGGAGAATTTAATGAGACCATTTGAGAGAAGTCCATATCCTTCTGTTTGCCCAGTGGAGTTGTCACCAAACACTACGGTAGGGCCAGTGGCCTCTTCGTAGTTATCCAGCAGGGTCTTAGTGCCAGTCATGTGCTTTGAACAGCCACTGTCCAAGTACCACACACCTTTTCCCAGTGAGCCCTGCATGGATATGACAGAAGGATTTAGAAAGGTTCACTGTTAAACTCACTGACAGCCATGTCAGCGGGATTAAAGTAAGGTGCTTCAGAGATGACAGGAGTGGATTCAGAATTATCTTCTTCAGTGCCATTTGAAGAGTGAGGGAGAGAAAGAGAACTTGGGTCAGCAGTCTCATCACTTGGATGAGAATTAACGAGCTGCTGATCAGGAAGCATGTCACTAGTGACCTCATTTGTGAAGAATTGATCAGCAGAGGTATAATAACAGTGTTTCCAGTATCAAGAACAGTCAAGCCACTGACTTGATTGTTGTTCCCATACTCAATCAGAATGCTGCCTTGAGCATTAGTGATTATCTCTTGAGAGAGAGGAAAGGAGATACGCTGAGCAGCAATGAAGTCAGCAATGTTTTCCTCAGTGAGATCGGTTGACACTCCACTATTCCTATGATCAGCAGAAGTAGAACTTTCGCTGACCATAGTTGAGGAAGTAGCAGCTGCTGAGGAGGAAGGATTGGATTGAATGACAACTTCAGGAGCATCCCTGGAGTTATCTTCATCACAATCAGCAGCAACATGACCTCTGCTTCCACAAATGTAGCATTTTTTGACAGAGGAGCTGCCCTTCTGACTTTGAAGGAAGAATTCCTTCAATTGTGAGGAAAGATCATTAACTTGCTGGGCTAACTCACTTATTTTGGGGTCAGAAGAGGAAGATGCCTTTTTCTTAGGCTTAGGCTTTTGCTTATGCTTTTGTGGAAGCTGAAGCATCTTAGGGGCAGGACCCAGAATGGACTTTCCTTTTGGGTCCTCTGATTGAGAGGTAGAGGGATTTTTTGATCCCTTTACTACACTCCATGCTTGATGGACAGCAGGGTGAGAAGAAGAAGGACCCTGCTGAGATGGGTGCACTCTTTTGGGAGTGACCGATCTAGGTTGCTGATAGGGAGTAACAGACCTCATTTGCCTATGAGGTAGGTACTGCCTATTTGGGGTAGTGGACCTCACTTGCTGATGAGGCAAGTGTCCTCTTTGAGGAGTGATAGGTCTTACTTGCTGATGGGGCAAGTATCCTCTCTGAGGAGTGATAGACCTGTTTTGTGCATGAGGCACTCTTTCCTTTTGAGGAGTTTTATTCCTCAAAATAGGAGCAGGCATTGATTTGAATGTCTGCTGGGGGACTTGCCTATCAGCAGGTCGAACCTTAGAAGGTCCAGCTTGATGATATCTAGCATCCCCGAACCTGACGCGCCTTTTCAAGACACGCTCATCCTGCACAGTTTTACTGTTAGCAGAAGTAGGATCCTGCTGAGAGGATGAAGAAGAAGAAGAGGATTGAACAGCAGGGGCAGACACTTGCTGACTGACTGAAGTAGCTCGCAGAGGCGTGCTATAGTCATAAGGGACAGCAACCTTACTTCTTCTGAAAGGTTCAGTAGGTCTGATGGTGAGCTGCTGAGGAGCAATGGGTTTAAAACTATCACTACCGATATCCCCTTCAAAAGATTCCCCAGAGGAGTATTGAACTCTTCCTTCATTTGGCATCATGCCAACAATGGGAAGATGAGGATATGGGTTGCTGGTGATTGCTGAAGTGTCAGCACCATTTTCCTCAGCAGGATTAGATGGGTCACTGGTAGTAGCAGAGGTAGTACCAGCTTCCATTTCATTATGGTAATTGTTACCTCTAACAAAATACCATTTTCTCATCTCTTCAGGAGAGATGACAGCAGACGGAGGGATAGAGATTTCAGGCTTCACCTCATCATTGAACAAGTCAGAAAGAGAGGCAGCAGCATCGAAGTCACCGCCTATTATTGCCTGAACTTGGGCAGGGACTTGTTCATTTAGGCACTGGTGGTGAAACCTGGAAGCTTTTGACCAGGAGGTCACAATCTTCTTAAGGTTGGCAACTTCAAGCTTGAGTTTTTCATTCTCAAGCTGAACTTTTTGTGCCAGCAACTCATGAGATTGGAGTTCAACATGAACATTCCTCAGCTCATTGAGTCTTTCAGATTTGTCACTTAACTCCAAGGAAGTGGAGTCAAGCTTAGATTGGACATCAGCTCGTATAGATTCAACGAACTGAATGTCACAAAGAAGGGATTCGAAGATTTTTGGTTTATCTTCTTCAGAAGCAGAGGAGTGAGCACAAACCTTTTTAATGGTGACGTTCACCCACTGACTTGAGGAGACTTGATCTCTTGTCAAAGCATCTCCATCAGCGAGCGCCATAAGGCACATGGCGTCAACATATTCTTCACTGTCTGAATCATCTGATTCAGCCCAGTCGTGCTCTTCAGCTACCAGCCCTTTTGCTGGTGTTTGCTGAAGTGTCAGCACCATTTTCCTCAGCAGGATTAGATGGGTCACTGGTAGTAGCAGAGGTAGTACCAGCTTCCATTTCATTATGGTAATTGTTACCTCTAACAAAATACCATTTTCTCATCTCTTCAGGAGAGATGACAGCAGACGGAGGGATAGAGATTTCAGGCTTCACCTCATCATTGAACAAGTCAGAAAGAGAGGCAGCAGCATCGAAGTCACCGCCTATTATTGCCTGAACTTGGGCAGGGACTTGTTCATTTAGGCACTGGTGGTGAAACCTGGAAGCTTTTGACCAGGAGGTCACAATCTTCTTAAGGTTGGCAACTTCAAGCTTGAGTTTTTCATTCTCAAGCTGAACTTTTTGTGCCAGCAACTCATGAGATTGGAGTTCAACATGAACATTCCTCAGCTCATTGAGTCTTTCAGATTTGTCACTTAACTCCAAGGAAGTGGAGTCAAGCTTAGATTGGACATCAGCTCGTATAGATTCAACGAACTGAATGTCACAAAGAAGGGATTCGAAGATTTTTGGTTTATCTTCTTCAGAAGCAGAGGAGTGAGCACAAACCTTTTTAATGGTGACGTTCACCCACTGACTTGAGGAGACTTGATCTCTTGTCAAAGCATCTCCATCAGCGAGCGCCATAAGGCACATGGCGTCAACATATTCTTCACTGTCTGAATCATCTGATTCAGCCCAGTCGTGCTCTTCAGCTACCAGCCCTTTTGCTGGTGTTTTGGCCTCTTCCATTTCAGCAACCTTGGCCTTCAGCTGATAGTATTTGTTCCTGTACTCATCAGCAGGTTTGGAAGGGTTAGTTTTAGGAGCAGCAGGAGTTGGTAGGGCAACTCTGCACTCCTTTTGGTAGTGGCCTTTTCTGCCACATCTCCAGCACTCCTCTTGAGCTTTGTCAACAGGAGGCTTATATGGAGCAACCGACCTACGGTTGTTCCATTTACGGGAGTACCTCTTACCAGCAACTAAGGCAAAATCCATAAAGTCGCTGAACATCTCTTGTTTCTCTTCAGCATCAAGATCATCAACAAGAGATTGAATAGGTTGTGGAAGAATAGAAGAGCTGGCACCAGTATTAAGATTACTGGGCTCAGCAGAGATAAGGGCCAAAGGGTCGAGAGCAGAATGAGCAGAAGAGGAGACAGAAGAAGAAGAGGGACCCGCACGATGCTGTGCATCAGCGGCAGCTCTAAGATTTTGAGCAAGAGCTCTTTCTTCGAACTGAAGCATGCCAAAGAGAGACTCAAGGTTAAGGCCATTGAGTCGCTCAGTGGTTCTGAGGATTTGTCTCAGACCTTGCCACTTGATAGGTAAACTATCAAGAAATTTGTGGCAAACCTCAAAATCATCATGAGAGATACCAACAGTGGTCATGTCGTTCAGCAGCCCTTTAAATCGGGTATATGAACCGTTTAGACCTTCGTTGGGGAGGGAAAAGAAATTTTCATAGGCTCTTTTTAAGTCTATCTTTTTAGTGGCAATGGTAGCAGCAGATCCTTCATGCATGCTAACCAATCTATCCCAAACTTCTTTTGAAGAGGGATATCTAATAACCACTTTCATGAGGTCAGTGGGAAGAGTGCTGACAATCATGTTTTTGAGCCTTGCATCAAGATTTACAAGTCTCCTTTCATCGTCAGTCCATTGAACCTCTGGTTTGACGATGTCAATCACAATCTCAGGAGCATCAACAGTTGCTCCTGGTGTTCTTTGAACCAGAGTGGGGATATAAGGACCGACGGTCAGAATAGACATAAGATAGGGTTCCACACCCACTATATGTAGTAACATCCTTTCCTTCCAAGACCCAAAGTCATCGGGCTCGAATCTTGGAGGGACGGATACGTAACCGAAGTCACGTGTGTTAACAAGGGTGGGAACAGCAGTCATGTTCTTGTTTAAAAGAGATTAAGAAAGAAAAAAAAAGTATGCAAACGGATCTTGTTTCAATGATTTAGAAACGATGGCTCTGATACCAATTGAAGGTCCTGGATTTGCACACTTATATTACGATTAATCTAGACAAGAAAGTAATAACAGAAAGTAAAGAACATAAACAAGAACGAGTTCAGTTGTAAGAAAAACTATGCAAGTCTAATCATATGTATCATTGATTAAACGATGAATACATGGTCGATATTACAACTTGTCTTACAAGAATACAAATGAACTAGATAATTGCTAAGCCTAGAAAGGAAGAAAGAAACTTAAGCAATTACAAATAAAGTGATACACACTTTGTGGTGAAAAACACACAGTCTAAATGGTGCGGCCGTGTTGCTTTATATAGGGGAGGAATTAGGGCAACACAACCTTACAATGATAGTGATTGAATGGTGGTTGTCGACGTCCCATTGGCTCTAAGTACTTGAACACTAGGAGCTTTTGTCTTCTTTACCAGAACGGGTATGAGAGAGAGAACCCTTGTTCTGGTCCCAACTGTACCTTTGCCATATAAGGTAATCTTCAGTTGGATGAACCACCGTTTGACTCTTGTCTTCTTGTGGTTTGAAATCTTCCCGCCTTCACACAAATTGGCAAGCAACCCACCCGCTGACGAGAGTCAATGACTCGCTGATGCCTCGCTGACGACCGACGTCAGCGACCAAGTCTGGTCAGCGAATCCTTGACTCAACACATTACTTCTTCATGACACTAACAATTCTATATATAATTCAATTTCAACATTGCTCGTACATGAAGTTCACCCTATACTCCAGTTTGAACTGTTTATGCACGGTGTCATAAACACGTTCTTCGTTGGCGGCTTTGTCCCCCCTGCTCTATGACACTATAAAAAATTCCTCAAAATTCTTACACTACTTATCTTCTTCCAGTTGCCTAGCTTGTAGTTGATTTCTGTTACTCTCCCTCTCTCGTGTCAAACGATGTTTCTATTTTAGTCCAAAACACGGCAGCCGTTTCACTCCTCCCGATCACAGGGTCATGAAATACAGACATCCAACAAATATTAGAAGAATTGTGTTCCCAGTACTCTTTTAAATCAACAATTTTAATTATTTATCCCGTATTTTCGTCTGCGTCAAAATGTATTTAAATTCAAAATGAAATATGATGGATCTATGTGTAAGTTGCTAATTATGTGTTTTGCAGATTTATAAGTTCTAGGTTGATAGTTATGTGGATACATGTGATTAGATGATTGATATTAACTTGAATATTGAAGGTCATGAGTTGATTTTAATATGGGTTGATTAATTTGGTGCCTCACACCACAACTCTAGCTCTGGGTGAATTGGAAGAATTAGTATCGATCTTGAATTTTGTAGATATACGTTTTTAAAGAAAAAGAAAAAGAAAAAGAAAGAAAACTGCTCAGTGTCGTCTTGTGCGGATTTTGAGCCCCAATACCTTGACGGTATATGCGGGAGGTTAAGATGTAGACAGACCTTACCTCTACTTAAGTAGAGAGGCTGCTTCCATTTTCTACCTAAATGGTAGAAAAGGCCCTCCAACCTTTGCATGGGATGAGGATCGAACCCATGACCTCTGTTCCAGAGGTTAGAATGTTTACCACTGATCCAACCATGCTGCTTTAATTACGTTTTTAATGAAACAATGATGTTCAAAAAACACAAAAAGAAGCACAATATGTGCGTACGTATCCGGGTGATATACTAACCACCAATCAAAATTGTCTAAATAACTCAAGAAACCAATCGGAAAAAAAGCACAAAGATCATCATTAATATCCTTCCTACGGTCGTAACCTTAAACTTTCCGTATTTATCGGAACCGACTCTATCAATGTGGGTGTATAAATACCCCATGCTACATACATATACATGCACCAACATTCCAGTCGCATAAATTCTCTACTCGCACAACAGGTTTGTATATGCATTTTGTTAATATCTTTATATATTATAACTTCTTAAAGTTTTTGTTTGTGAATTTTATTCTTCTGAAGGTTTCTTGATTTTGTATGCTTAACACTTTTTTGGTTAATTGTTAGTACTATATCTAATTAGCTCGAAGTTTTGTTTCTTTATACTCGTATATGATCATGTATCTTACGTTTACGTTTGTTATATAATCAGTATCTCGAATCTAAAACGCAATGGCTCGTACAAAGCAAACTGCTCGCAAGTCTACCGGTGGAAAAGCTCCAAGGAAGCAACTGTCTACCCTCCATCATAAGGTTCGATATATATACACTCCAATTACTATTAATTGTTTCTTAGATATATTTGTGATACTTTCTCCGAATATTCATTCTGCTTTTTATGTTATATATGTTTAGTTGTTTAAAGATTTTTTTTATTTTTGATCGAGGATTAACGTTGGTAAATCGTTTGGAAATAATTACAGAATACTAGTTTTAAGAAAGTTACTCCGACAACTGGAGGTGTGAAGAAGCCTCATCGTTATCGTCCTGGAACTGTTGCTCTTCGGTAAGCCTCCCCTCAATTATTATTTTTTTTATAACAATATGATCATCGATATTAGAATATTGAGTTCCAGTTGTTAATAAGCTTAGTTTATATTGGTAATTAGGACGCGTAGACAGTATCATATGTATTTGTATCTTGAACTAATTAATTAGAAAATGATAATGTCAGTAAATCTAATTAATGAGAATCAATGTTTGCATTTGGGAATTAACATTTGCTAATTATCTTCATGAACATATACAGTGAAATCCGCAAGTATCAGAAAAGTACTGATCTCTTGATCAGAAAACTGCCATTCCAGAGACTTGTTCGTGAAATCGCTCAGGACTTCAAGGTGATTAATTAATTCATACTTGTTTCAGAAGTAGTTCTTATAAATCTTAATCTTACAATGATATTAATCAAACTGTTCTAATTTTAATAACAATTCGATTGATGATCTTTTGGTTAATTTGTAGACTGACTTGAGGTTCCAGAGCCATGCGGTGTTGGCACTTCAAGAGGCAGCCGAAGCATACCTTGTGGGACTGTTTGAGGATACAAACTTGTGTGCCATTCATGCCAAGAGGGTTACCATCATGCCCAAAGATGTCCAGTTGGCTCGTCGTATCCGTGGGGAGCGTGCTTAGAATCTCTATAGTTAATGATTGAGTAATCAATTAAATTTGATTAGCTAGCTTAAAGTTTATGTTACCTTTGCATACTGCAACTTCTGTTTTTGTTTTTTTAGTTTCTTTTGGTAATAATACTAGATTTTAGGCCCGTGTCTAATACACGGGGCTTACGGCGTTATCAATATTAGATGTTAACTCATTTTACTTTAAAATTAAATATACTATTTTGAGTAAATAAAACTTGATCTATATATCAACACTTTGAGTTTTATATTGAAATATTTTTTAAAAATATGTTCATCGAAGTTGTTTACTGTGACATGCTTAGCGATATTTGAATATTACAAAATATAATATGTCCATCAAAGTTGTAAATTGTGACATATTTAGCGATATTTGAACATTAAAAAATCATAATAGGTTAGTATCATTTTATTTGCTTTATTGTTACACATGGTGTATTACATTCTTATTTTACACGATTAGAAATAATATTTTCTCTTTAGATGCATGAAAGATATCTTAGATTTTTCAATTAGAATATGACAATGTTATATGTTTTTCCTATAATGAATTATATTTTTACATGTTTTATTTTTCTTATATACGTCATGACAATTACTAAAAAACACTTCAATAAAAAATAATACAATTACTCTTAAAATCTTAATATATTTACATTAAATTTTAATTATTTTTAATTAATTAATTTTATTTTATATGATGAAACATACTATTGGATATATATTAGTTATTATTCAATTGGATATATATTAGTTATTATTCTATTGGATAAATATTAGCTAGTATTCTATTGGATATATATTAGCTATTATTATTTACTTATTATATTTAAATTATTGGGTAAAAAAGTGTAAATTAAAGTCAAAATTGAAAACAAAAGTCAACTTTAAAAAATCAAGAGCTGTGATTGGTCAATAAGTTATTAGAGCAACTGTGCTTTAATATAATAAAAGATAACTTAAATAAATCATAATTATAGTTGGATGAAAACTAATTGAAACAAAGTTGGTGTTTTGTATTTATTAAAAAGATATTTTTTAAATTATTTAATTGGTTGGATATTTATGATAGACATGAGTTTTATATTTTATGTATTTTATTTCAATAAAATTATTATTTTAAGAAAAAAGTTTAAAAGTGTAAATTAATGATGGAAAATAAAAAAGTGTAAATTATTATTTTAAGAAAAAGGTTTAAAAGTGTAAATTGATGATGAAAAACTAAAAAGTGTAAATTATATTATGACATGTGCTAATTTAATAAATTAGAGAAATTGAGAGTTGTGATTGGTTAATTGAGGTTAGGTCAGTTGCCTTTTAATATATATTAAGATTATTGTTAGTTGATTTTGGGATTACTCTTGATATGCAAATTGCTTAGAATCTCTTATTTTGCTTCACACAATTTATTAACAACCTTTAGATGAACAGCAATTAAGAATCCACCAAATACAGAAACCAGTATATTGAACCTATTGTTGGAATATATAACTAAATATCATTATTCACGAGTACGCAACGGAAGCAAATCAAACCATGTAATCAAATAATTAACCTTGAAATAGGATTAAGGAATACCTCTTAATGTAGATGATAAAGTAAAGAAACTTTAAAAAGATTTGAAGTAAATCCCTCTACGATTGCACACACGATCCACCGATATAGGTGTGCTAGCACTTGATCACGAACCGAGCAACCTTTGGCTTGATCTCCTTCTTCAAAACCGAAAACCAAAAACCCAAAAGGTTTTCCCTTGGTTTTGGCCGTCCAAGATAAGAGAGGAGAGGGGAAGATGAGAGGTTTTGGAGTTACAATTCTTATGTGTAATTATTCAAGAAAACCATAAGCCTACCTTTAGTATTTATAGGTAGACCCAAACTTGGCCATCAAGTTTAGGGTTTCACTAGGAAACCTAGTAGGGAGGCCGGCCCCCTATGGTTTTCTAGAACCTTCCCTTAATCGTTTTATCTCCTTACTTTAACGACCGTTAGCTAGTAACCGTTAAATATTAACGACCATTCGTTAACTTATTCGTGATCCATATTAATTAATAAATCAATTAATATTAACTATATTTGAATCGAGACATGTGACCCCGTAGGCTCAAATCATTTCCGGACATACGTTCATTTTACGTGATCACATACTAACACCTATGACCAAATCAGCTAGATCACCAAAATCTATACCACTAGTTTTGCAATCACTCACTATTTTTGCTTGATCACCAAGCTATACCAAAATCGGCTTGATTTGGCCAAGATTATCCATGCATAACCAACACTTCCCTTGACCATCAAGTATTGTAGCTTAATCCTAGGTTTACTTGACAACCACGTACGTATGAGAATCCTAAATTACATACATTTAAAGTTGAGATTATCAAATAATCTTCACTTTATTTGCAAATCCATGTGACTTTGCCGATTAATTCCAATATCATAAATCTTCATATAATGCTAAACTAGATTTTAGACCCGTGTCAAATACACGGGTTTTACAAAACGAATTAATATATGGAAAAAAAATATTTATACGTTAAAATGTAAAGATGTACTTAGAAAAAATTGTAAAAAAGTAATTTCATTTTCTTTAGCCATAATTGTTAAAAACAATAAAAGTAGTAACTGTGCGTGAGGTTTTCAATGATTTTGTGTTGTGATTTTATTTGTAGAGTTCAGTTTATATAAGAAGAATTTGTATCCTAAATATAGTTTGATTCCAATTACTAATAACAACAATGATTATCCTAATTATAGTCTGATTACAATTAGATATATTTTATTAGATATATATTTTAATTTATTTATTTTTACTAAGAAGAATCTCTAACTTTTGGCTATATTTTGTTATTAGATAGACATTATGCAAATAAAATATTAATTATTTTAAGATGGGTTAAAGTGTAAATTGGTGATGGAAATCAAAAAGTGTAAATTAATTTAAACATGTGCTGATTTAATTAATTTTAAAAAATTAAGAGCTGTGATTGGTCAATTGCTATTAGGTCAGTTGTCTTTTAGTATATATTAAGATTAAGATAAGATAATTGACTATTGAGTCTTTGTGCTGTAGGTCTATATCACGAGGACATGTGATTTTAAATTAAAAACAAATTGACCTATAGCGAAAACATGTCCTTACAATATGCAACTATTGTTATTAACCTAAAATTAAATACCTGAGTCGAAAATTTGTATATAAAACATTTTTTTTTACGAAAATTGCATATGCAATGATGGATTTCTAGATCTGCCGCTACTTATATTAATCACCCATTCTACAACTTATAAAAACATTATTGTCTTTTAAAAACTTATAGTATTAACTTATAGACTTAAGAGAACAACATTTTATATTTTTAACCCATATATGACCTTAATTATTAAACATGTGGACACTAATTAGAACAAAGGTTTTAATTTTATTGATTGATGAATTACAATGGCCTCTTGTTCGGTATTTATACAATGTCTAAAATGATAAATAAGGAAATAAACAACCAATGGAAGGCTGTCAATACACGAATTGTTGCTCAAGACAAGATCTCTCAAAAAGGGAAATGATGACAAGTTTCTGATCCCTTCAAATCTTTTCTTTTTCTAACACTCCCCCTCAAGTTGAATAGTGAGATCACCAAAATTCAACTTGCTTAGGCATTTGTGGAGTATGACAGTCCCAACTGCTTTCGTTAAGATATCTGCAAGTTGATCTTCGAACTTGACAAAGGGTAATTTAATAATCCCCGCTTCAAGTTTTTCTTTGATGAAATGTCGGTCAACTTCCACATGTTTGGTCCTATCATGTTGCACTGGATTCTCTGAGATTTGAATAGCTGCTTCATTGTCACTCATAATCCGGATACTTTCTTTAGGAGCGAATCCTAACTCTGTCACAAGTTTATTCAGCCATAACGCTTCTGCTAGACCTTTAGCTATGCCTCGAAATTCAGCCTCAACACTTGACAATGAGACAACCTTTTGTTTCTTACTCTTCCATGTGACAAGATTACCTCCTACCATAGAGAAATACCCTCATGTTGATCTTCTATTCCCTTTGTCTCCGGCCCAATCAACATCTGTATATATCTGAATACTAAGATGACCATTTGCTTTGAATAAAACTCCATGACCAGTAGTTCCTTTGAGATATCTGATAATTCTTAATACTGCATCCATATGCTCTTCTTGAGGTTGGTGCATAAACTGACTTACTACTCCAACAGCATAAGCTATATCTGGAAGAGTATGAGCCAGATAGATTAGCTTTCCTACCATCCGCTGGTATTTGTTTTTATCAGCTGACTTAGCATCTGGTTTCATAAACAACTTCTGATTAATAACCATAGGTGTATCTGCCGGCTTACAGTCAATCATCCATGTTTCTGCTAGAAAGTCTAGTATATACTTCTTCTGACAAATAAATATCCCCTGCTGGGATCTTAACACCTCAATTCCAAGAAAATATCTCAGATTTTTGAAGTCCTTCATTTCAAACTCTGCACACAAACCTTCTTTTAGCTTCTTAATTTCATGTTCATCATTTCTGGTGATAATCATGTCATCAACATAGATTATCAAACATGTTATACGATCTCCTTTATGACTGAGAAACAGAGTGTGATCAGAATTACTTTGTTTGTACCCATACTTCTTCATTGCTAGTGTGAATCTACCAAACCATGCTTTGGTGACTGCTTTAGTCCATATAGAGACTTTTTCAACTTACACACCTCTCCATGGTGGAAATCCCGAGAGAAACCAGGTGGGGGTTCCATATATACTTCCTCTTTCAAATCTCCGTGTAGAAATGCATTTTTTACGTCAAACTGATGGAGAGGCCAACCTTGATTTGCTGCTACTGAGAACAGTACTTTTATAGTATCTAGCTTTGCCACTGGGGAGAATGTTTCAGAGTAGTCAATTCCATACATCTGAGTGTACCCTTTGGCAACTAATCGGGCTTTATATCTTTCTACTTCACCATCTGGTTTATATTTGACTGTATAGATCCATCGACATCTTACTTGTTTCTTCTCTGGTGGTAAGATACACTTGTCCCATGTTTCATTTTTCACAAGTTCATCCATCTCAACATCCATAGCATCCTTCCACCTTTTTATCTTTAAAGCTTGCTCCACATTTGATGGAATCTCTTCTGAATATAGCTTCGCTATGAACGCTTTTGCTTCTTTGGAAATTTCCTCTTATATTAGCCATCGGATATTTAGAGCTTCTTGAAAACTTTTCTGGAGAAAATCGCTTTGCAGGAATTCCTCTGGTTGACCGTGCTGGGAGCACATATTTTCCTGGAACCTCCTCACCACTTTGTTCTTCACTTTCCTGTATACTTTCATTTGTGGAATTTGATACAGTAGTCGTAACATTCGGTGAAGAATTACGTACCTCGGATATCAGGTTTGGACTCATATTTTCGGTGGCACTGATATTTTGAGGAGATTGTTGTTCCTCAGAAGACTGTTCTGGTGAGTGTTCTGGCTGTTCTTCTTCCAGAGATTGATCTGTAGCACCTATGGATATCGAAAAGCTTTCTTTTGAAGTATATCCCAGTCAACTCAGTGAATCACTTTGTTCCTCCCCCTGACCACTGTGTGGCGGGGAGTAGAAATACTGAGTTTCAAGAAAGTCACAATTCATTGTGGTGAACATATGACGAGTTTTTGGATTATAACACCTATATCCTTTTTGAGTCACTCCATATCCCACAAAAACACATTTCTCCGCACATGGATCAAGTTTATCATGATAGGATTTTGGAATATGAACAAATACAGTGCATCCAAAGACTTTAGGTTGAAGAGTAAGTGCTTGCGGAAGTGTATGGTATTCGGTGAGTGTTTCTAATGGGGTTTTCATTTTCAGAATTTTTGTAGGGAGTCTGTTAATGAGATAGGCAGCAGTAGCTAAAGCTTCAGGCCAAAATGATTTTGGGACAAGACTCAATTAAAAGGCTCTAGTCATTTCAAGTACAAGCCTATTTTTTCGTTCAGCCACACCATTTTGTTCGGGTGTATGGGGACATGTGGTTTGATGGACTATCCCTTTGGATTGAAAAAACGACTTCATTTGTGAATTTATATATTTCACCATTATCTGACCTAACAATCTAATAGATTCTTGAAATTGGTTTGAATCATGGTATAAAATGCAGTGAATCTATCATAACACTTCAGCTTTATTTTTTAAAAAATAAATTCAAGTCATCCGGGTACATTCGTCAACAAATATAACATAATATCGAAAATTTTGACCCCCAAGAACTAGGGCAGGGCCCCACACATCAGAATGAATCAATGAAAAAGGTACTTTCACTCTAGTATTACTGGGTTTAAAGGTTTGTCTATGACTTTTAGCTAGAATGCAAGTTTCACAAGAAATTGGTTTATGCAATGGAAAAATTCAGGAAACAAAGTATGTAAATAAGATGTCCCAGTCTTCTATGCCATAACCAAGCTTCTCTTTCTTTGTTCCCATGAGCTAGCATAACATTCCACTTGAATTCACTTCATCAACATAGTACAGTCCCTCTCTTTCAGTGCCACGCCCAATAATCCGTCCCGTCCTGATATCCTGTAGAAGACAAAAAGTCGGATGCATGAGTACTGAGCAATTCAATTCCTTTGTCACGTGACTTATTGATAAAAGTTTATGTGACAAAGATGGAACATAAAGACAATTTGATAACTTAATGTTTGGAGAAATTTCAATTGTTCCCCCGGTTTTCACATCCATTCTTCCTTTGTTTGCGGCTTTGATGTATGTTTTTCTGGGACTTGATATCTCAGAAAAATCAGAAACGTCATAAGTCATCGTGTCAGTGGCTCCGCAATCAAATATCCATGGATCACCTGATTTCTTAGAATTGTTTTGGGCTTTAGAAAATAACCCATTTTGGGCTATAAAAATGGATCCATTCTTAGTGTGGGCCGTTTCACTTTTTGTCTGGGACTCATGGTTTCTTTGATTCCTCACAAATGGTATATTAGTATTTTTTTTTTACAAAATTCATATATCTTATTTCCTTTATAAACCGATTGAGAAAAATGAAAGGTTGAAAAAAGAAAAGATATTTTGGGAGAATCATACTCTCTCTCTCTCTTTTACCTTCTACCAAGAAATTTACTCCCTTGTTTTCTCCGAATGCTGATGCTACCCCCACGAAGCCCCCATCAGATTTCCGTCCATCTTGACTACTACTGTTGCTTTCTCTATTGTTGGTGGAAGGCTTTACCTTCTCATTCTTCACGGTTTTGGTACCTTTTTTTGTGCCGCCGGTTGTCCACCAATCTGGATATCCAACAAGCCGGAAACATTGTTCCTTTGTATGTTTCGTCATACCGCACTCATCACAAAAAAGGTGTGATTTATCTACTTTAATGAAGGGTTTTTTCCAATCACTTCGGCGGTAGCTTTTAGTCGCTAACCCCACCCCTTCTGTCTCGCCGGAACCGGCGATGAGTCGGTGGCTATGCCTGATTCTATTGTCCCAGAATACTCTGGTGAGCGGCTTCTTTGCGAACGGTGGCGTAAGCCGTTTCCGCGGATGAGAGTGTATCAAGTTGTAGTATTTCGCGTTTGATTGGGTCGAATCTCCGGTCCAACCCATGAAGAAACTGGAACAACTTTTGTTCAGATCTGACTTTCGAGTATGTCTTGATGTCTTCGGCACATGTCATGGGATTTGGATCAATTCTATCGATTTCTCCCCAAACACCTTGAAGGGTGATCCAAAAATCCTCGAGAGATTTCTCATTTTGCTTAAGTTCATTTGCTTTCACATGAAGGTTGAATATTTGCAGCTTATCTTTCCCACTGCTATATGTGGTTGACAGAGCATCCCACAATGTTTTCGCGGTGGGAAACTGATGAGCGTCCATTTTGTGATAAAAACCCCTATCGAAAGGCTTCATTTCTATGTCTTAAATGAGTCAATATTCCGGAACTATCGGTACTTAATGGATTCTATGTTTACGCAGGTTCACGGAAGATGCGAGTGAGGGTAAATGCCATCAAGTGACTCAAGATGAAGGCCTATGAAGTTACAAGACACAAGGAGGTGATTAGAGAGCCGATTCAGCAGCCCTAGCCGCCCATATCAAACCCTAGGTCGACTTTGCAGATTCCAAGGAGGTTTTGGAAGCTTCTAACACCTTCCGATCTTCATCCTCAACCTAGATCTACTCTTTTATTTTACTTTCAGTTGGTAAACAATGTCTTTCATCTTTTCAGACTTTGTTATTCCTTTAATAATGTCAGGCTAGTAGGCTGAATACTTGTTTGGATCGATGTGATCATGTAGACGTTTATTTATTTTACTTTATTTGTTAGATCTGTTGGAGTGTGTTTTACTGTTTGTCATAGATCCATGCTTTACTAGTTCTTCATATTATTATCGGTTCTATATCTGCATGTATTGATTTAATTCTGATGATCGGTCTATAATCATACACTAGGATTAATACATAAGGATGGAAAACACTAGTCGGTCTTTAACTAGATGTAAAAGGTGATTCACTTGTAACCGAGGGATCCAGAACCATAGTAATTAGGACGAATAGAACATGATGCTTAACAATGTCAGACACGATCCAGTGACTTGGAAACGAGCACTGTGGTCACCGGAGAGAATTACTATCTGGCCATGGCTTAAGAGCCGGGTAACTTTAAGATGAATTAGTAACACGAACTTTAGGTCATTAATGCTTAAACAATGAATCTAACGAGAATTTGTTTATAGAATAGTGTGAGTCTAGGGACAGCACTAGTTACTTAGGCAAAGTGAATCTAACGAGAATCTGAGCCGTGATGAAGTTTCCAACAGTCTAGCAAGTAGGTAGAATGATATTTGGTCGTACCATGAGATCTGAGATGCCAAACAAGTATTTTAATTTAATTACTGTTATTTGCTTTTTCAAACTATTTTCAGACTAAGCCTCTCGCTGAATAAGTGGTTGCGGCTTCTATTTACTTTTCAGTATTTTAATTAGTTTAATAGGAAATCGTGACAACCCCCAACCGCTAGAATTACACGTTGTTTGATCCAAGAACCGCACGGATCTTCGATTGGGAACAAGGAGGGGTTTTGACCGATTTATTGGCGATTCCCTACCGGTGTAAAGCTTTGAGAAGCTTAACGCCATTGGATCGGAGGTGTTTGATGTGTTGGCGGTGGAGACGACTCCGTAGAGAAGCCGGCCACCTTAGGTATTATGAGGGTGAAGAGAACATGCCTCCATTCGATGGGGATGACCTCTTTTTATAGGAGAAACTTATCTTGGGGGATAAGTTAGGGTTCTTAGGGTTTTTAGGGGGATGCCCTAGTTATTAGGAAGAGATTTGGGTAAATCCCTTTTCTTTAGGAGGAAGGAATAAGAAATTTCCTCCATATTTGGCGGAGCTCCGTTCTGACGGGCGAGCTCCGTAATCCTGACGGAGGTGAGCTCCGTAATTCTGGCAGAAAGCATCCTTAAGCAGCCTCCGTAATAGCAGATTCACATACGGAGGTAGGGCTCCGTATAGGGTATATCATCCAGCCCCCCCAGTCTAATAGGAGAGACTGACAAGAGGTTGTCGTATTAGACTCCAAAAAATATCAACTGGCTTCAGATCCGAATAAGCTCTCCATGATTGATGTCTTTCCTGTGGTAGTAAGCGTTCCGTCTTTGTCCTTTGTCCATTAAAACATTTGGTTTTCCGGCTTTTTCCTCTGTGATAATTAGGGGAATTACCTCGATGTTATGGTTGGACTGCTGGAAACTTCTGTCGGCATGATGATCTGCAGATGAGACTTTCATGTCCATCGGGGTTGATGTTTGACATCGTCAGCTTTCTTTCTAGGTACTCGTGGTGCTCTGAGGTTCCTTTACCGTACTTCTTTCGAAGTTTCCTCGGTCTCTTCAGAATCTATGTATCCCTCGTGTACTTTATAGCTTGTTCCAATACTTATATCCCTGATAGTGGGTCTAAGCCTGGTAACTCGCTGGGATCACATAGGATGCTTCTTTATGTCGCCCAAGTGTCTGTTTGCTCGCGTATGCCATGTCCGTAGGTGATGAAGAAGCTTCGTGTGTGAACTCAATGTTTTCCTTAATTGCGTCACTTTTTCTTGAGAAGGTTCTGATGGTGGGTTGGTGATGTTGTGATGTAGTATATATCTTCAGCTATGCTATTGGTGAAAAAAGGTCTTTAATGTAGTGGATGGATAATCGGTTCTTGAGCTGCGTACTTATTTAGGATTTTTGCGAATATATATGGCTTGCGTGACGGTAGTAGGGTGGATGTTGGGGCGGGTTTTATCCGGGATCTTGTTGCTGAAGGTAGTATTGCTCCTGATATCTTCTTCTAACTGCGCTCTCCTTTGCAGAAAATGTGTTTATATCAATGTTGAATCGTCGTCCGGAATATGTTTGAAGTTTAATCTTCCGTTTATCTTTGTCGAACCATATCAATGCACAATAAAACTGCTTGTGCATATATTTTTGCCATGTGTAGACTGTGTAATCTGACCATCATTTGAGGCTGTAGGTTGTTCCGGAAATTCCTTAGTGCTCGGGGAGCTTATAAGTTGGCATAGGATGCAAAAACAAACTTGGGCCCTTCAAATTCTTCAATATGTTGATGTGTAGAGGCTGAGCTGAAATCGTCTTTGTTTGTTGAAGTCTTCAGGAAGATTTTAAAATTATTCCTTCAGCTAACATGCTTTATCTCTCTGCAATTGCTTCGTAATAAATGTCGTGCTAGAAAGTTTCAGCATGGTTTTGTATTTCTGTTCAAATGTCTCTCTATCTTTTGCTTTTCACACCTCGACAGCTTCGCATATAGTCATTACGAATTTTTCTTAAAAACTTTTTACAAAGTTTCTAAGAGCTGTCGATTTGGATCGGCTAAGATGTAAGAGACGCTCATTCGTAATAATCGGTTACTTCAAATCGGATTCTGTTGTGGGTTATATGTCTCCCTTATCTGTATCTCTGGAATTCTGTGTCTTGAGTTGTGTCTTCCTTGGTGGCTCCGATGAGTAACCTTCTTCTTGAATTTTTTGCATTGGGCTTGTCTTTGGGCGCTTGCCTTTTAAAGATGCTGATCAGGCTATCTATTGGCTTATGCCTTTGCAAGACTATTCCACAATGCTCAGATTTGCACAAGATTTGCCTTGGCCAAGGCTTTATCTGTGATATATACTGGGCTTTTATCTTAATTAAGATTTATCCACAATATCGTTGGATTTTATGGGCGTCCCCTTACTCCAACTTTTTATTTTTAATTACTTGTACGTACTCATAATTATATTGCGAAGGGTAGCGACCCAACTTCGCTTGTGTTAGCAGAGCTCAGTAAGCATCTGGCACTGAGTTATCTGCTTGGTGCCTACGTAGGGTCTTATAGTAGAGACAGAGATGTGTACCTTTCAAGCAGCTTTGTGGTCGGAAGGTTTCGGCTCCGTCGTCTTAATATCTTCGTGATGTGATCGTTGGTTATTGTGGCTATCCGCTGATTGAATGCTCCTCCTTCGGCGTGCTTTGCAAATTTTGCGCCAATTGCTTGATATAGTCTTCTGGGAGCTTCGGAGATAATATAGCCTTCGTTATGTGCAGAGCTATGCCAGAGTATCGGAGAGTAAGTGTGATATGGTCATCTGCCTTGGGTGTTACGACCGTATACGCATTGCCTTCGGTCCGTGCTTTTGAAGATGACATCTTTCTTGCAGATATAATATATTTCGGCTGGAGGTAGGAGATCAAGATAAATAATGTGGTCTTCTGGATGTTGTAGTGTGCTTGCGAAGGATCGTATGTGCGTCATCGAATATCCATTCTTATTATGTCGATAGTATCTTCCATTTGCTTCATAGCAGAAAATCACTTTCTCTCCTTTTTCCGTTATCTCTGGCAAGCTTGGGTAGGTTGAATACATCAATTTCTCCAACGATCTTTTATTTTAATCATCGCGATATATTATCTAGCGATGCCGTCGGGAGCAAATTCTCTACCGATGGACTCTAGGGCTTAGGTATCCCAATGCGAGTTTTAATAATTCCCTATTCGCATGTTTGCGATGGGGTGAAAAATATCCCGGTGGTGCATTAGCTTGTGGGATATATTTGTGATGTTCCTCCTGAACGAACACAAGTAAATGTATATCTTCAGTCGGAGGCTTGTACCTTGCAGGTATCGTTGTTGTAGGAGCGTTTATTTTTCCTTTTGTCTCCATAGTATTTTATTTTTTTTTTTTTTTTTTTTTTTTTTTTTTTTTTTTTTTTTTTTTTTTTTTTTTTTTTTTTTTTTTTTTTTTTTTTTTTTTTTTTATATTGCCAACTCGGGCTATGGCTCCTTTCCTAGCATTAGTTGTGCCATGAGTAATAATTCTATTCGCACATGTTTGCGATGGGGTGAAAAATATCCCGGTGGTGCATTAGCTTGTGGGATATATTTGTGATGTTCCTCCTGAACGAACACAAGTAAATGTATATCTTCAGTCGGAGGCTTGTACCTTGCAGGTATCGTTGTTGTAGGAGCGTTTATTTTTTTGTCTCCATAGTATCTGCAGGGTATTTGCCTCGTTGTCTAGTAGGATCATCGTGTGTCCTGATTCTTCTTTTTTGTGTGTGTGTCTTGCTGAGGGTAGGCGCAGTGTTGTCATCCGCTTTTGGTGGCACGTTTATCTTTTTAAAAGTATTGACCCCCGTTTCCTTGAATATTTGCAGCTTTTTTTTTTTTGAATTCAACATTGCCTTTTTTTTTTTTTTTTTTTTTTTTTTTTTTTTTTTTTTTTTTTTTTTTTTTTTTTTTTTTTTTTTTTTTTTTTTTTTTTTTTTTTTTTTTTTTTTTTTTTTTTTTTTTTTTTTTTTTTTTTTTTTTTTTTTTTTTTTTTTTTTTTTTTTTTTTTTTTTTTTTTTTTTTTATATTGCCAACTCGGGCTATGGCTCCTTTCCTAGCATTAGTTGTGCCATGCGAGTTTTAATAATTCCCTATTCGCACGTTTGCGATGGGGTGAAAAATATCCCGGTGGTGCATTAGCTTGTGGGATATATTTGTGATGTTCCTCCTGAACGAACACAAGTAAAAGTATATCTTCAGTCGGAGGCTTGTACCTTGCAGGTATCGTTGTTGTAGGAGCGTTTATTTTTTTGTCTCCATAGTATCTGCAGGGTATTTGCCTCGTTGTCTAGTAGGATCATCGTGTGTCCTGATTCTTCTTTTTTGTGTGTGTGTCTTGCTGAGGGTAGGCGCAGTGTTGTCATCCGCTTTTGGTGGCACGTTTATCTTTTTAAAAGTATTGACCCCCGTTTCCTTGAATATTTGCAGCTTTTTTTTTTTTGAATTCAACATTGCCTTTTTTTTTTTTTTTTTTTTTTTTTTTTTTTTTTTTTTTTTTTTTTTTTTTTTTTTTTTTTTTTTTTTTTTTTTTTTTTTTTTTTTATATTGCAACTCGGGCTATGGCTCCTTTCCTAGCATTAGTTGTGCCATGAGGGTCTCGTATTCGTCAAAGAACAGCCCTTATAATGGCAGGTTGTGGTGACACATCCGAAAAACCATTTTCGAGTCTTCTTAACGTATCTTCTGGCCTAAGGGCAGAGTTTTTGGCCCCTACCCGTCTTTTAATTGTTCCATGGCGTTTATTTTCATGGATGGAGGTTGGATCTGCAATGGTGGTTTGTTGTGATCAGACGACGGTGAAACTGAAAAAGCGGGTTTTAGTACCTGGTTTGTTGTGATCAAACGGGTTTTAGCACCTGGTTTGTTGTAATAAAACGGGTTTTAGCACCTGCGATGGTGTTCTTCCGTCCATGAAGTTGGGACTTAAGATCAGTTGTGATCTCTTAGTCACCTTCTTCATTGATCCCTTGTTGTTCATCAGCGGCATGGTGATGGCGATTGGGAGGTGGTGTTGTTTTTCGACGTTTTCGTCTCTTTTTGTTTTGCTCTACTCCTATGGGCCGAGGCTGCTATTACTTGAATCCCATTCTTCATTCACATCGCCAACAGCCCCTTTTGATGGTAGATTTTGCCTACACAGCGGTGATTGATTGTCGCGGAGCTATTGCTTGTCGATGAAGAGTTCTCGGTAAAACAATTAACTGTTCCACTTGAATCTATGCGTTTGAAGAATGAGCAGAACCCATGGCCTGTTGGGGTATATGAATTGCAGCCTTGGCTATTCATGGTGATTGTGCGCCGTCTTGGTGGTTTCTTGGTGATGATTGATGATTGAACGACGGCGGTTCTCCGGAAGTGTGATTTTGCTAGTTTTTGACTTTGTTCGAGTGCCGATGTTGTCGTTGCTCAGCTTCTGGTCTCTATTTTCGTTTTCCCGGTCTCTCTCTCTTCTTTTTTTTTACGTTTGAGTGACCGTCGAAAGCCATGAATTGCGGTTTGTGTGGCGATTGAGAGTTCTTGCGAGCTTCTAAATTTGCTTGCTTTAGAGTCTCTTGAAGATCAATCTGACCAAGGGGCTGTTTATCCGCCTTGGTCGTCTTTGTTTCTTTTCGCCATAATCTCCAAGCGGCCTTGCGGTGGTTCTTGATAGTGACTCGTTCGTCGACGGTCACTACAAGAATTTCCACTTTTGGCGACCAAAACGTTTAGCGACGACAATTTTTTCGTCGCCAAAGGTCACAAAACGACAAAATAATCGGTCGGGTGACTTTGAAAGTCAAACATAGACATGTCGTCGCTAAAGTCGTCGCTAAAAGCGTCGCAAAGTATTTTTTGATTTTAATTTTGCATTAAAATTTGTCTTGGTCAACAAAGAAAATAAAGCGTCGCTAAAGTCGTCGCTAAAATTTTTATATTTTTCTTTTGTTTTTCTTTTTCTTTTCCCTCCACCGTAAAAAATTCCCGCCATGTTTTTGCGACGTTAGCGACGACAAAAGCGTCGCAAAATAAATTTAATTAAATTTTTTCTTTTTCGGTTTTTCCCTCCACTGAAAAAATTTCCCGCCATTTTTTGCGACGTTTTTGGCGACGACAAAGGCGTCGCAAAATATTTTTGGCAAAAAAGGAACTCTTTTAAAGTATATATAAGTTTATATTATATACTTTTAGTATATATAAGTTTTAAAAATGATATATAATTTTAAAAATGAATATAATTTAAATATATATAATTTTAAAAAGTATATATAAGTTTTAAAAATGATATATAAGTTTTAAATTGTAATTTATATTATATTATGATGGTGACACGGACGATGATGACATAGATGAACAGACAGACGACGATGTGGATAATCAATGTGAACCACACGTGGATATTAGTTATGATTCTGATTGATCTTGCGTTGTAATTTGTTAAAGCACGTTATTGTAGCCTATAATAAATTGTTTGATCTTGATTGATGTAACCATGCATTATTTAAACGAATATTAATTACCGTTCTATTTGGCATTATGTTTGTATACTTGTAATTTTTACAGATGGCAGCGGTGCTCCCCTCGTCTCACAACGGCGACTGTGGGGGTGATCCCCCAGGTGGTGATGGTAATTGGCAACCACAATCGGGGTGTGCGGCGAGCGGTATGACAAATTTTTTTACCATTCTCTTTATATGAATTTAATTACATGTATGTTTGATTGGTTTTAGCTGAATTTAATTACTTGTATTTATGATTTGTCCATCTGATATTTGTAGGCGCAAAGCAAGGGCGAAGGAAGAACAAGAACCTTAGCATGAAGGCGACACACAAAAAGGCGTCGCAAGACAACCTGTCCATCGACTTTGAAAAGGGGCCAAGAGGGACCTACATTGCTGTTGGTGATAACAGTGATAACTTCAATTCTCTGGTCGGGACAATCATCTCAAAGATCCCGTATTACTATCCTTCTTGGGCGTCCATCCCTCCCCAGCATACCTGTACTATCTACGACGAGCTGCAGGTTAAGTGTTTTTTAGTGCAATATTTCTTGTATTTTGTGAAAGTATAGAGTTGTCTTATTGTTACAAATAACTATTTGCAGGCTTGGTATGATGTGGACTTCCATATCTATGGCCCGCAAGGGAAGTTCATCAAGATTGGGTTGAATAAGTACTTTGCCAAGATATATCGAGATCAGAAGTACAAGTTTAGCCAAACCCACTTTGAGGCTAGAGGGGGGGTAAAGAATGGCGTTGCACTTAGGACATCGCCTCCTGGAGATGTGTCTGCTGATTATTGGGAAAAGTTTGTGGACTTCAAGCTTTCAGATGCTTTCCAGAGACGGTCTGCTGCTAACAAGCGATGTCGGTCAAAACAAACGATCATTGTCCGTCATGGAAGAAAGAACGGGGCTCAGCTCAGATTCAATAACGTAAGTTATTTTGTTTTTACAGTATAGTTGTGACATTGTAAAATAAATACTAACCTTTTATTTTTTTCATGTGTTTACAGAAAGGCGTTAGCCCTATTGCTCTGTACAAACGCCACCGGACCAAGAAGGGTAGATTTACCGAGCCCGAGGCTGAGGAATTACATGTATGTTTTTATTACTTGTATAACGTTTTTGTTTAACATACAATGTTCGCATATATATAACTTAGGGTTATTTTTGTTTTGTAACCATGTAGAGGCGGATGGAGGAAATGAAAGATGACCCGAATTGCATGTTGACCGAGGAGGAGATCATGGAGGAGGTGCTGCAGCCGCGCCGTGGGTGGGCCCGGGGGTATGGACCTAAACTGCCCCAGTCCGCCTTTGTAGGTGAGGCCTCTTGTAGCCGTTCTCAGCCCATGTACACGCTTGATGAGATGAAGGAGTATGTTGCAACCTATACCGCGCCCCTTTGGAAGAAGCTTGGTATGGCCCCGTCGACCTCGAAGAATGCAAATGACGAGGAAGATGATTTGGAGGATCATGGGGGTAGTGATGACGGGGAAGATGATGGAGAGGAAAGTGATGGAGAAGAAGATGATGGGTCGGCGGATGCTTGAATGTAGGTTGTGAAACTTTGGAACTTGTTGCTTTTGGTAAAACTTTGACATGTTTAACTCTTTGAATGTAGGTTCCCCGTATCATCCTTGAACTTAGATCTTTTGGTAACGCTAGCTTTTGAACACTTTAGTTATGGTAACTTAGGTACTTTGAACTTAATCGTAACTTTGTTGATGTTAGGATTGGTAATTTAGTTTGTTGTTGATGTATTTGGTAATTTAGTTTGTTGTTGATGTATTTGGTAATTTAGTTTGTTGTTGATGTATTTGGTAATTTAGTTTGTTGTTGATGTATTTGGTAATTTAGTTTGTTGTTGATGTATTTGGTAATTTAGTTTGTTGTTGATGTATTTGGTAATTTAGTTTGTTGTTGATGTATTTGGTAATTTAGTTTGATGTTGATGTTGTAGTTGTAGTTGTAGTTACTAGGAAACAGGTGTTAAAAACAGGTTTTGGAAGCTGAAAATTGCCCGAAAAAACCGGGTGGAATTCTGGAAATGCAGCAGAATGCTGCCAAATTTTTCTGCAGCTAGCGACGGAATTAGAGACGCTTTTATCGTCGCTAACAAGTTTTAGGGTTTTTCCAGAATTAGGGTTTATGCACAGCGACGGAATTAGCGACGCTTTTTGGCGTCGCAAAATTAGTTGGCGACGACAAAAGCGTCGCTAATTTCGTCGCAAAATTATTTTTGATTTTCTTTTTACTTTATTTTTTTAATATATGGCGACGACAAAAGCGTCGCTAAATGCGTCGCAAAATTATTTTTCATTTTCTTTTCCTTTTATTTTTAAATCTGATGGGGCCCATTTACCGGCGTCGCAAACGTCGTCGCTAAAAGTCATAGGAGACGAACTTTCAGCGACGTTTGGTTTTCGTCACAAATGGCGTCGCTAAACCATTTTGCGACGACAAATGTGGGTATTGGCGACGACATTAGGCGTCGCAAAAAGCAGTATTTCTTGTAGTGGGTAGCGGTTTTTTAGTTTTTTTGGTTTTATTGACAACGTGAGCAGATTTATTATCTGCACCTGGATGTTTTGGATTTGAGGTTTGTTCATGATTGTGATTTAATCAACAGAAGGATCAAACTTTGATTGAGTAGGTTCATGATGTACTCGAAACAAAAGTTGGAAGTGACGGCTAGATTCAATATTCCTTGGATGAATTTTTGGTGGGCCTTTTTTCAAACATATTAATTGTTTCACGTAGTCATGAGATCTACGTAAATAATTAATATGTTTTCAAACATATTATGGTTTTGGTTTTTGCGAGATCTGGAAAACAATTTAATGATTTTTTAATTGAGAGTGGCTGGTTATGGATTTCAATAGGAAGAGGTAGATGATTTAAAAATAAGGTCGGTGGTTTTAATCAAGTGGTGGGGACGAGACATGTAGTGTTTGGTCCCACGGATGGCGCCAATTTGTTTGATCCAAGAACCGCACGGATCTTCGATCGGGAACAAGGAGGGGTTTTGACCGATTTATTGGCGATTCCCTACCGGTGTAAAGCTTTGAGAAGCTTAACGCCATTAGATCGGAGGTGTTTGATGTGTTGGCGGTGGAGACGACTCCGTAGAGAAGCCGGCCACCTTAGGTATTATGAGGGTGAAGAGAACATGCCTCCATTCGATGGGGATGACCTCTTTTTATAGGAGAAACTTATCTTGGGGATAAGTTAGGGTTCTAGGGTTTTTAGGGGGATGCCCTAGTTATTAGGAAGAGATTTGGGTAAATCCCTTTTCTTTAGGAGGAAGGAATAAGAAATTTCCTCCATATTTGGCGGAGCTCCGTTCTGACGGGCGAGCTCCGTAATCCTGACGGAGGTGAGCTCCGTTCTGACGGAGGTGAGCTCCGTAATTCTGGCAGAAAGCATCCTTAAGCAGCCTCCGTAATAGCAGATTCACATACGGAGGTAGGGCTCCGTATAGGGTATATCATCACACGTATTACTAGATTAGGTAAAGCAACGCGTCCCTGCGAACGATCCTGTACTTATCACTTAACTATACTACATCTGATCGGGTCCCCTGTCCGTTAAGGTGTGTGTGTGTTTTGAGATAATTACTTGTACAACTTTTATAAATTTAAACACTAAAAAACCCATACCATCAGAAACTCAGTGAGATTACCGGCTATTATAGGTTCGATGTTTTGTATAAGCCATGAGAACACAATTAAATCTTTTTGTTTCCATGTCTCATATGTTTCACTTGTTGTTTCTGGGGTTCTTTGGTTAAATGGGATAACAATGTTTTTGATTTCCCTCCAATGGCAACCCTCATCATTCAGGTCCATAAAGCATAATTTTGATTATTTAATTTGAGATTTATTTGAAGATTGTCGGATAATTTCGGGTTTTGTGATTGTTGGTTGATATTAGTTTTCAGGAGGTTTGTCAATTGGAGGGCGAGATCAGACCCAGTGCTGCCGTCTTTGGACATGGTGGCTCAAGGTTTTTGATGGTTTAAGCAGAAGAAAGATTAAGAGGCAAATGGTGAGATCGACACAGGCTCTGGTACCATGTGAACACAAATAAGAACAAAGGTTTTAATTTTATTGATTGATGAATTACAATGGCCTCTTGTTCGGTATTTATACAATGTCTAAAATGATAAATAAGGAAATAAACAACCAATGGAAGGCTGTCAATACACGAATTGTTGCTCAAGACAAGATCTCTCAAAAAGGGAAATGATGACAAGTTTCTGATCCCTTCAAATCTTTTCTTTTTCTAACAAAACACCTTTATAAGAAAAAAAAATAATTTCAAAAACAACTTTCAAATTTGGAGTGTGGCGTACTAAATGGTGGTGTGTCGCGCTCAAAGTTTTCCATTTTATAGTAGGGCTTAACTTTGTAAGTGGTTTCACTAAAGGAGGAGACGATAGCCCATTAATTAAAAGGCCCAATAGAAATTATAAGAGATGACCCGAATAGAGAGTGTGATGTGCCTAGTGGCATAAAAGGCCTGCTGTGCTCAGCCAAAGTGTGTATAAACTTGTGACAATAACTGACAACGTATCTAACGGGTGAGCTGGGCATGCAGACGTTATCGAGTTGGCATGCCCAAATTGCAACTGAACTAGGTAGGCTAAACATAAGAGTGTAAAGCGGCGGATATAGGATTAAAAATCACGTGTGTCCAAACTTAGTTTGGTTAAAAAAAAAATTTCCCCGTATTCAATAAAGGGTCGGGTCGGGTCGTTTTTATTAATTTACACTTATTTATATAGGAATTGATTCTTGGTAAATCTTGTTTGGTTCCTCCTTCCTCCCGATTTCAATCTTTCTTTCACGAGCCACTCTTAAATTTTGCTAAATTTAGTTGTTAGGGTATTATTATTGCACAGTAGCACTACTGGAAAAAATCTTTTGATAAGTTTAGTGTTGTAAAGATTATAGATTTTGAATTATAAATGAAAGAAAAGTGTCTAAAACTCTAAAAGTTTGGTGATATGCTACTAATGAACCATTAAGATAAGAAGCAGAGCCCATGTCTTTAAATTATTTTATTTTATAACTAACGGATATAGGAATAAAAAATTCGTGTATCTAATTATAATTTATTTACTTCAAATGATTCAAAAGACTTAATTTATAATTTACCTAGGTCCAAACTCTTGGATAACATGTGTCCAATCATAATTTTCTATATACTTGCTAAAAGAATTTCCGATCTAACGTAGGTCCGTTGACCTAGTTAAGTTGTATATAGAACCGCCCTTGAGTATTATGCTTAGCTAGCGGCCCATGGCCATTAATAGTCACATACGTGTTCTGGTAGCTGGTGATGGGCGATTGAGGTTACTAAGTTGTGCCAAAAATGGGTTTGCCTAATGGGTCCGGTCCAAGAAGGAATGGGCTGGGATGTACATGCCATTTTATAATCGATCATTTTGACGACCACCTCCTCGGCCAAATCCATTAGTTGTAACGACTGGCAAATATGACGACCAGTGAAGCCAAGATGATTGATGTGGAGTACCTGAGATATCGATCTGTTGTTCCCCAAGAACTCAAGAAGTAACAGAGTGTTTGCCAAAATATGACCCATATATGCATGTTGGATAAATTAGGCTTTTAGCAGTTCAATAATCAAACTTTGAAGGTAAAATCCACCGAGATTATTGTGTAGGAACTAGGGACTTAAATTTCGTGCTGTGATCGATGATTAATTAATCATCCATCACTCCGTCGTTAAATCGACTCCCTTTATCAAGATATTCTCTGTCTGTAAACCATAGATTGGACATTTGGAACTGTGAGACACAAGAACATCAAAGAGCTATATATGATAAATGATAAATGTTCGAAAAAGAAACACAAAATTAACATTTACTAGTACAAAAGAAACACAAAATATATATAATGTGTATCGATCCCGGGTGATATACTAACCACCAATCAAAATTGTCTAAATAATTCAAATAACCAATCGGAAAAAAGCACATAGATCATCATTAATTTCCTTTCTACGGTTGTAACCCAAAATTTTCCGTATATTTCGGAACCGACTCTACCATTGTGTGTATATATATACCCCAAACAACATACGTATACATCCACCAACATTTCTGTCGCATATCGATCTTCTCTGTCTGCACAGCAGGTTTCTATTGATCTCTTAGTTTTAAATCTTTAGTACAATATATAATACTTTATCGATTTTATTCTTCATAAGGTTTCTTGATTTTATATACAGTATATGTACTTAATTATTATATCTAACTTGAAGTTTTGTTTTTAATTTAATATCATGTATATAATTATATATAACTAATGTTTTAATTAAGATTTGTTTATATATATTGTTAGCTAGCTCATCGATCTGAATCGAAAACGCAATGGCTCGTACCAAGGTAACTGCTCGCAAGTCTACTGGTGGAAAAGCTCCAAAGAAGTCTCTTATTTTCAAGGTATCAATAATGTGATTTTCGTGTTTGATCGATACATATTACACGTATAAACTGTTGTTACTTGTATTCTCACGATTAATTTTATATACGGTTTGTAATTAAATTGATGGGTATATAATTATGTATACGTACAGTATGCTGCTTGTAAGAAAACTATTCCGGCGACTGGAGGAGTCAAGAAGCCTCGTCGTTATCGTCCTGGAACTGTTGCTCTTCGGTCAGCTTCTCGACTTAATTTTTCTTTTTCTAAACCTTAGAATATCATGAATATATACAGTGAAATTCCGGCGCTGTGGGAATTAAGTTTTACTAATCAATTATGTTCGTGATCATGAATATATACAGCGAAATTCGCAAGTATCAGAAAAACACCGAACTCCTGATCCGCAAATTGCCATTCCAGAGACTTGTTCGTGAAATTGCTCAGAATTTCAAGGTGATTAATTAAGCATTACTTATGTTCGTTATATGTATATCTTAGTGTTATATCATGATGATAATTTTTTTTGAACAGCAAAAAGTAATAAATTTATAATAAGAGTTAATCGACTAGCAAGATGCTAGTGATCTAGTACAATAGTCTAGAAATACAACAATTACACATTCTAGACCCATCTCGAAACTTTAACTGCAAAGGTAGATATATAGTTTGAAATATATATTCTAATTAATCAATTGTTAATTGATCATATATATTTCGTTGTAGAATGACTTGAGGTTCCAGAGCCATGCTGTGTTCGCGCTTCAAGAGGCAGCTGAATCTTACCTTGTGGGACTGTTTGAGGATACTAACTTGTGTGCCATTCATGCCAAGAGGATTACCATTATGCACAAAGATGTTCAGTTGGCTCGTCGTATCCGTGGGGAGCGTGCTTAATTATTAGAATCTTGATAGTGTTATGATCAAGTAATTGATCGATTAGCTTGAAGTTTATGTTGCTTTTCATGATGAAATCTTAGTTTGTTCCTTTTTCTTGGCAATCTTAATTGTTGAACGATTCTTGCTTTTTTGATATGGAAACTTCTGGATGTCTTTTATAAGGGGTTTACAATGAATTGAGATTTATATACTACAGTTACATTTGATCTTTATTGGTGTCTTCTTAATGGTAGTTTTTGATATATTTCAGTGGTTGATCATGGGATGATATCCAGCTGGTTATGGGCCGGGTTTAAGTAATCCCGAACTCGGACCCGATTGTAATCATTGTCCCAAACTTGGACCCGGACCCGATGGGTCTTTGTTTACTTATTAACTATTTTTCCTCATGGGTAATTGGAGATGTGTTGCTAATATTCATAATTTTTAAGTCCAGGATTAGTCATAACATTTATAGTGGTAAGATTAGGTATAACTAAAATCAAGGACGGATAGTGTTGATGTTCATTTATCAGTAATTGATCGAGCTTTGTTGTTCGACATTGCTAACTGATTTTGAGATTATATACAATTAATCACATTTGGGTTGTAGCTAAAATAACTAATTGAATTTACTAGTGGTATGTACCTATAAAAAAAACTAGTAGTATGTAATTTTCAGAGGATGAACTTGAATTCTATTATTGAACTTTGGAGAAGTGATAGGAATATGCTTCAGATGTAAAATATATATTACTGTTAATATGTAATGTAATATATAGAGGTCAGGTGCACGGGGTTGAGACTCGAGACAGATTTCGGGTATATGATCGGATTGGCAGATTTTCATCTAAAATGCGTTTCCGGACTTGAACTTGCGAAGAAAATTAAACAACCCTTATATATACCCAAAATCCTAGACTTGTATACCCATACCGACTCAAAAACATCGGATTTCTGATTTCCACATTGAATATGTGTTTGTTTGCCATCTTAGTAAAATACCTATGTAGGCATGATTGCATCCGGCCATATGATCACTCATACTCCAAAATATGAGAAAAGTCTTATCAAAGATTATAATTTGTATTATAAAACTTTTTATACGAGTAACTTTTTTTTACTCGTATAATATATTAAAAATTGTGTAAAAAGTGTATGTTATTTCTCACAATTAGACAACTAACAAAGAAAATTTTTATTTAGAAAAATACGTAGATCTTAGGGCTGCAATTAAGGTGCATAAAAAAAATGTATCCCAAAAGTTTGCCCCCTAAATTTTATGATAAACGTACAGCTATTTAATGCACCTTTTACAACTCTTAGCGCTTTGTTTAGCAAAACTCTTTTTAAAAAAATAGTTCAAATTTTTCAAATTCTTTAAATTTAAATTTAAAAATATCACTATTCAAAAAAATTAACCTAAACTAATAAAGAATTTTTTTATTTAGAAAAATACTAAATGTATACCTTAGGCTGCACTTAACGTGCATAAAAAAATTGTATCCCAAAAGTTTACCCCCTAAATTTTAAGATACGTACAACTATTTAATGCACCTTTTACAACTCTTAGCGCTTTGTTTAGCAAAACTCTTTTTAAAAAAATAGTTCAAATTTTTCAAATTCTTTAAATTTAAATATCACTATTCAGAAAAGTTAACCTAAACCCGTGTACATAACTAATGTTGATTTTGTAAGTTCGATGTTATTACTATTATTATTGACGTTTTGTTAAATAAAGCGTTAAATAGTTGTAAATTTTTCATAAAATTCAAAGGATGAGTTGTTTATATGAAAGGTACAATTTTTTTTTTATAAATATTAGTATTTTGGACAAAAATTACCTAAGATAATTTTATAGAAAGACTCGAGATAATTTTCTGACCAAAGATTTGTAAGTGAGGTCAGGTGCTTAGGATCCTAAAATAAAATAAGACATATGCTAATGAAAATAATGCGAATAAAGGATTTTATGTAGAAAAGTTTAGTAAAGGTCTTGAAAACAGAATTCTGAAGAAAAAAGAGAAAAATCGTTGAAGATAAAGATAGTGAAAAGTCAAGATCAAGACTGTGATCTTGAAATAAGTAAATACTAATGCTAATTAGAAAACAATTGAACAAAGTATTTTGAACAGGAAACCTTTAACAAAGACCTTAAAAAGACGTTTTACAGAAGATATAATAAAAACAATGAAGATTAAAGCAAAAAAGACTTAAGATCTAGACTATGATCCCGAAATAAACGATTTTAAAGCAATAACACTTAAGAAAAACGATTTTAATGCAAAAAGTGGAAATAAATAAGGTGTTTGAACGTCAATAATTCAGTAAGTTTAAGATAAACTTATAACAAGTAATTAAATACAAGCACAAGTAAAACAATTTGCAAAAAGTGTTAATAAACTTGTAAAAACGATTCGTAAATGCAAAATAAAGCAAATAAAAGGTAAAGACAATGAACACATAGTATTTTTACGAGGAAAAGCCCTTAATCCATCTGGATTGCCGGCATAAAAACCTCGGGAGGAAGCAATTGCTCCTGCCTTTGTTGTTTTATTATTAGAATTTCAAGATAATTACAATACGAGAGCACAAGTGATCGTTCTAAGTGATGAATTTGGTGTTGAATGTTGGTGTGAACGAATTCTAAATGTTTTCAGATGAAAAGTAGAGAGAAAGAGGTGTTTTGTGTGTGTTTTTTCTGTGGAAGAACGGATGATAAGCCTATTGATCACTTGCCCCTTTTATAGGGAAAAAGTACAACTAACTTTCCTAAAAATCTGGGATCCTGACAGATTCTTCTCTTGACTTGAAGACTTGACTCTTGAACGTTAAAGGAACCATTTCCACACGTTTTCCAGCAACTAACTCCGACTTTGGGGGCAAGGAAACACTTATACACGTTCCTATATTGCTAAGTCAAAATAAATAACGGTTAGTAATCTCAGAGCTCAAGATCCTGGACATATTCCGGATCTTGGCCCATATCTTGAGATCCTGGCCATATGTTAACTATTTGAACATATATTAGGATCTTAAGCATGTTTTAGGATCTTTCTCATTTTTCATATTTATGATCCTGAAGTACAAAGTTTAGCCATGAACAGTAGTTAAGATCTTGATACCCTAAGATCTTGGATGTGAAAATCTCAGCCCAAACAATTGTCCCCAAAATTTTAACTCACGTTTATCTTCTTAAATGGAGTTGAAATTTTTCAAAACAGTTTTGACGGTATCAAGATCAAAGCAAATAATAAACAAAAGTATTAGGGATAGAATTGACCGTGTGTAGAAGATCATTTCTCAAATCGCTTTTTGTGTCTCATAGCATTGTTCACAAGATTCATGATTCCATTCCAAGCATAACTCCTTGATTTGTTTGGTTTTGACGATCCAAAAGGACTTCTTAGAACCTGGTGAAATCTCATGATACAAACTCTGGATACTTGATCCTCAATCTGTTAAAATAAATTCTATATTTCCGACTGTTTATCTGTGACTTAGTATGAGGTCAAAAGTATCTTGAAAGATAAATAAATCCAAATAGGTAGACGTACCTCCGAATGAAAGATGTAAATTGTGAACGAAGTTTTTGTGGTGTACCTTGCTTGTTATGGGCATAGAATCACCAAGATCTTCCATCGTAAGATCCCAAATTCCTGTGACAATGACATAGTCGAAATAGCTCTAAAAGATGTATCAATCTTTTAACTATTTGTTTTCGAGAAGAAACCTGTGACAATCGATTATCAAAGAATTCAAAAATCATGTTGATGACCAAATGCTAGGGTTGTCCCCAATATTGGTCATAACCTGTGAAAGGACATTCATGCACACATATATTTATCAACACTAAAAATGCATATGAAAATGCGCATACACAAAACAACTAGCCACAATGATTTATGCAAGCTCATGACTGATGCAGAGTTAAATGATGAGAATGTTATTGGACCTAGACAACACTAAACACAAATTGTTAATGGTTGTAAATCACAATAGAGAGATTATCTCTATTCTTTTTGACGACAGCGTGGCTGCCAAACCAGTTGAGTTGATTGAAAAATCAACAACCATTTGAACATTCCTGATCGTGAGGGTCTACCCACAACCAGGAATTTTTATGACGTGCGACCCGGGCGGAAATGAGGTGTTAGTGTTAACCTCGGCGTTCGAGAAGGTGAACCCTTCAACCCAGGATTGAATTTTTAGTTCAATCCACTGTAGTCCGTTTAAGGACAAAACTTAGGAGAAATTGTTTCCGTTGAGGAAGATACCTTGAGTATGCATTCATGATCTTTATCCTTTTGTGTTAGGATCCTGGATGTTAAAATCCTGCAGAAGATCATAAGAGAAAAAATACTAAAGACTGACGTTAGCCCTTTTGGCTAACGCCACTCCGACGCTCAAGTCAGTATCATCATATTGCATTAAAAATACTATAGAGCCAGTAGATAGATTCTAGTGATTACTTTTTTGACAAAGACCAGTTACGATTAGGAGTATTTCATCTAATAACCCTTTGTCTATTAATCGCCAAATTTCAAAGTTAAATGCTACACATTTTTCAGTGGTGTGACCAAAAATACTATGATAAGCACATCATTTAGTTTTGTTTATAAAATTTTCGAGGAACCCTTTCTGGCCATTTTGCTTTGTCCCCCAGACTTCTCATAAAAGCAAGAAGTCCAAATATGTCTGTTGTAAAATGATAATCAGAAAATCTTAATCATTTTTGAATATTATAATTGTTACCTCGAAGCCTATACCTTGATCCTTTCGGATCTTATTTCCCTTTATACTTGACATTCGATATTTTTTCTGGTAGAGATCCTTCATATGTGAGACTTCCTTGAAGCATACTTCGTGGCTGAAATCTTTGTCCCCTTTATGGTGACAAGTTACTTCGTTTGATGATAAGATATTTTGCTTCAGTTCCAATATCTTCAGTAGTGTTAATCCTGGTTGCAAGATCTTGAAAGATTTATGCTACAAGATTATCCTGGATCTTCGAAATCCCTTATTCCATTTTCGCTTTTTCATAGAATCCTTTGCAGATGGTAGGCTTTCATTTGGATAGCATTCCAAGATCTTGGAAGTATTTCTTTATCCGTGTGTTGCCAACCAATATGCAACCTTTTCGTCTTGGACTTTCTCTAATATGATCTCCACAATCTCTTTCCTGCATATCTTAAAAAACTTCTTTTCTACAAGATCATCTAAGTATATGATATATGAACCTACAAGAAATTCTAAATTCTGTCCAATATCTTGAACTGTCCCCAGTATCATGTACTTCGTTAAACTAGTGGTATCTTAAGGATAAATTCAAAATATGTTAACACATTAATCTTATCTTCTGTTCTATGTTAAAAGTTCGAAATTCCCTATAGGTTTCAGCATAATATCTAGAGATAGAGTTAATTTTTTACTTCTAATAACACGAGATCACTTAAAGGCAAAATGAGATTCAACACATATTTGAAGATATATGATTTCTCAACTAATAATAACTACAACTAACAAAGCTTCATGCTATATTAAAATAGTATACCTTAGTGTGATAATTCTAGTCTCATTCATAATCTCATTTGTTTTTCATTAAAGGCATCATTAGCATATGTATCCTATCTTGGCTACGTTTAGTTGAAATATTTCTAAATCTATTCTATGTTAAAGATCATAGTACATAACTGAAATTAAGAATAAATCTACTAATGCATGAGATTTTTCCACTATATAAGATCAAAGCCACCTAAATTAAATTTTAGCTATTCTATTCGTCCTTTTTTAATTTCCTTAGCATGCATTTTATAAGATAGTTGTTCTTAATATCTATAACATGCATTTCTAAGTAGTGTTAAAACAATATTAAAGACAATAAAACCTGGGGTCTGGGATGAAGATCCCAGACATGCGTCAAGATCCTGATTTGTGTCGAGATCCTGATTTGTGTCAAGATCCTGATTTGTATCAAGATCATAGATCCAGTTAAGATCCTGATCTATCGTGATCTTGAAAGGTTGATTTGGATCTTGTATTCTGGAACACGGCTGCATTCTGGAGCGTGTCTGTATGGTAAGAAAGTCTCCTTGAGGGTTGCTGGAAGATCCTCCAACGTCTGAATCCAAGATCCTTTGATGCAAAAAGATGATCATTGCTCCAAATCGGTTTTTTAGACCATGATCTTAGCATTTTTATCACCATTTGCTGCTGCTCAACCTGTTCTTTAACATAAAAATTAAGAAAAAAGATCTTGGTTAGATATAATAACGAGATCTAATATAGTCTCCCAGGATCTTGATGCGGATGTCGATATCTTGGCTAGATCAACAACTTTCTTCTGAGATGATGGGATATGGGGAGGAGAGATGAAATTAACCTCTGTGCTCAAGGATAAAAACGGTTTAGATTGAAAACTCATTTTCGCAAAACGTTTTGTAAAAGAATGTAATTAAAATCTGAGAAAAGCACCACTTTGCCCCACGGTGGGCGCCAAATTGTTTTGGACAAAAATTACCTAAGATAATTTTATAGAAAGACTCGAGATAATTTTCTGACCAAAGATTTGTAAGTGAGGTCAGGTGCTTAGGATCCTAAAATAAAATAAGACATATGCTAATGAAAATAATGCGAATAAAGGATTTTATGTAGAAAAGTTTAGTAAAGGTCTTGAAAACAGAATTCTGAAGAAAAAAGAGAAAAATCGTTGAAGATAAAGATAGTGAAAAGTCAAGATCAAGACTGTGATCTTGAAATAAGTAAATACTAATGCTAATTAGAAAACAATTGAACAAAGTATTTTGAACAGGAAACCTTTAACAAAGACCTTAAAAAGACGTTTTACAGAAGATATAATAAAAACAATGAAGATTAAAGCAAAAAAGACTTAAGATCTAGACTATGATCCCGAAATAAACGATTTTAAAGCAATAACTGTTTGGGGTAGAATTTTCGCTACTAGGATCCTGAATAGAATTTACACTTTAGTCTTTCAGTAATAAACACTTAATAATGTGTAGTCTTAAAGGATCCTTGATCCCGGTTAGTTTATTAGTTCAGACTATGTTATGTTATTATCCTAATATAACAGGATCTTGATATCTTCAGGATCTATGATTTTACTAACGAATATATGTCTAGTATAGTAGATATTATATGCAGGATCGAAGTAAAAGCGTGTTACATAAAGAAAACGTGTTTCAACGGATAGTTTACCACTTCAACCACAAGAATCGGGATTGATAACAGATTTACCATGTGAAGAATAACACTCAACGGTCATCTATGCCACTTCTTCAGCGTAAAGAGAAAGTCCAGGAAGATCCCAGATATTTCGGAGATATGGTTCAACGTCTAGCTCTATAAATAGAAGAAGATCTCGTTCAGAGGGGGGACATCACAGAGATCGCATACTTTACACACACAAGCAATCATCATACAAGCATTCACTCACTCAACAACAACAAATTAGTTACTTAGCTATTGATAGTTTTCTTATTCATTCGTTCATTCATTCATTTCATTGTAATCATTCACAAACAAGAATAATAATAAAAGAACAGCAGGTAGGATCGATTGAATCCTCCCGGGGTTTTTTACCTAAGATCACTTAACTGGATCAAGGGTTTTTCCTCGTCAACAAAATTCTGGTGTCGTTGTGTTTTTCTGTTTTTCTTTAAGATCCTAGCTTTAATTCGCAGTGCTTTACTTTTATCTTCAACAGTTTTCTTAATTACTCAAAGTATTTCTGTCTCAAAGGCTTTCTTAAAACTCTTTTTAGTTAAAACTCTTAGTTTTAATCGTTATTGTTAAGAAAACTTTACTTTTAATTGAAGATCCTTGAACACCAAACCCCACTTACAAATCTTCGGTTCTTGAGTTGTCTAAAATCCTTTATAAAATTATCTTAGATAATTTTTGACCGAAACAATAACACTTAAGAAAAACGATTTTAATGCATAAAGTGGAAATAAATAAGGTGTTTGAACGTCAATAATTCAGTAAGTTTAAGATAAACTTATAACAAGTAATTAAATACAAGCACAAGTAAAACAATTTGCAAAAAGTGTTAATAAACTTGTAAAAACGATTCGTAAATGCAAAATAAAGCAAATAAAAGGTAAAGACAATGAACACATAGTATTTTTACGAGGAAAAGCCCTTAATCCATCTGGATTGCCGGCATAAAAACCTCGGGAGGAAGCAATTGCTCCTGCCTTTGTTGTTTTATTATTAGAATTTCAAGATAATTACAATACGAGAGCACAAGTGATCGTTCTAAGTGATGAATTTGGTGTTGAATGTTGGTGTGAACGAATTCTAAATGTTTTCAGATGAAAAGTAGAGAGAAAGAGGTGTTTTGTGTGTGTTTTTTTCTGTGAAGAAACGGATCGATAAGCCTATTGATCACTTTCCCCTTTTATAGGGAAAAAGTACAACTAACTTTCCTAAAAATCTGGGATCCTGACAGATTCTTCTCTTGACTTGAAGACTTGACTCTTAAACGTTAAAGGACCATTTCCACACGTTTTCCAGCAACTAACTCCGACTTTGGGGGCAAGGAAACACTTATACACGTTCCTATATTGCTAAGTCAAAATAAATAACGGTTAGTAATCTCAGAGCTCAAGATCCTGGACATATTCCGGATCTTGGCCCATATCTTGAGATCCTGGCCATATGTTAACTATTTGAACATATATTAGGATCTTAAGCATGTTTTAGGATCTTTCTCATTTTTCATATTTATGATCCTGAAGTACAAAGTTTAGCCATGAACAGTAGTTAAGATCTTGATACCCTAAGATCTCTGCCCAAACAATTAGATATAACTTTAAAAATTATATTTAATATATTCCTCATTATTGTTAATTGGATGTTCAATTATTATATATAACAATTAAAACAAGCTTAGCTATAGTAAACTTTTAGAATTTTTAATTTTTACCACTTAACTTTTGGTTTTCTAACTTTAGCCATCAATTTTTATTTTTTAACTTTCTACCTCCTATTTAAGGTTTTTAACTTTTACCATCAAACTATTGGATTTTTCAACTTTGGCCACCCATTTTTGTTACTTTCTACCATTTATAGTAAACTTTAGGTGTTTCTAAATTTGCCGCCAAACTTTTGGGTAATGCTAGATGTATGTTTGCACGATGCAGCGACGATAGCGGAAGTGGTGATGGTATGGTGATGGCGGCGACGACAAGTGGTGTAGGTTATTGATGTAAAAGATGGTAGTGTAATTATTTTATTTATACCTTTTAAATAGACTTTTGCACCAATTTTCTTTTTCGTGTTGTACTTTTTTAGATTTATGATCAAGGGCGGATCTATAGTGTAGTAGGGTAGGTCCTAGGACCTAGGTAAATATTAAAATTTTTTACGAGTCATCGAATCATATTTACTTGGAACCACCTTGGATATATACCGGGAACCACCTTAGAATGACGAATTAATACCTTTTCTCAGCTTATCGGTTTGATGCGCTTCACTGTTATGTTAATTTTCAGAGCTCTTTGGCGTTGAAATAATATACTAGCGTGTGTGCAGGTGTGTTTTTGAAAAGGTTGATGATGAAAGAGGCAGACGTGTGGTCATTAATTACTTCTCATCTTTTTCAATAGTAAATTTACATTTTACTACTTCTAGTTTAATACTAGTACATGTTGTGGTTTTGTGAAAGTACAATATAAGACTTTTGTTTCTACAAGAATTCATGTCATATATGTATGTGTGTGTTTTTAAAAATTTTATTTTATGTTTTTTTCTTTAATAATGCATTTTTTAGAATCTGTTATACCAAACGTGAATATTATCTACTTGTATTATTTAATTTTAGTTAATAATGTATTTATTTAATTGAATATAAAGAATATTTAAAACTTTCAACATAATATTATACTTTGAGAAAAACTTTGATTTTAGTTAATGATATTTTTAATTGAATATAAAAAGTTTAATTAAACCATTCAACATAATATTATACTTTGAGAAAATTTTTTACTGTTATTAAGTTAGATAGTTAAAGTTAGATAGTGTCTAATTGTTCGTAATAAGCATAGTTCTTGTTATACAGTATACACGGTGTTTGTATCACAACTTATATCGTCACTTTTTCGATTTAAATAAGCCAAAGAGGACCTACCTTGTTTAGAACCCTAGATTCGCCACTGTTTAGATTAAAAAAAAAAAAAAAAAAAAAAAAAAAAAAAAAAAAAAAAAAAAAAAAAAAAAAAAAAAAAAAAAAAAAAAAAAAAAAAAAAAAAAAAAAAAAAAAAAAAAAAAAAAAAAAAAAAAAAAAAAAAAAAAAAAAAAAAAAAAAAAAAAAAAAAAAAAAAAAAAAAAAAAAAAAAAAAAAAAAAAAAAAAAAAAAAAAAAAAAAAAAAAAAAAAAAAAAAAAAAAAAAAAAAAAAAAAAAAAAAAAAAAAAAAAAAAAAAAAAAAAAAAAAAAAAAAAAAAAAAAAAAAAAAAAAAAAAAAAAAAAAAAAAAAAAAAAAAAAAAAAAAAAAAAAAAAAAAAAAAAAAAAAAAAAAAAAAAAAAAAAAAAAAAAAAAAAAAAAAAAAAAAAAAAAAAAAAAAAAAAAAAAAAAAAAAAAAAAAAAAAAAAAAAAAAAAAAAAAAAAAAAAAAAAAAAAAAAAAAAAAAAAAAAAAAAAAAAAAAAAAAAAAAAAAAAAAAAAAAAAAAAAAAAAAAAAAAAAAATAGGAAGAAAAAAAAAAAAAAAAAAAAAAAAAAAAAAAAAAAAAAAAAAAAAAAAAATGTGACAAAAAGGGAAAAAAAATGAAAGTACTATACAAATCATTGTAAAAAATAAAAGATAAATGAACGTGGAAACCATATTAACTCCGTACAATAAATTGTAAAAAGCCAAAAATGATTGAAATAACGACATTTTTAGTTTAAAGTATAAGACAAAAATAGCAAAACAAAGAAGACAAACCCATGCCCTTTTGTTAAATTGCGTGACCGAGAGACAATACCAATTTAACACAAATATTATATACTCCAACGCCCATTAGAGAAATGAACCTGATTTGCAACAGCTTTTGTAACTCTCATTGGACACTCAAATCGCATCCAATGGTCGTTAACACCCGTTAGAGAAAAAGACTCAACTTCCTGTTAGAGAAAAGGACCTGATTTGTAGCCGTTACTATAACTCCTATTAAACACCCAAACAGAACTTAATGTCTGTTAGCGCTTGTTAGAGTTTTTTAATATTTTTAACGAATGGACCATTATTGCAGAGTATTTAACGGCATAGATGATTTTCTTTTTAAAGAAAAAAGCACGCACGGAAACCGACGCACGTCTTTTATATATATATAAGGAGTATGCTGTATTTTAATTTTTGTTTTTAAAAATATGTAGTCTAATAAATATTTTCAACATTTTAAAACAAGTATATCATATTAACAAGAAATACTTTCGTAGTATTTGTTAAAATAAACAGCAATTGTTGTGTAGTATGATAATTAGATCCATTTTTTTAAAAGAAAAGTTTATTGTACTTGTTAAGATGTGTAAATTAATAGAATAAAAATGTTATAGATACATAAACATTATTTGAAAATTGAAATAATTGATATTAATTATTATAAACTTAAGATGGAAGTCATTGAAACGAAAAAAAAAAACTAAAAGAAACAAAAACAAATTGAGAAATAATATTTGTACATTATTTAGACACAAAAGAAACACAAAATATATGTATCCGGAGTGTAATAATAATAACCAATCAAAATTATCTAAATGCCCAAAACAACCAATAGGAAAAAACCACAAAGATCACCATTTAATATATCATGGATTGGAACCGACTCTTTTTATCATCTAGTCTAGCCTATATATATAGCACACCATACTAACATTACATGCACGTAAAATAAAATTAATCTTATATTTCTCATATATCATCGTTTGTTTTTCTTTGAATAATAATCTATGGCTCGTACCAAACAAACCGCTCGCAAGTCTACCGGTGGGAAAGCACCAAGGAAGTCCACTGTTCTTCTCAAGGTATGTGATTTCGATTAATTAGTGTTTGATATATTTCGTTGTGCTTAGTAATTACTTATATCTTAATTTGTTCAAAGTATGTTAATATATAAGATTAATTTTAACTATGGTTTTTATTGTAAATCGTTTCGAATATATATATACAGATTGTTGGTGCTTATAAGAAAACGACTCCAACAACTGGGAATTTTTTGTACGGATAGGAACAAAATTCAACCCATTGGTGCAACTAGGAACTTTACCCAAAACTTTTGCAAAACAAGGAAGTCCGGTGTCTAAGACACCGAACTTCGCCACGTCCACAGAAGTCTGGTGTCTAAGACACCGAACTTGGTTGCTTTTTTCATTTCTTGTCGTCTGCATCGAAAAGCTTCAAAAAAAAGTGAAGTCCGGTATCTCCAATACCGTCCTTCCTTTAATTCTTTGCTTTCTCGTGATTTACATGTAGCTGCAGTGCATTAATTACCACCAAGTTGATGCATTAATTCTAAATAATTAATAGAATGAAAAGAAAGAACTGTGGAGAATCGGAAAAAGCAACCAAGTTCGGTGTCTTAGACACCGGAGTTCTGTGGACGTGGTGAAGTCCGGTATTTAGACACCGGACTTCCTTGTTTTGCAAAAGTTTTGGGTAAAGTTCCTAGTTGCAACAATGGGTTGAATTTTGTTCCTATCCGTACAAAAAACTCAACAACTGGAGGCGTGAAGAAGCCTCATCGTTATCGTCCTGGAACTGTTGCTCTTCGGTAAGCCTTCCGACACGCATGTTCTTCCTAAACCTTTGAACACTATAAAAATCAAGGTTATAAATCACCGAATAAATCATTCTTATCCCTAAAAATAATGCTGATTAATTTTAGGTTTCAATATATATCGTTCTAGCTAATTTTTACGCTATAAAAAAGCTAGCTATAGTAAAGCATAGGCCGAAGAAATTGATCCGTTGTAAGATTATTAGAAAGCAATAAACCACAATCAAACAATGTTAGTATAGATATATACTTAAACTTAACTAACTATATATGTTGACGATGAATATTACAGTGAAATCCGCAAGTATCAGAAGAGTACGGAACTCCTTATCCGCAAATTGCCATTCCAGAGACTTGTTCGTGAAATCGCTCAGGATTTTAAGGTAATAAAGTAAATTGTTACTTGTTTCATTAATTAGTTCATATGTATCTTAATTTTATCTATACTATATTATAAAGCAGATTCCCCCTGTCTAACATTTTAAGTTTCAACATTTACTTTCCCAAAATGCCCCTTCTATCAATTCTATATTTACCAAACACCCTTTCTCTCTCCTCAAATCTCAACCAATCATCTTTTTTCTCTCTCCTCCATAAATCATTTATTCATCCAATTCATTCAAAATCTTTTATCTCACAAACCGTACATCGATAAATTATAAAAATTATATGGGTGTTCTTAAAATTTCATGCTCTTTCATTAGAGATGTCATTCGATATACTTTCGACGAATTTTTAAATCCGAGGGCGGAACCCGTACGGTTAAGGCATTTGGCTATCACACTCTATGATCTATCACACTTTATGACCTATCACCCCCACCATCTCACCGCCGCAACGCGCGGGTACTTACTCTCGTAATTATATCAAGCACAACTTTTAAACTTTTTAATTCTTTTATTGATTGATCATTTATGATATATTGTTGGTTTAATTTGTAGACTGACTTGAGGTTCCAGAGCCATGCGGTGTTGGCACTTCAAGAGGCGGCCGAAGCGTACCTTGTGGGACTGTTTGAGGATACAAACTTGTGTGCGATTCATGCCAAGAGGGTTACCATCATGCCCAAAGATGTTCAGTTGGCTCGTCGTATCCGTGGGGAGCGTGCTTAATTATAGTCATATTTGATAGTTAATTATTAATAATGATTAGCTTGAATAATTTTATGTTGCTTAATTCGCATACTTGAAAACTTTGTTTGTTTGTTTGTTCGTTTTGGCAATCTTGTTGGATGACATATTCTTGTTTTAATTTTGATATATGAAAGTTGTTTACGTACACAATAACACTGATCGTTTGATAATTGATAATTTTAATTTTAGTTGTTGATGAACAAAAACTTCCACCAAAGCTGTCAAATATACATTTATACCAGATTCAATCATTCTGATTATAACCCTTTAGTAAATCTATTTTGTCCACATTAGCACTGATGTACGAGTAATTTCTTTTGCAATGAATGCAAGATTATATTGCTAGCAGGGTAAAGGACAAACAAGACTATGAGCATATATATAGGGTAACTAACGGCGCGAATTGGGCCTATTGGGCCATGTAATTAAACTGATAAATGTTGCGGTTTTTTCAGGCCCGTAACAGTGAAGTCATTAAACCCCGCCACATCCCATACCCACCTGTTGACCCAGCCCCCTGATAAGTGGAATGAACCAAGAAGTCTCGGTAGTTCCAAATATTTCGGTAGTTACAATCGGGGCTTGAATAAAAATTTTCCAAGAGAACGAAAAACTACTGGGGTTAGCCGGTGACTCATTCAGCTACAGAACACGACCTGTTTGCGATTCAGGGGCAAACAAGTGAGGGGAATCGCAAGGAATCTCCACACCATAGCTCGGACCAGAATTGGATTGATGAGCCAGAGCTTAGTATGCATGGCTCGAAATAAGAGCTCGAGCCTAATATCCTTATGGAGAAACAATGTATATATCTAAACAGAAATTCTAGCAACTCAAGTTTAGAAAAACTGTTTACATTCAACAATTGCCACGATTACGTGAATAATCAACCATAACTAGAATTAACTTTGTTGTTCATTGATATCCCCATTTAATGTTGGTTTTTCCACTCAAATGTCGAAACAATTTATATTTAATTAAACTGATGACTATGAGTGTAAAGGTCCTATAACAATTTCTTTTTCCTTTTCCTTCTTTTCGAACAGAATCTGTTCATAAAAATTAATGATGGATAAATGGTAAATATTGTTTGGTTATCGATCGATTGTAATTAGAGATGAGCTCGGTACCAATCACGTAAAGGACCTTAACGAAACTGAAAATAGCCCAATCATTTCGAAAATCAAACCAAAACCCCTATACCTGTACCGATTTGGTACAGTTTCTCCAAATAGCAAAACCGAGTAAACCAAATCGATTTCCCATCAAATTCAGAAACCATTACCGAATTTCTATCCATGAGGTTTTTCGGTAGCGATAGCGTACCGAATTTCTATCGTTCCTCCTGTACAATAGTTAGATTGTTTTGTAAATTATACTTCATATATTTCAAATCTTCTTTTTTAATTATAATAAAACAACAATTGTTGTAAAGGAACAAAAACAACGAAAAGAAACAAAAACAAATAGAGAAATAATATTTGTACATTATTAGACACAAAAGAAACACAAAATATATGTATCCGGAGTGTAATAACAATAACCAATCTAAATTATCTAAATTGCCCAAGCAACCAATAAGAAAAAACCACAAAGATCACCATTTAATTCATCATGGAATTGAACCGACTCTTTTTATCATCTAATCTAGTCTAGCCTATATATATAGTACCCCTTACATGCACGTAAAATAAAAAAATCTTATATTTTTCTCATTAGTATATAAATTTATCCGAATAATAATAATAATAATGGCTCGTACCAAATGTGGTTGTGGTTGTGGGCGTGGCGGTATGTTCAGGCGGACTCCAATAATAATAACTGCTTTTAAGAAAGTTACTCCGACAACGGGAGGTGTGAAGTGTCAGTTAACAGAAATTGAAGAGATGATTTTTGTATTGATATTTTTGATAATATTTGATTACAACTTATGCCTCTATTTATACTAGAAATAAACCCTAATTAGGTTACACATGACTATTGGGCTTGGGCCCTTGTTGGACCGATACATATTCTAACACTCCCCCTCAAGTTGAATATCGGGATTACCGAAATTCAACTTGCTTAGACACTTATGAAACATACATGTTCCCACTGCTTTAGTTAGAATATCAGCCAGTTGGTCTTCAGACTTTACAAACGGTAACTTGATAATTCCACTTTCCAACTTTTCTTTTATGAAGTGACGATCAACCTACACATGCTTGGTTCTATCATGTTGAACTGGATTTCTCTGAGATTTGGATAGCAGCTTCATTGTCACTCATGATTCGAATGCTTTCTTTTGGGGCAAAACCTATTTCAGACACCAGCTTCAACCACAAAGCTTCTGCTAGTCCTTTAGCTATACCTCTAAACTCAGCTTCAGCACTTGACAAGGAGACAACTTTCTGTTTTTTACTTTTCCATGTAACCAAATTACCACCTACCAACGAAAAATATCCTGAAGTAGATCTTCGATTACCTTTATCTCCTGCCCAATCTGCATCTGTATATAACTGAATTTTGAGGTGACCATTAGTCTTAAATAACACCCCATGACCTGAAGTTCCTTTGAGATACCTAATAATTCGCAGAACTGCATCCATATGATCTTCCTGAGGTTGATGCATAAACTGACTGACAACTCCAACAGCATATGCAATGTCTGGACGAGTGTGAGCCAAATAGATAAGTTTCCACCAACCTTTGATATCTTCCTTTATCAGTGGCTTTAGCATCTGTCTTCACAAACAACTTCTGATTTATGACCATGGGTGTATCTGCTGGCTTACAATCAATCATTCCTGTTTCTGCCAGAAGATCTAAAATATATTTCTTCTGACAAATAAAAATTCCTTGTTCAGATTTTGAAACTTCTATTCCAAGGAAATACTTCAGATCTCCCAAATCTTTCATTTCAAACTCTGCAAACAGAGCTGATTTTAGTTTATTAATCTCATTTTCATCATTCCCTGTTATAATCATGTCATCAACATAAATTATTAGACATGTCACAAGATTTCCTCTGTGGCGAAGAAACAATGTGTGATCTGAGTTGCTTTGTTGATATCCATATTTTTTCATAGCAAGAGTAAACCTTCCAAACCAAGCTCTGGGTGATTGTTTAAGCCCATACAAGGCCTTTTTCAATTTACAAACTTCCCCATTCTTAAAGCTGTGAGAAAAACCTGGAGGAGCTTCCATATACACTTCTTCTTGTAATTCTCCGTGCAAGAAGGCATTCTTCACATCAAATTGATGAAGGGGCCAACCTAGATTTGCTGCTATTGAGAAAAGAACTCTTATTGTATCTAGCTTTGCAACTGGAGAGAAGGTTTCTGAATAGTCAATGCCATAGGTTTGAGTATACCCTTTGGCAACAAGTCTTGCTTTGTATCTCTATATCTCCATTTGGTTTATACTTGATAGTATATATCCATCTGCACCCTACTGGATTCTTTCCTTTTGGAAGAATACACTTCTCCCATGTATCATTCTTCATAAGAGCCTCCATTTCACTATCCATAGCATCCTTCCAATTTTTTAACTTCAAGGCATGCTCTACATCTGATGGGAGCTCTTCTGAATATAGTTTTGCTGCAAATGCTTTTGCTTCTTTGGAGAAAAAACCTTCTGCAATATTAGCTAAGTTGTCTACCGGATACTTAGTAGACCGAGAACTCTTTTTTGGAGAATATCGCTTTGCAGGAATTCCTCTGGTAGACCTTGGTGGAGAACATATCTTTCTGGAGCACTCTCTGGAGCATTTTCTGGAACATTTTCTGGAGGAGTTACTTCTTCTATATTTTCTGACTCTCCATTAACATTTTCCTGCATTTCATTAGCTGGAATATCCATATCTTTCAAAGTATGGCTTGGTTCAGAACTATTTACCTCGGATATCAGGTCTGGATATAGGTTGTCACTTTGAGAGGAGGACTGTAAATCTTTATCTGGAGTCTGATCTTCTGATGAGGTAGTGGATTGAACTTCTGATGAATATTGAAGCCAACTCAGTGTGTCACTTTGTTCCTCCCCCTGACCACTGAGTTCCTGAGAGTAGAAATACTTGGTTTCCAAAAAATCACAATTCATCGTAGTAAACATACGATGAGTTTTAGGATTGTAACACCTATACCCCTTTTGAGTAACCCCATATCCCACAAAAACACATTTTTCAGCACACGGTTCTAGTTTATTACGATATGATTTTGGAATATGAACAAAAACTGTACATCCAAACACTTTAGGCTGCAAAGTAAGAACTGATGGAAGCTTATGAAACTCAGAGAGGACTTTCAAAGGGGTTTTCATATCGAGAATTTTTGTAGGAAGACGATTGATTAGGTAGGTAGCAGTAGCTAAAGCTTCGGGCCAAAAACTTTTTGGAACTAATGACTCAATAATAAGTGCTCTAGTCATCTCTAAAAGAAGCCTATTTTTCCTCTCAGCAACACCATTTTGTTCTGGGGTGTGAGGGAAAGTGGTTTGATGGATTATTCCTTTGGATTGAAAAAACAGGTTCATTTGTGAATTCACATATTCTCCACCATTGTCTGTTCTCATGATTTTGATAGATTGTTGAAATTGAGTTTGAACCATGTTATAGAAAACAGTGAATCTATCATAAACTTCATCTTTATTTTTCAAAAAATAAATCCATGTCATTCGGGTGCAATCATCAACAAAAATCACAAAATATTTGAAATTCTGACCTCCAACAACCGGTGCAGGACCCCACACATCTGAATGGACCAATGAAAAAGGAGATTCAACTCTACTATTCCGAGGTTTAAAAGATTGCCTATGACTTTTTGCGAGAATGCAAGTTTCACAATCAATCTTTTTATTCAACGGAAAAAGTTTTGGAAATAAAAGATGCAAATAACTAACTGATGGATGTCCCAATCTTTTATGCCATAACCATGCTTCTCTTTCACTAGTTCCATGAGCAAGCATGACATTCCCACTTTCAGGAACCTCATCAACATAATACAGTCCTCCTTTCTCAGTGCCACGCCCAATAATCCTTCCCGTCCTGATATCCTGCAACAAACAGAAAGTTGGATGCATGAGAACTGAACAATTAAGTTCTTTTGTCACATGACTTATTGACAAAAGTTTGTGTGATAAGTCAGGAACATAAAGACAATTAGACAATTGAATGTCTGTGGAGAATTTAATTGTTCCACCATTTTTAACATCCATTTTTCCTTTATTTGCGGCTTTGATATGAGTTTTCCTAGGTTTTGATGTTTTTATAAAATCCAATAACTCATAAGTCATCGTATCCGTTGCTCCAGTCAAATATCCAAGACCCATTTGGATCTGCACTTACACTTTGGGCCGTATATGCCGACCCATTTAACAGAGTTGGGCTTTTCTTTTTCTCATTATTAAGCCCATCACTTTCTGGTCCAACAACCTTTTTTGCTACATTAGAAAATCGATCAGGGGGCTTTGTGGTGTTTGATTTTGAAACAAATATATTATCACTATTTTTATATATATAAGAAGTGTGTGATAATTGATCTCTTTCCTTTTTTTCTTTCACCACCGAAAAACAACTTTCCCCCTCCTTATTCTCTTCTCCACCAGCCGCCGTTACCTCCATGAATCCACAACCAGATCTTTGGACATAATCACTGGTGCTTTCTTTATTAATGGAGATAGTATTGGTGGTAGGGTTTTTTTTCTTCATTAGTTTGACCGATTTGGTACTTCTATTTTTGCCATCGGTCCACGAATCAGAACCGACATCGAGACGGGAGCACTGTTTTTGCGTGTATCTTTCCATCCCATATTCATCCCACTTTAGGTGAGATTTTCCATCTGTGGTTTTGTTTGATCGATTTGACTGTTGTGGTTTTTTACCCCAGTCGCCGGAATAATATTCCATGGTGGCTTGGGTTTTTATGTTGTTAAGGATTAATATTTGTTTTTCAGATCTGCCGGAATTATTTTCCATGGTAGATCTGGAATTCACTTTAGGGCTGCCGGAATTATTTTCCATGCCGGCTCTGAGATTTGTTGTCGGGAATGTTGAGTGACATGGAACGGAATTAGTGTTTTTATTTATTTGTGATTGTTGGTTAGATTTGTATGGCAAGGAAAAAACTGAACCTCTGCCGCCGGCTGTGTTGGCCATGGTGGCTAGGATTCGGGTTTTGTGAGTATAACGAAAGCTTAGGTAGATGATGAGAACCGAATTAACGGCTCTGATACCATGTCAATTAACAGAAATTGAAGAGATGATTTTTGTATTGATATTTTGATAATATTTGATTACAACTTATGCCTCTATTTATACTAGAAATAAACCCTAATTAGGTTACACATGACTATTGGGCTTGGGCCCTTGTTGGACCGATACATATTCTAACATGAAGAAGCCTCATCGTTATCGTCCTGGAACTGTTGCTCTTCGGTAATTAATTAATTAATTAATTAAGCTTCTCTTCTGATCGATCCATGTTTTCTAATTTCCAATTAAACCTTGATTAATAGAATATAAGATGTAACATGTTCAATTATATTGATTTGATGATCAATACATTATGATGTCGTTTAACATTATTGTTTATATAAATTGCCATTCCAGAGACTTGTTCGTGAAATCGCTCAGGACTTCAAGGTGATTAATTAATTATACATTCCCTGTTTCATTAATTACTTCATATAAGTATCTTGGTTTTACAACCATATGAATCACACTTTTTATTTCTTTGACTGATTCTTCGATTGTTGGTTTAATTTGTAGACTGACTTGAGGTTCCAGAGCCATGCGGTGTTGGCACTTCAAGAGGCAGCCGAAGCGTACCTTGTGGGACTGTTTAAAGATACCAATTTGTGTGCCATTCATGCCAAGAGAGTTACCATCATGCGCAAAGATGTTCAGTTGGCCCGCCGTATCCGTGGGGAGCGTGCTTAGATACAATAGTTAATATATATTGATTAGCTTGGAGAATTAATTAAGTTTATGTTGCTTTACATACTTGAAAACTTTGTTAATTTGTTCCTTTCTTTTGGCAATCTAGCTTGTTTGATGATTAATTCTTGTTTTATTTTCTGATATGAAAGTCTATATATACATCAATAACACTCTAATCGTTAGGCTGGAAGTGTTGCTCTTCAGTTCGTCTCTCAATTTTTAGTCTTAAATATAAATTAAGCTCTTTTTTGAAAGTATAATATAATTATTAATTTGACCAGTTAAAACTTATTTCGAATGAATCATGATTATGTTTTTCTGCCCTCAATTCAGAATAAGCTATCTATCTATAGCTTATTAGCATCGGAGATAATGACTTAGAAAAGACCTTTTGTCCAAAGACAGAGAGTTTACTAAGCTTTTGATGCGAGTTAATGATGCTTCTAGAAAAAGCTTTTGTAAGATGTTTTTGCATTGTCATAGATTATATAAATAGCTATGTGATGCTCTGAGATTTTTTGTTAACCAACTATATTCTTAAATACAGTGAAATCCACAAGTATCAAAAAATTGCTGAACTTCTGGTCTGCAAACTGCCAATCCAGAGGCTTGTTCGTGAAATCGCCGAGGATTATTTCAAGGTGGTTATTTGTGATTACTGTAATTTGTATATATATGTTGGTAGTTAAATTGCTAATGCTAATGATTCAATTGGTGTTATTTGGTCGTCGACTACTCTGACGTTTCAGAGCCATGTTCTGTTGGCACTTCAAGTGGCAGCAGAAGCTTATCGTTTGAGGATACCAACATGTGTGCAATTCAAGCCAAGAGGGTTACCATCATGCCAAAAGACATGGAGAGCGTGCCTAGAATATTGTTAAGGAGTTCCTTACGATCTTTAGGTTGACGTGTATGTTGCCTTTACATACTGAAACTTCTGTATGTTCCTTCTTTTGGTAATCTTGCAGGATCATTCTTGATTTAGTTTGAACATAGATATTGTTTGAAGCTTAATGATGGAATGAAATGGATCTGATACATTTTATATGTAATATATGTTCGTGTCTTTGATATGGAAATTGAATAGTTGTTACTGATCAAGTTTATTTGTTGATTAAGTTGATTATAGTTGAAACTATAGTTGTGTTTATTTAGTTTGACTCCAAAAGTCAAACTTATTAAACATGGTCAACAGTGGTGAAAATGATGTAAATAAGTGGTTTTGATGATGTTGAAAATTGGAAACTTGAAAGGTTAAAATTAAGTTAGTAGAAATTAAGAGGTGACTATCTAATTGTTTTATGAACCTAGTTTGACTTGTAAAAGTCAAACGGGTCAAGGTTGGGCTGAGTTGAATAAGAGGTGAAAAGTCGATCGTGTGAATTATTGTAATATTGTGTAGTTAAATTTAACACTGCCGATTTGAAATTTAACACGTAAGATCAGAGACGAAGAATTTTTTTTGTGAGGGGGCAATTTTAAAAGTGGTTTGTCATACATATACGAGTCGTATCCGAGAATGTAAAATAAAATGGGCCCTAGAATAAAAAATGGACTCTCGAAAGAATTTGTTCCCTACACCAGGTGTAACACTCATATCTAAGAATACTAGTTATTTTTTAACAAATAATGACCACACGTGTCGAATAAGGTCTTATTAAATGAAAACGTATTCAATATAATGCAAGAAACCCAAAAGATATACTTTTTAGAAAATAATTAGCTTGTATATATATTTTTCTTACATAACTATTATGATTATTATAATTAGTTGTTTTTGATAAATATATATAATAAATTGAAAAAAATTAAAAATTCACAAATAGTTACACTATTAATGTACTACATATTTACATACCTAAACAGAGAAAACTTTTTCTTAAACTTTTCTTCATTCTTTCTATTAAAAATACAAAACAACTCAAAGTTTTTTATTCTCCCAATGGAGAAGATCTATCTCAAAATTAATGTTTCGATTACCAATGACTTTTAAAGAATAAGCTTATGACAACAAAGGTAACATTTGTATTATTTCTATTTATTTTTAGTAAAATTCAAATATTTATAGAACTGTTGATATAGCAGATCTTGCTAGGAGTGCACATTTATACCATGTTTCTTATACTCTTTCACCAAATTTTAAGTATGAGTGGGGTGAAAAGTTTAATCCAACAACTTTGGGATAACTTTGATCATGACTAAAATTTAAAAAGTCTAAATGGTACTAACATAGTTATAAATACAATTATGGCTTATACATAGTTAACAACCTTGGAAACAAAAACAGAAAGGTAATAACAAATTAATTAAGAACAACAGGAAATTGCATATACACTTGAATTTTTATAAATATACCATTTAAATTTTAAAATATTACATTGTACTGAAATTAAAGTGGGCCACTATCCCCATACTGTCGCCGTCCCTGCGTAAGATGAAGGTCATTCAAACGAAAAAAAGAAATAAATAAATAGCTAAAAGGAGCGAAAACAAATTGAGAAATAATATTTGTACTTATTGTAGACACAAAAGAAACACAAACAACCAATAGGAAAAAAACACAAAGATCACCATATAAATTCATCATGAAACCGACATCTAATCTAGTCTTATATATATAGTACCCCATACTAACATTAAACATGCACGTAAAATAAAATAATCTTATATTTCTCATATACATATATCGTTAGTAGCATAGTTTCCTCTGAAGAATAATCTAAAACGCAATAATATATATGGCTCGTACGAAGCAAAGCGCTCGCATGGCTAGTGCTGGAAAAGCTCCGAGGAAGGTGCTTAAAGTATGTGGTTGTGGTTGTGGCGGCAGGAACAGAATTCCAACAATAACAAGGCCTCATCGTTATCGTCCTGGAACTGTTGCTCTTCGGTACGTAATTAACTAAACCTCCCGATCGATTTCTAATTTCCAATTAAACCTTGATATATTTTAGAATACCAAAATCCATGCCGTATACATATATATATATATATAAGATGTAACATTCAATTATATTGATTCGATCAATATATTATGATGCCGTTTAACATTATTGTTTATATAATAATCCGATCCGTATATGTTTTATCATTCAATTCCTTAATCACTTGAACTAATTAACGCTGATGCATGATCAATTTATTTAAGATTTTTATCGTTCTCGGTAGCTTTTGAGTCTATAAAGAACCTAGTAATTAAACCTAATTAGGCCAAAGAAATTGATCCATATATATTGTAAGATTAGAAATACTAATCAATAAACCACATCAAATAACCCATGTTAGTATAGCAATTAACTAATTTGACTAACTATTAAACTATATATATTGACGAATATTACAGTGAAATTCGCAAGTATCAGAAGAGTACCAATCTCTTGATCAGAAAACAGCCATTCCAAAGACTTGTTCGTGAAATCGCTCAGGACTTTAAGGTGAATAATTAGTTATACATCCGCTTTTGTGGCCGGAGGTCCTTATGGAAGCAGTCTCTCTACCTTTGGGTAGAGGCAAGACTGTCTACAGTTTCACCTCCCCCATACCCCGCACAGGGATTGGGTACTGTTGTTGTTGTTGTTGTTGTAATTAGTTATACATTCCCTGTTTCAAAAGAGTTCATATGTTTATCTTGGTTTTACAACCATATCAATCACACTTAAACATTTTTAATTCTTTTACTGATTCTATTGTTGGTTTGTAGACTGACTTGAGGTTCCAGAGCCATACTGTGTTGGCACTTCAAGAGGCAGCTGAAGCGTACCTTGTGGGACTGTTTGACGATACCAATTTGTGTGCGATTCATGCCAAGAGAGTTACCATCATGCGCAAAGATGTGCAGTTGGCCCGTCGTATCCGTGGGGAGCGTACTTAAATACATTCAGCTTAATCCAATAGTTAATTAATACTATTGATTAGCTTGGAGACTAGTTTATGTCGCTTTAAGGCCTTTGTGTTATTTTAACCATTGACTGAATTAATAAAATGACTGAATACAATATCAATACAGTTGTATTTTTGTTTATTAAGTCATAAAACAAACACTTTTTATTTACTTAATGGATTAAATATTTTTTAATTATGTTCCTTTAGTCCTAAACAAACAGGGCCTTACATACTTGAAAAGTTTTTTTGTTCCTTTCTTTTGCCAAATCTTGTTTGATGAATAATTCTTGTTATATTTTTAGATATGAAAGTTGTTGACACAATAAATATATTAAGGTTTTGTTTGAAAGTATAATATAAATATTAATTTGACCAGTAAAAACTTGTTTCGAGTGAATCATGATTATGTAGTCTGGTTGATTCTTTGTGTAATGGTTTAAAACCAGAATAACTATAAACAATAAAACTGGATTACTTAACTGCATTATACTCGTTCAATGTTGGTTTAGTACTAGGCTTAAACCGGACTCAGACTTTTGTTGATGATATAAGAGGCATCATAATTTACAGTCATTTCATTAGAACCGTTGATCAGTGTTTGAACTGGACCGTACCAGATGTGAACCTGACTTTTTTCATATGATCGATACCTTGTTAGATCAGATTCAATCAAGTTTCAGCTCATTTTGCCCGTTTGAATGCTTTGTGCTAAGTTCGGATACCACTAGTACGTTGTAGCTTATTAGGCGCTTCACAACAATTTGTATCGATTAATTTGTTGCTTTACCGATTTTGTCATTGAATATCCATGCTTATATATAGTTGCAAGTAGTTTATTATGAGTACATAGAGAATGTGTACTCCAATTCTTAGTTAGATTAGTAGTCATTAGTCAATAAAGTCATTGCCAGTCTTCAGATATAATGTGGAGGATTATTTGTGTCAATTAAAAAAGTCTTTTGTCATAGTATCCCCACTGGGCAGTACTTATATATTCAATGGCTTGTTAATTTCCAGAACAAGCTATTTATAGCTTATTAGCATCGGAGATTATAATGACTTATAAAAGACCGTTTGTCCAAAGACATAGAGTTTACTAAGCTTTTGATGTGTGTTAAATGCTTATACAAAAAGCTTTTGTAAGTTTTTTTTTGCATTGTAATAGATTTTAGTAAATGAATTTTTACAATATAGAAGTAAGTGGGATACTGTCCGCACGAAAAGAAGTGTTTCAATGACTAAAGTACTAAACCATTGGTGATGCTCTATAATTTTTTGTTTACCAACTACTCGTATATTTTTTAATACGGTACATGAAATCCGCAAGTATCAAAATTTGCTGAACTTCTGATCTGCAAACTGCCATTCCAGAGGCTAATTCATGAAATCGCCTAGGATTTCAGGGTCATTATTAGTGATTACTGTGTTTTGTAGATATGTTGATGTGACACACTTATGTTTGTAGTAAAATTGCTAATGATTCAATTGTTGTTATTTGGTCAGAGACTAATTTGAAGTTTCAGAGCCATGTTCTGTTAGCACTTAGCACTTCAAGTGGCAGCAGAAGCTTATCTAGTGGGACTGTTTGAGGATACCAACTTGTGTGCAATTCATGCCAAGAGGGTTACCGTCATGCCCAAAGACATCCAGTTTGCTCATCGTATCTATGGAGAGCGTGCCTAGAATATTATTAAGGAGTTCCTTACGATCTTTAGGTTGACGTGTATGTTGCCTTTACATACTTAAACTTCTGTTTGTTTCTTTCTTTTGGTAATCTTGCAGGATCATTCTTGTTTTAGTTTAAACATGAATATTGTCTGAACTCTGAAGCTTAATGATGGAATAGAATGGATCTGATACGCTATGTATGTGATATATGTTCATGTCTTTGATATGGATATTAAATAGTAGTTACTGATCAAGTTTAATTGTTGATTACAGTTAAAACTAGTTGTGTTTAGCTACTTCGACTCCAAAAGTCAAACTAATCAAACCTGGTCAGTAGTAGCGAAAATGATGCTAATAAGTGGTTTTGATGATGATGGAAACTTGAAAGGTTGAAATTAAGTTAGTAGAAATTAAGAGGTGATTAACTAGTTGTTTTATGAACCTAGTTTGACTTGTAAAAGTCAAACGGGTCAAGGTTGGGCTGAGTTGAATAAGAGGTGAAAAGTGGATCGAGTGAATTGTAACATTGTATAGTTAAATTTAACACTGCCGATTTAAAACCTGCAACAAAAAAGGTAAAACAAAACTTAGTTTTCAGAGTTCTTACTATATAATAATTAAAATTCAATCGAATCTTGTATTCCCCATTGACCTCGGGCATTTACCTCTTTAGCGTAAAATGGGCTCCCTTTGGGGGTACCAGCGATGTAAGGCGCCTCGAACCCTGAGCATACTGCCCGTTTGGATGTCACTGCTCAACTCGATGGAACGACCTTCCCACCCGCCGTTCAAAAAAAATAATAATTAAAATTCAATGTATTTTTAATCAATTATGAACCATTTTATTTAAGTGGCACCTTTTACACAAAGTTGGGAATTATGCTTTGATTTTATTGTCTAGTATTCTTTTTGAAAGTTTTTGCAAAAAGTCATCACCATGCTTTTACATAAACTAATCAATCCCAAATCATTATTCATTAACATGTAATCAGACATAGTCCAAAAGTGTTTATAGGACCATATCCTGCCAACTGAACATGACATGTTCATTTCATGTATAGACACACATGATATGATAGGATATAAAACAATATGTTAAATCCAAAATATTCAAAACGACCATATATTGTTAAGAGTTAATTACATTTTTCGTCCCTGTGGTTTGTACCAACTTTCACAGATCATCCTTGAGACCACGCAATTACGTGTTTCATCCCTGAGTTTGAAATTTCGTTAACAAGTTTGGTCCACGACCCAAATGGACGTTAAAATTATGGTCATGTGACTTGCACGCTGAGGGTATAATTGTCATTTCTTTATTAAAAACTTTTTTTCTTATAATTTTACACATGTCATTATATGATTGGTTATATCATATTTGTTTCACTTAAACATATCATCTCTTCCTCCTTTCTCTCAAACAAATCATCTTTTCACTCAAACATAACATATCTTAATAATATTTTTTCCCAGATCTTCAACTTTAAAAAAAATATATATTTTCATTAAAAAAAAATCACAAGTCATTTGATTGAGGCTAATTAACCAAAAATATGTTTCAGTGTACTAATTATGCCGAGGGTGTTCTTCCTACAAGTATAGAAACTCAAGAAAAACATCAAAAATCTATAACATTTCAACTTTCAAATATATAAAGTAAAAACCAAGAAAAATGTCACTATGAGTGAAATGAATGTCAAAGAGCTTTCCTTTTTGGAACTAATATATAACGATTCACATGTGTGAAATGAATGTCAAAAAGCTTCCCATTATAATCACATTTATATTCATATTCTCTGTTACAAGTCAAATCCTTTATGTACACAATAAAACTTCTAACACCTTCTTTACATCAAATCTAAACCATATGTAAATAGATCTGAAACAAGAAAGCATGGAAAAAATAAGGAGCAATGAATGAGGAATAGAAACAAAAAGCTCAAAATTAATTTGTCTTAGTGTAGAATAAAGCTTTCAGTTTGATCGGATATGGCTGCCATCACCACCGCAACCACCGTCATCACCACTGCAACCACCGCCATCACCATCGCAACTACCACCGCCTTCACATACTCTCTCTATATAATATTTATATATACATATATTTATACTGATTTTGTAAACTTGATTTTTTTATCTCTGATCTACAATATATATATATATAGGGAAAAGATAAAATGAGTCCAGCTTATTTTGAGTCCAATTTGAGTCCATTGATTTTCTTCCATCTCCTCAAATTCCAACCACCTCCTACCACCACCACCATCATCTCCGACCACCACCATGATTTTCCGGCGACAGCGACCACCGCCACCACGACTTACACATGTGTAAGTTAACTTACACATGTGTAAGTTTTACAACTTACACATGTGTAAGTTAACTTACACATGTGTAAGTTACATGGACCCTTTTTGGACTCAAATTAAGCTAGACTCATTTATCTTTTCCCTATATATATATTATATCTTATATATATATAATATATATATGTCAATATCTGATTATATAGATATATATCATCAAATCAATTTATATATATATGTGTGTGTGTGTGTGTGTGTGTGCTCTAGACTTTCTTTATTTTGAGAACCATTTTTTTTGCAAGAACCATGAAAACTCTCAAATTATATATTGGATTCATGTTTTTTTGTTCATTAATGATATAAAAAAGTATGTTGTAGAAGAAACTTTTTAAAAACCTTCAAAATAGCCTTTTGTGAACTTGTGAATGAATATGTTCACTTTTTCGTTCACATGTGATCAAACGGGTATATATAAGGTTTTGAAAAAAACTTTCTTCTGCAACATATATTTTTATAACGTTTCACATGTGAATGAACAAAAAAACATGTGATCCAATACATAATTTAAGAGTTCTTAAGGTTCTTACAAAAAAATGAGTTCTCAAAATAAGGGTCCCCTGTATGTCTATGTTTATGTTTATATATGTATATATATGTGTGTGTGGATCATCTGATGAAGAAATTTTTGACTGGATCTGATGAAGCAAATTTTGATTAGGGACGATGATGAAGCAATTTCAGATCATCTGATTATGAAATTACACACACATATATACATATAGTTATAATTATGTTTAGTTATGATGTTGAAGGTTTTTGTCTTACATATCTTAGTTTGAGATCTGATGACAAATTGTTAATTTACACTTTTGGTCCTATGACAACGGAAATGGCCATTATACCCTTAGCGTGCAAGTCACAAGACCATAACTTTAACGTCCGTTTGGGTCGTGGACCAAACTTGTTAACGGAATTTCAAACTCAGGGATGAAACACGTAATTTCGTGGTCTCAAGGATGATCTGTGAAAGTTGGTACAAACCACAGTCCACAGGGACGAAAAAATTTAATTAACTCTATTGTTAATAAAAAAAATTAATATTTGATACTAACATTCCATGTGGTTGGGCTTGGGTTAATAGTATTTTGTTTAGGACAAACCTTCATAGACAATGCCAGAACTTGGTTACATTATCAACAACATATCTATTTATAAGCACTTATTTACTTCTTTAGTACGGTGCTGTAAGCTATCTTCTTTTATTATTTTCTTTTTTTCATTTACTCATGTAGTGAAGTTGATAGTTTACACCTCTCATTTTAATTTATTACATTTGATGTTTGACTGCACAAACTTTATATTTATATGTTAGGACCAGTTTACTGGTAAACTGGCCAGTCTCCAGTTGCACCTGGAGACCCAGTGAAACTGTCCAGTGAACTGAAGACCCAGAAGATTTGTCCAGAAATATATTGAAGTCCAGTTGCACCGTACAGTCAACGCAACTGAAGACTTCCTCCAGTTGAGAACTGACCAGTTGAAGAATCATTCCAGTTGAAGTCGAAGACAACAAGGAAGATAGAGAATGGCAATGGCAGCGAAGCCCAGTTGACATTCTAGTCAGTTACAAACTGGAGACTATCAGTGGAAAGCCCTTACAAAGCTTTACACTGATTACGAGGAATTGACTTTTATGCTTTATGTACCTTTACCCGGATAATAAGCCTTATCTTATTATTTAAGTAATAAAAGGTACATAAAGGTGGTTGATTAAAGTTGCTTTATAATGCGACTTTACACTGCTTTTTAAGGAATTAAATGTTATTCCTTAAATGCTCTCAACCACATTTGTACGGCCAAAGTTAACATCCTAATGTTAACTTTGCCTATAAATACAAGTCATTGCACAACAAGAATATCAAGTGAAATCACATAGTGAAAACACTTCACATTTTGCATACCTGCAATATTCTTGGTGAACTTGTGCAATATTCTCTCAATCGCTAAAAGAAACATTTCACAACTTTAAGTGTTTCGATTGTCTTGAGAAATTCCGAGTGTAGATCAATTGTATTTCATAGGTCGTTAGGATATTTACATTCTTGTATTATCTTGGTTCCGCAACAACCTTGTAATTTATTTCACATCAATAAATAAATTACACATTGAAAATTACATATTGTCTCATCGATTTATCTTACAAGTATTTTGTATTATTGCATTGTTCTTTACTTATTGTCATTTAAATAAGTAATCTATCTAGAACTTGGTATATACACACTGCAACTGGTCGTCTCCAGTTCAGTGCATATATTGCAAAGTAACTCCACCATCGACATAGAGGTGTCTTCAGGTAGTGCCATCTAGTGAGTTGGGACTTACAAGTGGTATCAGAGCAGAAGGCTAATAAACTTGCCTAGATCTGCCCCAAACCACGTCCATGTACATTACTCCAACACTCCTGTTCCAAAATTTGATGGAAACCGTGAGACTTTTGGTACATGGAAAGCTAGAATGCTGTTGCATTTTGGTGGTATTGAGAGGTATATGTTGAAAATCCTTAAGGATGGACCATATATACCCATGTCTCTTGGGGTAAGTCCTCTTCTAGATCCAACTGGAAGAAGAGGTTCAAGAGAAAAGCCCGAAGACCATTGGTCTGATGAGGATCGTAGACTTGTTGATCTGGACACCGGACTCAAGAACATGATCCTTGGGGCTGTCTGAAGATCTAATTCCAACACTTGTGTTGTTCCCAGTGCCAAGTCAATGTGGGATGAATTAGTTTTTCAGTTTGAAGGAGGTGATGACACTATTGTCACCAGAAAAGTTGCCTTGAACAAGAAGTATGAATCCTTCTTTGCCTTGCCCAGTGAAAGTCTAACTGGTACATACACCAGATTTTCTAGCCTCATTAATCAGCTGAGAGGCTTGGGGTGTAGAGAAGGATAAGGATATTCTTCTTGAGAAGTTTTGTGATATTCTTCCTTCCAAATGGGAAAACATGGTTCTTGTCTTGAGACAAGGTAAAACCTTGCACAGTCACACTCTTGCATCGCTCTATGGAGCCTTCAGATTCACTGAAGATAATAATGCTGCAAGACTTGTGGCTGAGCAAGATGCCATGAACCATGCCCAGAGTCCCAAGGTTGCTAGTGCTACTGAGCGACCTTGTGCTGCTTTAATGTCTGCAGAGTGTCCAGGCACACTCAATGAAGGAGATGTTAAACAGTTTCTTGAACTCTGGCCTGACCACTGAAATCAGTGATGGTTGTGAGGAAACTGACGATGATGATCTGGTAGCCATGATTGCTAAAACCTTTAACAGGTTTAAGCATAAATCTAAAAGATTTAATGGCCCAAACAATGCTTCCAGCTCCAGCTCTCTGGATAAAACCAATCTTACTATAAGTGTGGTAAGAAAGGTCATTTTATGAAGGAATGCAGATCTAGTCAGTTGAACAACCAAACTGGCCCCCTGTCCCTAATTTCAATCGGCCTGATGATAGCTACAAAGCTAAATACAAGAAGCTTAAGGCCCAGATTGCCCTCCTGTCCATGGAAAGGAAAAGGATCAGTGCTTAATGGCACAAACTGAGGTAAAATGGGAGTACTCTGATGACTCATCAGCTGATGAAGAAGAGGAAAGGGACATGTGTTTCATGGCCTTGGAAGATCAACACGTGGCAAAAGAAGATGTCATCACTGGAAGATGGGTGGACATCATCTTGAAGAAGGTATGTGACTATGATAATCAGGTTGACCCTGAACTGAAACTGGACCTGGCTGAATCATTAAGTGGTGATTTAGCTTTTGTGGAAACTGTAAGAGCTGATAGTGAAAGATATCTTGACACTATCTTAATTGAACTGAACAATGTAAACCACAACTGAATGATTTACAAAGTGTCCAGTTGGCTCTCAAGGAGTCAGTTTTAAAGATTGAGGCTTTGGAACTTGATAATCAAAAATTATTTTCTGATCTTGAAAAAGAACAAAAGATTATCAAGTCATGGGTAAAAGCATCTGGCAAAAACTATGATGCATTTTCAAGAACTATCGATGCCCAGAAGAATGCATGGAAATCTGGAGATCTGGAGATGGCAGCTCTCATACCAGATCTTCATGCATTGCCTCCAGCTCTCAGGGTTGAAACACCTTATGATCAACCTGAAGCTGTTGAAACTGAACTTATTGAGACCACCCCCATTGAGGTTAAAACTGGAGCCAAACAGGCTAAAGCTCCAGTCAAAAAGGTCACTGGTAACAAGCCTTTACCTCAAAAGTCTAAGGTGCCCAAGACCCGACAGACTAAAACTCCAGCTGAACCAAGGTCCAAGGTTCAGTTGCCTAAAGAAAATAATATTTTGGTTAATCTGGAAAGTCAACTCCAACTTTTGTCTCGACAGGTTCAGAGTTGTACTGCCCGGATTAAAAATCTGGAAGGAGGTTCATTACCTCCAGTTTTCAAACAAAATACTAAACCACTCCCTTCAAAACCTAATCAAAAGAATGTTCCATCTGGAACAAAATCTGGTAAAAATAAGGGGAGTAAGTATCAAGTACCAATCGTTTTTACTCCTGCACCTGGAGCTGGTGAAAAAGCTCCAGATGCAGCCTCCGGTTCAACACCACAAAATCTACTGTGACTTCTGTAGAGAAGTCCAGTGAACCCATCAAGAAAAGATGGGTTTACAAAAATAACTGATGATTTTTGTGGGTGTGCAGGGCGATCGAAAGAAGAATATCTGGTATCTGGACAGCGCTGCTGGCCGGACTATGACCGGATGTAAGCCCCTGCTTGAAGAGTTCACTGTCCAAGATGGACCGACAGTGACGTTTGGTAATGATCAATCTGGAAAGACTGAAGGATATGGTGTACTCAATAATGGACAAGTCGAATTCAAAAGAGTTGCATTTGTGAATGGTTTGAAATACAACCTGATCAGTGTCAGCCAACTTTGTGATGATGGCTTCAGAGTTGTGTTCGATATTGCTCAAGGCACCATATTTAACAAGGATTGGAAAGTGGTGATGGTTGCACCAAGAAAAGGAAATGTGTACATCATGGATATGGATAGAAGTGATGTGCTAAATCGAGTTTTAAATTTATAAACTAGAAATACCTAAAACTCACTACTACACACTATCGGGCAGTGGACCCGATCGTATGCATAGTATAGCTAAAAGGTAAGTCCGAATTCGTTCACGGGGATTGGTTTGTTTCGGTTATCTTTAAAGTAGCTTGGAAAAAAGGGTGGAACACTTCGACGATTAAATTGAAGTAAATTTAGATGACAAATACTTGAAAATAAAGAAGAGCTCAAACAATAATAATAATGATCATCCACCTTGACTTCACTAGACTTCTAACATGATTGCTTTCAAATAAGACCAAATTCGATTAGAGTTGACAAGATAACCGTGCAAAGATGAAATGCTCGCGTGGTACCACCAACCGCTCACAAATCACCCAAACACCTAAGTTGCTAGTCTGATTACCCAAGCCGGTACCACCAAAGCCTAGTCAACCTTACCAACAAATAGTTTGTTTGATTATCCAATTACCAATTATGCCTATGTGAATTAAAACGTGGTACCACCAACCGTTTCTAAACACGTTGACAAAATGACTCCTTTTATTAAAATGACATTCAATATCATACCATGAACTAGTGACAACTGATTAAGGATAAGCAATTGAAATCACATATATATTCAACTAGTACCACTAACGAAGAACACACATGCCACCAATATCAAATTAATACATAAAGGAATTAAATCATCAAGATCACGACACAACAATAATTGAAATCAACTCTTGAATTAAAACATTAGCAATCACATCATTCGTCTAGTTACATCAAGGTGGATGATAATAGATCTAACCAATCATGCTAAATTGAAATTGATAAAAGAAATAATAATAAAACATATTGTACCAATCGTTTGAGCAAATAGAAAGTTGCAAGACAATAAGTAGATACGATCCAGATGGGTGCTCGTGAATCTTCAGTGGATCCGCCTAAGAAATCTTGCTTGGAAACCTGATAGAACCCTAATAGAGCAGCTCCTGGAAAGAATAAAGTTCTCAAAAACCTTCAGGAAAAATATCCCAAAAGTCGTTCTTAATGCAGAAACTTGACCAGCTATTTATATGAATATGTCGCATAACGCCCGTCACAATCCATTGAAACCCATGACTGCCGTCACATATGTGACGGCCGTTTCACTTCCTTTGAAAATCATACGGGTGTAAGGAACCCGTTACAGTAACTAGCCAATCTTGATTCATAACGGCCGTCACATAACAAACGCCCGTCTCCAATCTTCGACACTTGTAACGGCCGTAACGGATATGACGCCCGTCACATTTTCTTTGAGAGGCATACGGCCGTAAGGGGCCCGTCACAGTAACTTGCCAATTTTGATTCGTAACGGTCGTCACACTTCAAACGCCCGTTACACTATGACCTAGCTCCCTAACGCCCGTCACATATGTGACGGCCGTTACACCATCCAGAATTCGTTTTCTTCATCTTTTACTTGGTTTCCCCGAATCTTTCTCCTGAGTCTTCCATGAGTAATGAAAATCGACCAATTCATCCGCATAATCATTTTCCAACCTGAAAACACTAAACATACCTCAAAGCACCGTAAGTTGGAAATAAAACTATAAAAATGACGAATAAATGGTCCTAAATTCACGTGGGAAATGGTATAGAATATGACACATCAAATCCCCCCACACTTGAGCATTGCTTGTCCTCAAGCAAATCCGAATTAAAGCATAAAGTAATCCTTGACAATGGAGCAACATAAACAATGACGAGTATCAAAAAGAAGCCACACCAAGCATGTCAAATGACAAAAAGGTTGGGTGAAGCAGTTTTAATCTTAAATGAAAACCCGAAATGTTTGACAATACCTGAACAATCCGCAAGCCATGATAACACAACTAAGCACAAGTGAAACAAATGAACCTATCAAACTCATTCTACTCCAACAAACTTACTTTGGGGTTGAATGTATATGAAGAATCACTCATAGCTCGGTCGTGATGTATGCTATTTTACCATAGGCTTGAACCGGGATCATAGCTCCACCGACGTGGCGTAAGCACCAAGTACATCATCAAAATAGGCATATAAGATGGTTGTATAGTTAGGCTAAGGTATATGTAATGGACATTTACAATGATGAGGGAGTGTAGGTTAGAAATGAAATGAAACAATCAAAAATATAAGGGGGATATAAAATATGAACAAAATAGTCTAATCACAAACCCGTACCATTGATTGCCAACAAACCATAAACCCATAAATTGCTTATCCGCTAATTCACCTCAACAATACCAAGCAAACTCGACACCATTGTGGTGTATCAACATCAAACAACTTAAAATCACCAAATCATCCAATAATACAATAAAACTTTAGACAATTAAAATTGAGAAGTACCCACTAGTAGCCCAGGTTTTTGTTTTTTTTTTTTTTTTTTTTTTTTTTTTTTTTTTTTTATTTTTTGAACCACTTTTACTCTACTAGAAGGTACCCTCTTACAATGATGAACAATGTCTAACAAACCTACTTACTTCCGAGCAATCCAACACATTCCATAAACCAAAAGTATTCCACCGAAACCCCATTGAAACACTCCCAAACCGTCCAAACAAACCAATGACAATCAATGGCCCACCAAGATTAGACTATCGGAAAAATAAGGTGAAGTATACAAAGAAAGGAATGAAATGTACGTATATGTGAGTGTATAAAGGTTGTATAAGGGTGAGTATAGTAAGGTATGAATGTACAAAAGCAAATGGTGAAAAGAAAGAAAGAAAGAAAAGTATAGGTCAAACCTAAATGCCAATTCGTCATCCGATGTACTTATATCACAAGAGTGATCTCACTGCGGTCTCGTCACGATCACCAGGCCAAGTTCTAGAATCAACACATCACCGGCACACTCATATCAAAGCAAAGAACCCGGAAATGGAAGATTAACCTCAAACACGCACATCCTAGTGCAGGGCATCAAAATGAAAACCCTTACTCCCGGATAAAACCAAGAGCCTAAGAGAGGGACGTATTAACAAAGCAATCAAACCAAAACCGTCACCTAACACAACTATATATGAAATGATGAATCTCACAATTTGGGTGTTTTGGATATATTAGAGCATGCAAGTAATGTTATCAATCCCGAAGGACTAGCCAAATGACCGTTCAGAACACATTTCGCCGATTAAAATTTTTGCCAAGGAAAACAGTTTGTAGTAAAATTGCTTATTAAGATATGAATTAAGTGACAAAAGCAATTTACCACAAGGACAAGCTCGACTCAAGTTCAAAAACCACATCAACCTCTATCATCCTACCAAATCGAAAACACCGATTCCAAACATGCACATCATAGTGAAGAGCTCGAAATGGAAAACCAAATGGAGACTCCTACCCTTGGATAAAATCCAAAAGCCTAATGAGAGGGACACATCAACAAAACCGGTAGAAATCTCAATGGCAAAACAACAAAAGTGATGTACCCGGTAGCTTAAACCTATTTGCCATCCCCCCCACACTTAAGATGGACAATGCCCTCAATGTCCATATTCGGTCAAACCAAAGGGAAATAGGGGTAAGCGACAAAAATGGAAAAATAAGAACACATACCGGATGATGGACAATCCATGTCAGTAAAGATGTCAAACAAAAATATAGCGCTGAACTTACTGCCAGCATATGCACATGACATCAAAGTAAGCTACCAACACGATTCCACAATTAAAACAAACCAACGGGTTCCCCCCCGCACTTGGGTTTCACCATAGCCATCACTAAACCTGCATAAATTGCATCACAGAACAAACCACAAAATACCTGACATATATAGTTCCTACTGTTTTAGCACAAAAGAAAAATAAAATGCACTGAAGTCTTTCACCCACAAGGGTGAGTACACAACAAACTGCTAAAAGAAATAAAAGATACGGAAATGAAATTGTTCAAACAAGCATAACCAAAACCATCACGCCAATCACTCCGGTGGTGGAAAAACAGAGGGGGTGCTATCACCATAATACCTCTCACTGAACAAATCGGCACCATAGTAATCAAAAGCGGGTCCAGAATACCTCGCCCTGCTATCAGGTACCTGACTCGAACTGCCAGCACCATCACCAGAAGGTCTCTGCTGTCTCAGCTGTGGATAGTAGTGATCAAATGCAGCTTGGCCGATTGGATAAAGCTGTGGTGGCTCATACTGCTGCTGCTGTGGCGGAGGCACATCGGATGGACCAGGTGGAGGAGGTGTAGAATCTAACCAGCGCTGCAAGTGTGGCTGGTAGTACTCCTGCTGATAGGCCAGGCGATTAACCTGGCTGCCAATGAAACGGGACCAATCATCCTGACGGTCCATCCTATCGTGCAACCCTGTCACACCGTGAAAAATCTCATCCACGCGCTGCCCTAGACCTGAAAAATCAAAAACAGAGGAACTGGAACCAACTCCTCCAGTAGGTACTGAAGCACTAGGAGTCTCTCTAACTGGCTCCCCATCACCATCATCATCAGCATCCATATCATCATCCTCACTACTACTACTCTCATGCTGCTGCAGAATACCCATCCGAATCAAAGCTGCCCTATCAAGTAACAAAGTATGAACAACGGCCTGAAATCCCGGAATATGACCAAAAGGATCCGGCTGGATCAACCCCATGCGCCTAGCCAAATGACAAACAAAGTGCCCACCAGCAATATACCCTCTAGCCTTACCATGTCCACGCTCGTACAAGTAATAAGCAATGCACCTAGCCAGGTTACAAGGAACTTTCTTCAACATACAGTAGAAGAAAAACAAATCAGTGTTGGTGGCGTTATTCGGGCAGTTGTTCCTATTCGAAATGGTCTCTGCAATCATCCTCAGAACCAATCTATACACCGGGTTTCTCACAGCAGACTGCTTAATAGTATTATGATACGCTTGGTCGCTCAAGTCTTCAGAATTCCAAAACTGAGCAGCAGTCATACCTGCAGGCCACTGAACAATGCCCTTGGTAAAGGAGGTCCTTCTCACCTCTTCCTCCGAATATAAACCCAATGCAACCCCAAACTCCTGAAATGACATAGTGTGAACCCTAGCTCCCAAAGTGAATGTCATAACTGTGGCCTTACACCTAGTCTCATCGGTGTTCAACCTGAAAGAGCTAAAGAACTCTATACACAACTCCTTCCAAATAGTAGTATTGATGGAAAACAAAACCCTCCATTGGGGTGTCAACAAACTATTCAACTCATCAATATCCAAACCCAACTCTTCCAAATTATCAAGATCTAACCTACGGTTGGCCACAAATGGTCTAGTCCTTATCATTTCCCGGGTAACCTTAGGTTGATACTCAGCAGGTACCTGCTCGGGAGTGCGAATGATAGGGGCATCAGGTTGCCTTGCTTGTGAACCTGAACCTTCAGCTACAGCAGCCCTGTTTGCTCTCATCTCACGTTGTCTCTTGGTGGCCATCTGATTGAAGTGGAGAAGGAGAAGTTAAAGATTAATAAAAGAAAAGATGAAAGTAGAATAAAAACCCTAGTTCTCTTTGAGTTCTTCAGCCGATGTGTGTGTGTAAGTAAGTAACAATTTGTGAGGATCTGCATAAAATTCGGCCCTCTTATCCACAGAAAATTCCGCGTAACGGCCGTAACACGTAGCAACGGGCGTTACCAATCAACTAGAGCGTAACGGGCGTAACACATGGAACGGGCGTTACAAAAGTAAATGGATCATGACGGCCGTAACGCGCACGTTACAGTAAAAACCAAAAATCCCCTCCTAACGGGCGTTAGGAGGTGACGGGCGTTACACTGCCAAGTACAAGTCACTACTTAACGACTCGTCAATACTTAACAGACGACAGGACCAATCATGACCACATACTAACGACACCTGCACTTACCTTTGCCGAATTACTTAACTTAACACTCGAGGCGACCTTCGGACCTGCAATTTCTCAATAAAAGCATGAGAATTCGAACAAAATAAAAATAAAATGGAAAACTAATAAAACAAAAATCTTTTTGGGTTTTCTAAGTTTTTCAAATTTTTATGGATTTTAAGATTTTACGAAAATGAAATGCCAAAACAAATGAAAAGAAAATACAATTCAACAAAAGACACGGGTTGCCTCCCGAGAAGCGCTGAAGTTATTTACGAGTCGTTAGCTAGACTCGACCTCCTTTCAAGTTTCGGGACCAAAAATGGGGATCTCCTCGATAATCCCATCCACTTGTTCTTCTTCAAAATACAACTTCAATCTATGACCATTAACAATGAAAGACCCATTTCCATCCCTTTTGAACAGTTCAACATAACCGGAAGGATACACATGCTTGATCACAAAAGGTCCTATCCACCTAGAAGTCAACTTGGGTTGTTTGATTTTAAATTTGGACAAAAACAACAAAACCTTTGCCCCAACCTTAAAGTCCTTCCTACGGAGCCTTTTGTCATGATAGACTTTGGTCTTTTCCTTATAAAGCCTAGAACTTTCATAAGCTCCCAACCGAAGCTCATCGAGCTCATGGAGCTGCAACATTCTAAGGTCACCGGCTTCCATCATGTCAAGGTTCAAATTTCTCAACGCCCAATAAGCCTTATGCTCTATCTCAATGGGTAAATGGCAAGCCTTACCATAGAGCAACCGGTATGGCGTGGTGCCAATCGGTGTCTTAAAGGCGGTCCTAAACGCCCACAAGGCATCATCAAGCTTCTTAGACCAAACCTTGGGGTTATCCCCGACCGTTTTTTCCAAAATCCTTTTCAAGGCCCTATTGGTGTTTTCCACTTGACCACTGGTCTGTGGATGATAGGAAGTAGAAAAGTAATGACAAACACCATATCTTTTAAGAACCTTAGCTAGTTGGTGATTGGCAAAATGGGTACCACGGTCACTAATTAGAGCTCTAGGACAACCAAAACGGCTAAACAACTGTTTAAGAAAGTCAATGACCACCCTAGCATCATTCGTGGGCAAAGCCTTGGCTTCGGCCCACTTAGACACGTAATCAACAGCAACAAGTATGTAAAGGAACTTGTTAGACGGTGGGAATGGTCCCATAAAGTCTATTCCCCAAACATCGAAAACCTCACATACCTGAATTCCTTGTTGCGGCATTTCGTCTCGCTTGGTGATGTTCCCTTGTCGTTGGCAAATGTTACAAGTTTCTACTAAGGTTTGAGCCTCCCTGAAAATGGTGGGCCAATAGAATCCTGCATCAAATACCTTTTTACCTGTAACTGAGGGACCGTAATGACCTCCAGTTGGTCCATAGTGACAAGCATCCAAAATCTCCCTAGTCTCAGCTCCAGCCACACATCTTCTCACCATCCCATCTGCACAAACTCGAAATAAGTATGGGCTGTCCCAAAAATAGTACTTGGCATCCGATATGAGCTTCTTCTTCTGTTGATGCGTGAAGTCATTGGGAATCTCACCTACAACCAAATAGTTAGCAATATCTGCAAACCAAGGAGCATCATTAGAAGTAGAAATAAACATTAGAGACTCATCGGGGAAGTGATCATTGATCTCCCCATCACGAAGTTCCTCCCGGTGAGGATCTTCCAATCGACTCAAGTGGTCGGCGGCCAAGTTTTCAGCCCCTTTCTTATCCTTGATCTCAATATCAAATTCTTGTAGCAACAAGATCCATCGGATAAGTCTGGGTTTAGCATCTTGTTTCGAGAACAAGTACTTCAGGGCTGAATGGTCAGTAAAAACAATGGTCTTGCTTAGAACCAAGTAAGATCTAAACTTATCAAAAGCAAAAACCACAGCTAACAACTCTTTCTCAGTAGTGGTGTAATTTTGCTGGGCTGGGTTCAATGTTTTACTAGCAAAGTAAATAGGCTTGAAATGTTTATCAACCCTTTGCCCAAGTACGGCTCCCACAGCAAAATCACTAGCATCACACATTAGCTCAAAAGGCAATTCCCAATCCGGCCCAACCATAATTGGTGAATTGGTCAATTTCTCTTTCAACACCTGAAAAGCACTTACACAAGCATCATCAAATATAAAAGGAGTGTCCTTCTCCAACAAGTGGGTCATAGGACGAATAATCTTGGAAAAGTCTTTAATAAACCTACGATAAAATCCAGCATGCCCAAGAAAACTCCTTACCCCTTTCACATTGGAAGGCGGGGGTAGTTTGGCTATCACATCGATCTTAGCCCTATCAACCTCTATCCCGGCCTTAGATACTTTGTGGCCCAACACAATTCCCTCGGTCACCATGAAGTGACACTTTTCCCAATTTAACACAAGTTGTGCTCTTTCACACCTTTCCAACATGTTATCTAAGTTATGCAAGCAAGACCTAAAGGAATCCCCAAATACCGAGAAATCATCCATGAAAACCTCCATTGAGGTCTCAAGCATGTCCTGGAATATAGCAATCATACACGTTTGAAAGGTGCCTGGGGCATTACACAAACCAAAAGGCATTCGCCGGTAGGCAAAAGTACCAAATGGGCAAGTAAAGGTGGTCTTCTCTTGGTCTTTCGGGTCTATGGGTATTTGAAAGTACCCTGAAAACCCATCCAAGAAACAAAAATATTCGTTGCCTGCAAGTCTTTCCAACATTTGATCAATGAAAGGTAAAGGAAAGTGGTCTTTTCGGGTGGCATCATTTAGCTTACGGTAGTCAATACACACCCGCCACCCCGTAACAGTCCTAGTAGCCAAAAGCTCCCTATTCTCATTTTCAATAACAGTCATACCCCCCTTTTTGGGTACACAATGGACAGGGCTAACCCAAGGACTATCAGCTATAGGGAAAATAATCCCGGCATCTAACAATTTAATCACTTCCTTTTTAACAACTTCTTTCATATTTGGATTCAGCCGCCTTTGTCGTTGGACAACGGGCTTCACATCATCTACAAAATCAATCTTATGTTGACAGAAGTTAGGACTAATACCTGGGATGTCGGTAGTCTTCCAAGCAAAAGCCCGCTTATGGGCTCTAAGCACAGCAAGAAGGAGTCCTTTCTCGTCACCCGAGAGTGAGGACGAGATGACAACTGGTAAGGATGATTCACCTGCTAAGTATGCATACTCCAAATGGGCAGGCAGCGGCTTAAGCTCTAAGTCTATAGGTGGTACATCAACTGAATTAGGTACCAATGAGCTTCCATCAGCAACTACCTCCTCAAAACTCTCATCAACTAGAGGTGTCTCATCCAAACTAAAGCCATAACTTCAGCAAACAAATCATCATCATCAATTTCTCCAGCTCCTAGATAAGCAAGCTCCTCATTTCCCAGATCAGTTTCCATTAGCTCCTGAAATTCTTGGTCCAAAGCTTCATCTATTACATCAATCCTGAAACACGATTCATCATTAGAATAGGTATGCTTAATGGACCTTTCGACATTGAAAACAATCCTATCCGTACCCACACCCAATGAAATTTCCTTATCCTTCACACGGATGATAGCATCCGCGGTATTTAGGAAAGGTCGTCCAAGAATAAGGGGTACCTGGGCATCCTCCTCCATCTCTAAGATAACAAAATCAACAAGGAAAACAATATGACCGACAGTGACTCTAATATTTTCAGCAATCCCCATGGGATACTGAAATGAGTGATCAGCAAGTCTAATACTCATACGAGTCGGGCGAAGGATTCCTAAGGCCAACTTACTCCAAACCGAGTAAGGCATCAAATTAACACTAGCTCCTAAATCAGCTAAAGCCTTACAAATTATAGTTCTAATAGAGCAAGTGATTAGAAAACTCCCTGGATCCTCAAGTTTAGGAGGAATGCGGTTCTGCAAGATAGCAGAACACTCGGCATTTAGAAAGGTAGCTTTCGCTTCCTCCAACTTCCCTTTATCCGTCACAAGTTCCTTGATGAACTTGGCATAGTGAGGCATACCCTGTATCAAATCAACTAAAGGAACATTAATATGCACATTAGAAATCATTTGAACAAACTTATTGTATTGTTCCTTTAGCTTAGCTTTCTTGAACCGTTGTGGAAATGGCACTTTTGGTTTATAAGCCTTAACTTCAGGTTCCACAACCGGTTTTGGTGGAGTGACCGGAGTCTTCACGGTCGGGTTCTCCTCCATCTCAATCTCCTCATCCACTTCATCATCATCAATACCTGAATCATGTACATCTGAAACAACCACATTAGGCATAGAAGGAGGGTCATATGATTTACCTGTCCGGGTTGTGATGGCCTTAGCTTCCTCATGACGAGCTTGAGGTGGTGTGTACTTCTGCCCCTGATTTGGACCTTGATTCGGTCCCATGCTAAATTGACCCTTAGGATTCTGTTGAGTAGTGCTTGGTAAAGTACCTTGTGGCCTAGAAAGGGCAGCCATCCTACTCTCAAGATCCTTGAAGTTCACACATTGATTCTTCATGTTAATCTCAACCTTGCCATCAATTCTATCTAACCTCTCATTCAACGCCTTGGTCTCATCCCGAATAATTTTGATGCTACTGTTGGTTTCGGCTTGATTACTTACCAATTGCTTCATCATTTCCCTCAACTCGGCATTAGGATCGGCATTAGAGGAAGAAGATCCAGATCCTTGTCCTTGTTGAGGTTGTTGTTGAGGTTGGCTTTGAAAATTATCCCTTTGCCAACGATTTCCTGAAAAACGAGAGTTGTTAGTAGGAAAGGAAGAGTTATAAGAGGGATTACCTGAAGGACGGTTTTGGTAACCGGTATTGCGTTGGTAGCTTCCTTGTTGTTGGTTTTGGATGTAGTTAACATCTTCGGGTCCCCGACTTGGACAATCTTCCGAATAATGCATGTTCCCACAATAGTCACATCCATCGGCAACAACCTTCACATCCCTTTCAATGGCCCCAAACCGACTCTCTTGCATGGCAAAGCCCTTTTCCATGCTCAGATAGCGCTCTCATCTCTCCAATAATCCCCGAATCATGACTAGCTTCCGCTTTTGCAACTCGGCCTTGGCTAGTTCCCTTCTTCAATCTTCTCTCATTCTTTAAAAACCGATCATCATCCATGTTGGCATTATCCTTGGCCATGGATTCCAAGATTTCAAAGCCCTCATTTGGTGTGATCTTATTGAACCCACCACCAAAAGCATAACCTAGCTCACGTTTGGACTTCTTATCGAGCCCATCAAAGAATAGTTCAACATATTGCTCTCTAGTCATATTATGGCCCGGGCAATTTCTCAACATCTCTTTAAATCGGATCCACGCATCAACAACATCCTCATCTTCGTCTTGGGCAAACGACCTTATCAAGTTCTCCAACTTTCTTTGGGTTCTAAGTGAGTAGAACTCACCAATAAAGGCTTGCTTAAGTTGGTCCCAAGTCGTAATGAAATTTTCCGGAAGGTCATTGAACCAATCAAGAGCATCGCCGGTAATAGACATTGGAAATGTCTCTAGTTTTACGGCATTCATTTGATTCTGCCCGTATTGGTATAACCTAGCCAACTTCTCAAATCTTTCTAGATGTTGATACGGATCCCACTTCCTTTTACCATCGAATTGTTGTTCCTCTATGCTCTTAAGATGATTACCCTTTAGGTTGAAATCATGAGCAATTGGAGGAGGTCTAATAGGACTACCCCGGTTTGCGGGAATAGTGCGAACCCTTTCACCATACCTAATATCATTTGGGTCTCTTTCCGCATCTGCCATTTCGGTTTCTTCTAACTTAACTTCAAGCTTAAACAATTCTTCCAAATAGAACCCCTCCTCGTCAGAATCAAGATAGGGTCTAGCAATGTGCGAGAATGGTGTTGGTGTAGTGTAGTTAAGCCTACGCCTAGTTGGTGTTCTCAATGGACTATTAAGTGGTAAACCCGAAGACCTCAAGTTCATCAACTAGAAAGTAGACCTGCAAAACACAACTAACCAACACGTCAACTGCAACTGTGATAATACAAGAAAATGCAAAACTAAACTATTAAAGCAAATAACTTCCTCACGCATGAGGAAGGATCAAACCACTAAATTAACAACTAAAACAGCGCACAATCCCCGGCAGCGGCGCCAAAAACTTGATGTGCTAAATCGAGTTTAAAATTATAAAACTAGAAATACCCTAAAACTGACTACCACACACTCACGGGCAGTGGACCCGTTCGTATATAGTATAGCAAAAGGTAAGTCCGAATTCGTTCACGGGGATTGGTTTGTTTCAGTTGTCTTTAAAATAGCTTGGAAAAAGGGTGGAACACTTTGACGATTAAATTGAAGTAAATTTAGATGACAAATACTTGAAAATAAAGAAGAGCTCAAACAATAATAATAATGATCATCCACCTTGACTTCACTAGACTTCTAACATGATTGCTTTCAAATAAGACCAAATTCGTTTAGAGTTGACAAGATAACCGTGCAAAGATGAAATGCTCACGTGGTACCACCAACCGCTCACAAATCACCCAAACACCTAAGTTGCTAGTCTAATTACCCAAGCCGGTACCACCAAAGCCTAGACAACCTTACCAACAAATAGTTTGTTTGATTACCAAATTACCAATATGCCTATGTGAAAAAACGTGGTACCACCAACCGTTTAAACACGTTGACAAAATGATTCCTTTTATTAAAATGACATTCACTATCATACCATAAACTAGTGATAATTGCTCATAGACAAGCAACCGTTTGAAAATCACATATGTGTTCGACTAGTACCACTAACGAAGAATACACACGCAACCAATATCATAAAAATACGAATAAAGGAATTAAATCATCAAGATCACGACACAACAATAATTGAAATCAACTCTTGAATTAAAACATAGCAATCACATCATTCGTCTAGTTACATCAAGGTGGATGATAATAGATCTAGCCAATCATGCTAAATTGAAATTGATAAAAGAAATTATAATAAAACATATTGTACCAATCGTTTGAGTAAATAGAAAATTGCAAGACAGTAAGTAGATACGATCCAGATGGGTGCTCGTGAATCTTCAGTGAATCCGCCTAAGAAATCTTGCTTGGAAACCTGATAGAACCCTAATAGAGCAGCTCCTGGAAAGAATAAAGTTCTCAAAAAACCTTAAGGAAAAATATCCCAAAAGTCGTTCTTAATGCAGAAACTTGACCAGCTATTTATATGAAAGAGCCGTAACTGTAACGCCCGTTACGATCCATCGAAACCCATGACTGCCGTCACATATGTGACGGCCGTTTCACTTCCTTTGAAAATCATACGGGTGTAAGGAACCCGTTACAGTAACTAGCCAATCTTGATTCATAACGGCCGTCACATAACAAACGCCCGTCTCCAATCTTCGACACTTGTAACGGCCGTAACGGATATGACGCCCGTCACATTTTCTTTGAGAGGCATACGGCCGTAAGGGGCCCGTCACAGTAACTTGCCAATTTTGATTCGTAACGGTCGTCACACTTCAAACGCCCGTTACACTATGACCTAGCTCCCTAACGCCCGTCACATATGTGACGGCCGTTACACCATCCAGAATTCGTTTTCTTCATCTTTTACTTGGTTTCCCCCGAATCTTTCTCCTGAGTCTTCCATGAGTAATGAAAATCGACCAATTCATCCGCATAATCATTTTCCAACCTGAAAACACTAAACATACCTCAAAGCATCGAAAGTTGGAAATAAAACATTTTGTAAAAAAAAAAAAAAAAAAAAAAAAAAAAACAAAAACAAAAAAAACAAAAAAAAAAAAAAAAATTCATCCGCAATAAACACCTGAAAACACTTAAACATACCTCAAAGCATCGTAAGTTGGAAATAAAACTATAAAAACGACGAATAAATGGTCCTAAATTCACGTGGGAAATGGTATAGAATATGACACATCAGGAACCAACTCCAAAAGAGCAATGTTTCTATACCAAGGCTGATGAGGACACCAACTGGCTATGGCATAAAAGATTATCCATCTTAATTTTAAAAATATTAACAAGTTGTCTCGCAAACAACTGGTTGATGGGATACCTCAGATTTCTTTTAATAAAGAAAAGCCATGTCCAGGGTGTGAGATGGGCAAGCAGAAAAGAGCCAGTTTCAAAACTAGGCAAAATTTTAGCATCACTGAACCTCTTCACATGCTACATATGGATCTCTTTGGTCTAGTGAATGTTCAAACTAGAGCTGGAAAGAAGTACACTATAGTTGTGGTTGATGAATTCACCAGATACTGCTGGGTGGTATTCATCAGATCCAAAAGTGATGCACCTGCTGAAATCATCTCTCTCATCAAAAGAATTGAGCTCAAGTATACTCGAAAAGTTTGTCAGTTGCGAGTGATAATGGTACTGAATTTCAAAATAAGGTACTTGAAACATTTCGCAATGACACTGGCATCTCTCAAAACTTCTCATCAGCACACTCTCCAGAGCAGAATGGAGTTGTGGAAAGAAAGAATCGTACACTGATAGAAGCAGCCAGAAGTATGCTATCTGAATCTGGTCTTCCCACCAGTTTTTGGGATGAGGCAGTTGCAACTGCTTGTCACACCCAAAACCGGTCAGTCTACATCAAGAGACATAAGAAGACTGCCTATGAAGTACTCAGGAATCGTAAACCAAATATTGGATACTTTCATGTATTTGGTTGTCCAGTTTATATCTTAAACGATTCCAGTCAGCTTGGAAAGTTTGATGCAAAAGCTGATGAATGGGTATTTTTAGGTTATTCAGATATTCGAAAGGCCTTTAGAGTTTATAATTATAGACTCCAAAAGGTTCATGAGACAATTCATGTCACATTCGACGAATCAACTGAAGCAATCAACAAGAGACCAAGCCTTGATATTACTCCAGTCATTCCAATCAATTTTGGTGAAACTGACCAAGTTCATCCGTCAGTTGTTTCACCAAAAGATGTTTCCAGTTACAACAAATTGGAACCAGTTAAGAAGAAGAAAAGCACCAGTGACACATCATTCTATCCCTCCATCAATTTCAACTTACCACAAGAATTGGTGATTGGATCTGATGTACGTGCCACTCCAATATCAGCACCAGTTCAAACTCCAACTTCTCCAGTTCTTCAAGAAATGTCCTTTGAATGAAGAATTTCATGATGCAAATCGTGAACTCATTGACTCTGATGAGGATGTAGAAGTAGTTTGGACTGATCCTCCTCCAGAAGCTGCAACTGAAAGAAGATCGCCAGGTGTCTTGCACTGATATTATTTCACCAGCCTAGTCAATACACTAGATGGACTCGAGCACATCCAATTGAACAAATTGTGGGAATTCCAAATAGTGGGGTTCAGACTAGAAGAGCCACCAGTGAGCAATGCTTAAACGTCACCTTCTTCTCACTAATTGAACCAAAGAAGATTGACGAGGCTATGGCAGACCCAAGCTGGGTGGAAGCTATGCAAGAAGAGCTCGTCCAGTTTGAAAGGAACAATGTTTGGGAGCTTGTTCATTGTCCACCAGGGTTAAAGAAAGAACCCATTGGTACCAGATGGGTCTACCGAAACAAGATGGATGAAGATGGCCATGTTGTAAGAAACAAGGCCAGATTAGTTGCCCAGGGTTATTGTCAAGCAGAAGGCATTGATTTTGATGAAACTTTTGCTCCAGTTGCAAGACTTGAAGCCATCAGAATATTTCTGGCTTATGCAGCCCATCTGCAGTTCAAAGTCTTCAAGATGGATGTCAAAAGTGCGTTCCTTAATGGAACATTGGAAGAAGAAGTTTATGTTAAGCAGACTCCAGGTTTCATCGATGAGAAGCATCCCATTGGGTTTATAGACTGAACAAAGCATTGTATGGTCTAAGACAAGCCCCAAGAGCCTGGTATGATACTTACTAAACATCTTCTTAAAAATGGCTTTCAAAGAGGTGCAATAGATAATACCTTATTTATCTTGAAGAAAAAGGTAATATCTTATTGGTACAAATTTATGTTGATGACATTATATTTGGTTCAACTGATGATGCAATGTGTAAAAAGTTTTCTAAAATATGTCATCTGAGTATGAGATGAGTTTAATGGGTGAATTAACATTTTTCTTAGGTCTTCAGATTAAGCAAACTGAAAAATGGAATTTTCATAAACCAAGGAAAATATGTCAGAGATTTGTTAAGAAAATACAAATATGAGTCAATCCCATCGAAAAACACACCTATTGCAGCACCATTAAATTTGGACTCTGACCCAACTGGCAAACCAGTTAACATAACTGACTATCGTAGTATGGTTGGTTCACTGATGTACTTAACTGCCAGTCGACCAGATATAATGTTTGCAACATGTTTATGTGCGGGTTTCAGGCTAACCCTAAAGAATCACATTTGCACGCTGTAAAGCGTATCTTTAGATACCTGAAAGGGTGTCCTAATCTTGGTCTTTGGTACCCCAAAGGCTAAGGATTAGATCTAATGGGTTATTCAGATTCTGATCATGCAGGTTGTAAGATAGATAGAAAATCAACAACTGGTGGTTGGCATTTCCTTGGAGGAAAACTGGTAAGTTGGACCAGCAAGAAGCAGACTTCAGTCTCTATGTCCACTGCTGAGGCAGAGTACATTTCTGCGGCCAGTTGCTGTGCCCAGATTCTCTGGAACAAGAACCAGTTACTAGATTATGGTCAAAAGTATACAAGGACCCCAATCTTTTGTGACAACACCAGTGCAATTGCTATATCTCACAACCCAGTGATGCACTCCAAGACAAAGCATATTGACATCAGGGATCATTTTATTCGTGATCATGTTATGAAAGGAGACATTGAATTACATTTCATCCCCACTGACAAACAGTTAGCTGATGTTTTTACAAAACCTCTCGATGAGAAAACCTTTAAACATCTCATCAGCGAAATGGGAATGTTAAATCCTTAAAACTGGAGATTTCTTTGTTATTGAACGCGTCAGTGACACTGATGAAGTTCTCCAGTTGAGGCGGTCCAGATAATCTTTGCTCGCCAGGCTATCGAACGCCTTTGTGATACTATCTTGGCACTAATTGATTTCTGGATCATCATTTTAGGGGGAAAGACTCAAAATAATTTTCTGACTAAAATCCGTTTTTGTTTGAAAATGCAACTGGAGAACTCTTCAGTTGGAAACTGGCACTGGACTGATCCTCCAGTGACCAGGTTCAGTCTTGTCTTGTTTTTATAACGTTAGAAATACTTGGTCAATATTTGTGACACGTGATGGTACTCGAGTGTTTTAAACCACTTGGTATTGTGATCTGACGTGTTTAAAGCTATTTTAGTACTTGACAACTGTTTGTATTGGGAAAATAAAAAGTGAGTGGGCGCGTGGGTAAGATAAGCCGTCGTAGCATTTAATGCTGACATGGTAGCATTTAATGTTGACATGGCAAATTATGATTTTATTTCAAAATTCAAACTTACTTTGTGAAAATATCTACAAAATGGATTTTGGTTTAATAAAATATAATTTTGGTACTTCATTGGGATCTTGAATCCCTTATAAATACCCTTATTTACTCCGAACTCATTTACTTCCTTCTACATTCTTTCATTTACTTCCCAATCATCAAAATTGCTTCATTTCTCTCTTTGCTTCACAAATCAAGAACCCTAATTCCCAAATTTCAATTTCATTTTCCAATGGCACCTAGATCATCCCGTTCAAGAGATGTAAATCTCTTGACTGTTCCATATGCTCCTTCACCAGATGTCAAACCGGCATCTGGTGCTCCTAGTAATGCTTCGGTCATCAAACTCAATCCCAATAATCCGATGGCAAGCTTACAAGGATCTCAAGGGTCCAATACCCTTATTGGTAGAATCCAAATTTTTTTGAAGGATTCTCCAATAGGACCCTCATTCTCTCTTAACCCACGCAAGTTGTTTCACAACTACTTGTGTGAGTTCTGGTACACTGCCAGTCTTTCTTCCGATTGTTCCTCCATCAGTTTCACTTTAAAGGATGGAACAATCCAGTGTACCTTGTCCGCTGACGTATTGAGGGATGCCTTACGCCTCAATTACTGGAGAGAGGGTGAATCTCCAGTCGTCTTACCCTCTAATGTTAATTTTCGCCAAGTCCTTCTTGAAATGGGACACAAGGAGTGCTTGGAGAATGGAGTTGTTGAAGACGAAGGGTGCGATGACCATGAAGGGTCTTACACCTTCATGGAGGTATTTTTTCATCCACCTGGTGGAGAGTATGGGTGGGAGTTCTGGTGGTCTTGACCAGATCAACTCCTCACAAGCAGAATTGGCTTACTGCTTGTGGAATGGATTGAGAGTAGACTTTGCAGACATCTTGTTTAGAAGCCTAGTACAAAAGCTGAAGGGCACAAGGGGTGTTTGTATCCCCTTCTCAAGGTTTCTCTCTCTCTGTTTTAAACATATTATGGGCAGAGAAGCATACTTAAGTACAGAATTCACCGTACACTGCTCCAGATATGTTGAGGAATTTAGACTCTCTGGTATCTGAAGCTGGAGAGGTCGAAATTCCAGAACGAATGCAACTGGCATTCGCTTCAACTGACGCACCAATTGAAGGTGAGTCAGAAAGACAACTGGGCGGGCCTCAAAATAATGAGGGACCCTCCAGTTCATCTAATGTTGTGGTTGAGGATAGAGCAACCATAACTGAAGCAACTCCAATAACATCTATCCCTGGTGAAGATACTTCGGTATCTGATCCTCCAACAGATGCACCCATCCAGGAAACTGGGGAAGGTCATCTGGAGACTGACCCTTCTGGTTAGCCCTCAGTTACATTCATGGATCTGGACATGAATGTTAATGACGAGGAAATCCTGATAGAGTCTTCGGATTCTGAAGGAACTGAAACAGACTTGGAGATTTTTGAGGCTTCTGTACAAGCTCAAAACCCTTCATCTCCAGTCTCGCTCCCAGATGCATCAATTTCACTTTCACCATCCCAACAAAATGTGCATACTGATATATCTTTCCAAACTTATACCGCTCCTTCACCAACTGGGCAATTCTCATTTGCTCGAGAAATGCCACCCCCACCGACGCCGTTGTTCACACCTGAGCATTCTCAGCATGAACAACACATTGATTTTCCAGTCCTTTCTTCATCACACCACTCCTATTATATCTTCAACTGCTGGGATGACAACTGGGGAGACTTCTTTAAGTTTGCCTCCTCCAGTTGCTCCAGTAGTAACTGCTGCTGGTCCAGTGACACCTTCTCCTTCGTCACTGGACAGTCAAGTTGTCTCTTTACAAGCTGATCTCCAAAACCTTCTTACCAGGGTGGAGGAGATTCAAAAGACACTTGACAAAAACACCAAGTCTTTCTCCAGATACCACAAAGATCACTTGACAAATATTAAGGTGGTTGATCTGGGGATTAACAAGTTTTCATCTAATGAAGACTTGGTGTTCAACAAGTTGAATGAGTTGGTCACTGGCTGCAACAATCTGGCTGGTACTTTAAAGGAAGCCTTTGACCTTACTCAGTCCAAGGTTACAACCTCAATCTCCAATCTGCTTGGCAACACTGTAAGAACATCTGAAGTAGATTTGAGGGAGATTGAAAGGCAGGTAAAGGAATTAGTTGAAAAACCTGGCCTAAATGTGACTGACTTGGAGAGCAGTTGATGACTTCAGTTGGTCAGAAGATAGAGGATACGCTGGGTGCTAGAGAAGCACAATTGATTGAAAGGGTGATGTCTGAGATCACCAAGCTGGCCACTCCTCAGGTTGATCTGGCCCCACTCACCAGTGAGATCAACCAGTTGAGAGGCAGCATTGAAAATTTGAACACCCAGGTATCTCTACATGCTCAATCTTTAGATAAACTGACAACTGAAGTAGAGAATTTGAAGAAGAAGGATGATGAAGTAAAGGATAAGGTTGTCTCTGGTTTGGATGAAGACTCCAGGATCTTAAATGAATTAAAAACTGGTCAAGAACAGGTTACTGCAAATGTTTTGACCCAGTCAAAGGAGACCAACCATTTGTGGAGGTCTTTCAGGATGATGTGTGGAATTTTTAAGGAGTGCAAGGACATGCAATCATGGCAGCCTCTTGACCGGTTGCCATCTCACCCTTCTGAATGGGAAGCTATTAGGGTAGGTCTAGATGCTGCCAAGGGGGAAAGAAGTGCAGTCCTTCCACCAGTTGCACCTGAAAGAACTTCATCTGGAAGACAAGCTGGTATGGAAATGGTTGTAGCTGCCAGTACTGAAGCTGGTGAGCAAACTGGTGATATGGGTGATAGGGGGAATGTGTTGGATAAGGGAAAAGGTTTAGCTGTTGATGCATCTGCCCAGCCGACCACTGATGTGCCAATGCTAGAAACTGGCAATGCTGATATACTTCCTCCAGTTTCAGATAGTGATAGCAGAAGACTGGCTAGACTTGGCAATGATATTAAAGAAAGAAAGAAGATGAAACAAAGAAACCAAGTTGAAGCCAGGGCACATCTTGCACAGATCAAACTGCTTGATATGAGTGATGCCAATCTTTTGGGTATCACTAAGGAGGAGTATGCCAGAATTAAAAATGATCCCAGGATAGTTGACCAGTTGAAAGAAATGCTGGATGTTGAACTGGACAGACACTATCCTGAGGATGAAGCTGAATTTCGATGCCAGAAGCTTGAACATTTCAGTGGAGAAGGCTAAGGAATAGGGCCAGTGGGATTCTTAAAAGAATTGCAAATGTTAAGAAGGTTGTGAAGAAGGTATTGAATCCACCAAGAAGGATTCCTCAACCAAGAAGACCACTGACAAGAGATGCTGACCTTAGCACATTTGTTGAACCAACTGGCGAGGTATCCAATGAAGACATCAAGTCCGCTGTACTGGCTGCTGGTGCTGGGAGTATAAAAATAACAAATGAATCTGAAGCAAGAAGCTATTACTCCCAGATCATGTCAACCAGGAGACATAGTGGTACTATCAATGGTGTCAATGTAACAATCAAGCCAGGAACCAAAGTCTTTCACGTTGAAGTTAGTTATACCAGAGGGCCACTGGTTAAAACTGACAATCCTGGTGCAATGCAGTATGGGTTCAGTGAATGGGTGGAAATGGTGAATGTGTTGGATGCAAGGCACAAAAGAATAGGTTTGAGAAAGCATGGGTGAACTTCCTAAGGGGCAAGATTCAACATAAAGAAAATATGGAGCAAAAGCTGAATATTGACCCTGAAGACTCACAACCTATTTCTTCAGTGACCAAGAGAAGAAGAACTGGCGAAGGGCCATCTCATTAAGTTCTTTCTCTTCAATTATCTACTTGTATTTTGTTTTACATTCTGTAACTTGTATAAATTTCATTTCCTTGTATAAATGAAGTTACCAGTTTGTAACCACAAGGTAGATAATAGATTAAAAATCTAACAAACCTAAAAGAAAAACCTAAGGCATTTATTGATCTATAAAAATGCCTTGGAAAACTTAGATAGATTTAAATCGAACAAGTCTCTTCAGTTCACACTTGTATAGATACAAGAACTAGAAAAAGACTTAGAATATTTCTAGACAAATAGGGGGAATTTGTTAGGACCAGTTCACCTGGTAAACTGGCCAGTCTCCAGTTGCACCTGGAGACCCAGTGAAACTGTCCAGTAGAAACTGGAGACCTAGATGATTTGTCGAGAAATATATTGAAGTCCAGTTGCACCGTACAGTCAACGCAACTGAAGACTTCCTCCAGTTGAGAACTGACAAGTTGAAGAATATTCCAGTTGAAGTCGAAGACAACAAATGGAAGATAGAGAATGGCAATGGCAGCGAAGCCCAGTTGACATTCTAGTCAGTTACAAACTGGAGACCATCAGTGGAAAGCCCTTACAAAGCTTTACACTGATTACGAGGAATTGACTTTTATGCTTTATGTACCTTTACCCGGATAATAAGATTTATCTTATTATTTAATTACTAAAAGGTACATAAAGGTGGTTGATTAAAGTTGCTTTATCATGCGACTTTACACTGCTTTTTAAGGAATTAAATGCTATTCCTTAAATGCTCTCAACCACATTTACGGCCAAAGTTAACATCCCAATGTTAACTTTGCCTATAAATACAAGTCATTGCACAACAAGAATATCAAGTGAAATCACATAGTGAAAACACTTCACACTTTGCAAACCTGCAATATTCTTGGTGAACTTGTGCAATCTTCTCTCAATCACTAAAAGGAACATTTCACAACTTTAAGTGTTTCGATTGTCTTGAGAAATTCCGAGTGTAGATCAATTGTATTTCATAGGTTGTTAGGATATTTACATTCTTTGTATTATCTTGGTTCCGCAACAACCTTGTAATTTGTTTAACATCAATAAATAAATTACACATTGAAAATTACATATTGTCTCATCAAGTTATCTTACAAGTATTTTGTATTATTGCATTGTTCTTTACTTATTGTCATTTAAATAAGTAATCTATCTAGAACTTGGTATATACTCACTGCAACTGGTCGTCTCCAGTTCAGTGCATATATTGCAAAGTAACTCCACCATCGACATAGAGGTGTCTTCAGTAGTACCATCTATTGAGTTGGGACTTACAATAAACATCAGTCAAAGGACAAAACTCGTTGTTAAAAAAGAATCAAAAGACCTACAAAAGTACAAAATGATGCACCATAATATATATGTCCCAAATTTGGTCTCACCAGTCACACCTTTTGATGTGTAGCACATTTTTTGTCATTTGATCACTCATTAGGGGCAAAGGTGTAGGGCTACAAATTGGCTCTTTGACAAGTTTTGGCAAATTTTAAGCCAATAGGAAGCTTACACATATAAATGCCAATTTTTGCCAAATACTTGTCAAATTGCATGCTATAGTGCCAATTTTTGCCAATTTGAGAAAATTTACAAAACAAACCCTAAACTTTTATTAAACTTAAAAAACACAATACAACTAAATAAACATTACATTTATTTAAAACATAAAACACACAAATACTTATAAATAAATAAAAAAGATTACTAAACATCGATATCTAGATCTCCCACGTGCTCCGTAATATCACGACGTAACATGTAATGCGTCTCTTCGTTACGTAAGTGATAGAGAAAATTAGGGTCGGTAACACGAAGATCGTTTGGAGGATCCCTGATGTACACCGGTGATATCGCGTTGCCGTCGTCCTTGAGGATCATGTTATGTAAAATAACACAAGCATACATCGTGTTAATGATCTTTTCTTTGTTCCTCATCGTGTCGGTCGTTCGATGATAGCCCACCTGTTCTTCAGAAGCCCGAATGCTCGCTCAACGTCTTTTCTCGCGGACTCTTGGAGTTTCTTCATTACCTTCTCTTTATGAGCGACCGGGTATGTATACGCCTTCACAAAACAAGACCAAGGTGGGTAAATACCATCCCCTAAATAGTATCATCTGTTGTAACGGCGACCGTTTACGGTAAACCCGTACTCAGGAGACTTCCCATTCACTTCGGGAATAAACAATGGCGATTACTTCAACACATCGATGTCATTGTTTGACCCTGCAACACCGAAATACGCATGCCAAAACCATAAATCATATGAAGCAACAACCTCAAGTATGATAGTCGGGCGTTCATGATCGCCCCTGTGGTATTGCCCACGCAAACTATGTGGGCAATTTCTCCAAGTCCAGTGGGTACAGTCGATGCTACCGATCATGCCAGGAAAAAGATGTATAGCTTAATGCGCCTCATATAAACGCGCAACATCGTGGCTAGTTGGAGAACGCAAATACTCTTCACCATAAAGATGCTTTATGGCGATGCAAAAGTTGTCAAGACACTCACGTGCAGTTCTAGTAGAGAACGACAACCCCTCATCATAGTTGTCGGCGAGGTTGTCGTACGCTAGTTGCCGTAGCGCGCACGTGCACTTTTGAATTGCCGAGAACCCTCTAATACCCGCCGCATTCACTGAAGACCGAAACCATGGAAATGATGCAGTGATATCTTCTACGATTTTCAGAAACAACCGCTTCGACATACGATATCTCTGACGGAAAACATCGTCCTCAAACATCGGCTCATCTACAAAGTACATGGACATCAATCTCTCATGAGCTGAGTGCCGATCTCTCCAAATAAATCTTCGTGACGACGATGCAGTGTCTTCTTCTAAGGCTGCAATAGCAACAGAAGCCAAAAACTCAAAGCCGCCAGAAGACGACGACGAGGAGAAATCGGAACTTCCGAATTCAGGGATTATTGCTTCAGGTAGTTGTTCGTCGTCAGACATTTTGCCTAATGAAATTTGATAATATGTGATGGTATGTTTGTTTTTTGATAGTATGTTTGTTTTTTGGTTGTTTGATTAATGTTTGTGTATGTATATATAGAAGTTGGAAAAAAGAATAAGAAAAAAAAAATTCACAGCTGCTCCCAGCGTTCACTTTTCACTAGAAAACCAAAAAAAAGGTCACCAAAGACGCTCCCAACGTTCACTAGCATCGGCCAAAACTAGCCGATGTAACTTGCCAAAACTTGCCGATTAAACTTGCCAAAACTAGCCGATGCATATGCTATAGGCTTGCCAAAGAGCCGATGCTAGCCGATGCTTTTTTGCCGATAAAAGTTGCCGACTACACCCTTGCCCCTTAGGTTCTGTCTACATGTCGTAATGTTACGACAAACAGTTTGAAGTAGAAGTTTACCGAATTCATCATTAATCACTTTAATTAATATGTTCTGTACGTAGTACGATGCTTCCAAGTTCCAACCTTGAGCCAAGTTGTGTGGAGGTTTTCGTCTTCCAATTGGTTTCCTTTAATTTGCATTGATTGTACGTCTCAAGTATCAATCATCACCCAAGTTTTTATTTTGTGACAAAGTTTCATGCTTTACACATTGGCACTTTGTGTAAACAATGGCTAAATCGTGAATAGTGATTATGTGTGTGAGAGAGAGAGTTAGAGAGAGAATGGGAGAAAGGGAAATTCTATTTTCAAAAGTTAATTACAAATGAGAGGTGAGGGGGTTTATATAGGCTTGGCATTTGCATTAAACCCCCTCCCTAATTACAAAATAGTCCTTGGTTAATTACACTAACAACCTTCCATACTTACTACATCAAATCAAGGACTATTCTATTACATAATTACAAAACACGCACTAACTAAATAAAAAGCTAACAATCTCCCCCTTTAGTGCTGTTTGTGAACGATCACTTTCTTGATCTCTTTCTCTTTCTCTGTCTCCGATTCCTTTTCTTTGTGGATGATTCAGGTTTATCAGGTTGAACTGATTGAGATTTGAATGCTCGCTTTCTGTACTTGTGGTAATTCTCCTTCCAGAACTTCTTTGGAACAAAATGGTATTTTGGATCTTTAGGGCGATTAGGTGGTTCAATGATGTTATCGGCAAAATCAACTGGAGGCATGTTATGGGGACCTTGTTCATTGTTAGGAGAATATCTGACCCAAGTACCTTCTGGTACATGAATTACTCCTTTTCTTTCTTTTGGAAGCCTAGCCTCAATAATCTGTCTTGATCTATCTCTGTGATCCAATCTTGCCTTGATCCTTTTAATCACTTTCATCAACCTCTTCTTTTCCTTTACTAACTCTTCGAACTCAGCAAGACTTTCAAAAACAGCCAAACATTGCATCAGTGTGCCATCAGAATACTTGGAGAGTTCGTCGAGTCTTATAAAGATCTTATGCCCTTGATCACTTTCAAATACAAACCCTCGTGGATTATCAAATACAGCTCCAGTGTTAAAGTTCTCGAGGTTGATTCCTTGAATTCTTTGGTTAGGCAAGGTGAGGTTCACTTTCTTTCTTTTCTTTTCCACCGCCAATTGGAAGTCTTTTTGAGTTTGACTCAAAACAAGACTATCCAAATATCTCTTAACAACATAGTAGGCTTCATGATTCTCTGGATCAGGCTGAATAAGTCTGCTAGCAAAGTGATGGAGGAGAAAATGAGATCATCAGCAGACAGCAGATTGAACCTGGCTTCTCCAAACATATACCGACGATTGTCATCACGTCTTACTATTAACCAGATCAAGCCAGGGGGTCTTGCAAACCCGGGATTACGCCATTCTTTGAAATGAATGCTGACAACCTCTACAATCTTCAATTTGAACTGATTCTTCCATACTTTGTTAGCTTTATGGCTTTTGGCTTCTACGAGATCCTTTAAGTATTTTGCCCTTTGGTGATCAACATCATAAGCTCTCCTTGCCCGTAATTCATCTACATCAATTTTTACCAACTCTTGTTCCTTTGAGAAGATCTCATAAGCTTTTTCTTCAAGGAATTTAGTGGATTTGAAGAGTCTGGTTGGTATTCTGAGATAATCAATCTTTCTTTCAACATTCTTTCTGAAACTTTCACACTAACCACCATTCATTTATTCGAACAATAGGAGCTCTGGTGATATTTTGGAGATGAGGGTTGTTAAGGTGGTGGATTAGGTTATGAAGGTTCATTTGGTTGAGGGCAGGGTTTGGTTGAGGAATAGATTGGTAGGTATCAAAGCCTGGGGGAACATCATCATCATCAGAGGAATCATTATCGTCTCTTGGATCATTATCTCTAGGATCATATTCAGGGAACTCTGTTTCACCAAAATCTTCGCCAATAATCAAGGGATCACGAAGTAATCCTTGAAAGTGCGCATCATCACGAAAATCTGAGCCAATAATAACATCAGTAGCAGCACTGGCTCGAACCAAAGATTCATCAATACGAACTACTTTGGTGTGCCCACTATCATCAATACCAACATTATCAACCACGTGCTCTACAATATCAACATCTTGAGGAGGATCTTTTGATTGTGCATCATCACCAACATCTGTGTCCTCTATAACCTCAGTAGCAGCACTGGCTCTTACATTAGCAACATCTTCATCCATATTCTCCCCCTCGTGTTGATCTTGATCATCAGGATCATCACGTCTTTGTAGAACAACGGCCTGCCTGCAAGTTGCCTCAAGTTCAACAATTCTTTTCTGAGCCGCTTCAAGTGCTGCTTCGGCAACAAACTTATCTTGTTCGGCTTGCTGCTTTAAAAGATTTATCCTGTTTTGGTGATCATAGCGAGCTTGGAGGGTTGCAAGAATAGCCTTGTCAAATGAATCGGTTTGATCATCGAGAGAGATGAGATGGGCATATAAATCATTATAAATTTCCGCCAGGCGAGTATGTCTAGGAGAAGGAGCATGTGCGGATCCAGACTTAGAATTTTTATCAGAAGATGATGATGACGAAGATGAGTGAGAAGGTGACGGTGAGTTATGAGGGATGTTTGGTGGAGGTTGAGGTTGGGTTCTTTTAGTGTGGAGAAGACCTGCAG
>CM067175.1:63463137-63637487 GCA_034093135.1 Erigeron breviscapus
TATTGGTTGTATGAGGTGGTGGAGTGGGCTAGTGGGTTGTCCATAGGTTAACTAAGGTGGTGGTGGTGGTGACCATGGTTGGGTTGGGATGTATGGATATATGTATGTATATGTATTTGTGAGATTTGTATTTTTTAATTTGCCACTTAAGTCATTATTTGTAAACTTGTATTTATATTAGACACATATATATACTTATTATTATCCAAGCTCACTTTTGTGTACCTAATGGTTTATAAATATATTTTTAAGATGGTCACTATATATTTGTGTTTATTCACACTTTAATTTGCTTGATGATTTAATTGTTGGACATTTATAAGAATTGTTAATTGTTAGCTCAACTTGTGAGGCTTACATTATTATTTATATAACTTAACTTCTCGAAATAAAGTTTTTGGTTTGTTGACCTTTCGTCAAGTTCAATTAGAACTAGTTTATAGCTTGAGATTATGTTGAATGATTATAGTTATTGTTCATGGCATTTCTAAGGCAACTAGCTATCTTTGGAAATTCTACTGAACTAGATGGCAAGTATCACTATGCCTTAATGTCTGGAAGGCAAAATCTCTTAAGAAACCTCTAGGGATAGATATCTAGATAAATATAAGTAAATTGTCCTAGTCGGAAATTGAGGGTTGTTACAGACGTACTCCCAAGTATCTGATACTTGATGAATATTGGGGGTTGTGTTGATTGTGGTCGTGGGATACTTATGATTCTTTAAATTGGCGTACTATTACTTGTGCTCATTTATTACGCGTTCTCTAACTATCTCGTGTAGTTCTTTGTACGGATATTTGTGTGTGTGGCTAGATTGTACTTGAGCAAACCGAAATTACGTTCACATGTTATATATGGACGTCTCGTAAGTTGTTATTTGCCTTACTCTGGTTCATATTGCGGTTGATTGATGATGGTTCCTTGTGAGCGATTACTACGAACTCACCAACCTAGTGTTGACCTTGTTTAGTACACTTTTCAGGTAATCAGGCGAATCTTGGACGTGAAGTTTGATTGTTGCTCATGTTGGACTCGGGCTTGGACTTATGTGGATCAAGGATTCATTTGCCCATTGCTTACTTTATGCTTAGGATCGATAGCCATCTTTTGATAGTCTTTTGTAAACGTTTGATGGTTACTTGCTCCTTGTGCATTTTGTACTTTATATTTGATGTTTGGATTCACCGGATCCCTTTTAATCATTTAGACTTATTCTACGATAATTCCATGCATATGCTATATCTTTTCAGTGGCATTTCGAGCGTAGCTCGGGGTGTTACAATTATGCATTACATAAAAATTGGTTATTGTAAAACAAGTATTAATGTAAAACAAATATAACAAGACCTTGACCTTGAGTTTTCATGTTGATATAGTTTTGTTATGACAGAACGTTTACGTTAAATTTACAACCGCCTAATTAAAAATCATTATGTCTATCAAAGATAAATTTGTTCAAAATTCCTCATATCATGTAAATATTTATTAAAGACAATACCACATTAGTTTTCGCCTACGCATTGCATGGTTTTCATTATTGTGATTATTCTTTGTTATTGATGTTATGTTGCTATATATTTTTAGAACTTTGGCATATGAAATAAATATTTATTAAGGATAATACCACAACAACATCCAAAAGTTTGCAGTGTTAAATACATATATTTATTTTGCGCAAGGAAACAAAAAATTATAAAAAAAATAAATTGAATGAAAGTTTGTAATATATTAGTTGGAAACCATAAAAGGAAAAATTGAGTAAAAAGCAAATAAGATAACCAAAGGAAAAAAAAACAAACGACATGCAACGTGGCGAAATTTGAGTGGTGGACCAAAAATAAAATGACGTAAATACGAAAGTTGAATGAAAATTTTCACTATAATTGTTCGAAACGAAAAAGTAAAAAACAAGAAAAATCAAAGAAAAAACCCGAAGGAAAAACCCAAATAGGGTGTGGCGTGACAAAAGTCGAATGATGGAACGGTGTCGTTGAAACCAAGAAGGAAAAAAACTGTGCAAGAAACCAAGGAAAACTCGGAAAAAAAAGCCGAACGAGATTGAGTTGTGACGAAATCCGAACGATGGAACCGGGTGCGACGTGATCGAATCAAAACTCTACAACCGCCTAATTAAAAACCATTATGTATTTTATAAGTTTGTTCAAAATTTGTCATATCAAATAAATATTTATTAAAGGAAATACTACATTAGTTTTCGTCTACGCATTGCATGGTTTACATTATTGTGATAATTTTTTGTTATTGATGTTACGTTGCTTTATATTTTAGAACTTTGGCATATGAAATTAATTATTTTTAAAGGACAATACCACAACTACATCCAAAAGTGTGCAGTGTCAAATACATAAAAATGAAAAAGAAATTTGAATGTAAGATTGTATTATATTAGTTGGAAATCATAAAGGAAAAAAATATGTAAAAAACAAAGAAAATAACCGAAGGAAAAAAAAACAAATGGAGTACAACGTGGCGAAATCGGAGTGGTGGACCAAAAATAAAACGACGTAAACACGATAGTTAAATGAAAGTTTTCAATATAATAGTTCGAAAAGAAAAAGTGAAAAAACATGAAAAAACAAAGAAAAAACCTGAAAGAAAAACGGTGTCATACAAACCAAAAAGGAAAATAACTTTGAAAAAAACCAAAAACGATTATATGGAAAAAAGAAAACCTGAACGGATTAAGTTGTAACGAAATCCCCGGATACGACGTGATCAAATCAAATAAACATTTATTTTAGAACCATGTACTTTATATCTCATCCTTTTTATTCCAAAGAAATACGATTAACTTAATTACCATTCCATTCATTAATAAATACTTCATAATTGCAAAACTGAAAAAATAAATAAACCCGACCAACATTAACAATTACACTTTTGCCATCTCTCACGGGTCTTTTCCTTCATCGTATATATATACAAAACTTATAAGTTATAATAATGTCATTTACACTTTTAAGTAACTACAACAATAAATTATCACATTCCAAACATATAACGACAAACGTTACTACAAAATCCCCCCACCACACCAATGGCTTCTACAAATCCACTACTCCTTATCCTTTCATCTTATTTCCTTTACCTCTTCATCACCGTCGCCGCCGGTGGTGGAAGTTGGTCACTTGTCCAAAAAAACATAGGCATTTCCGCCATGCACATGCAACTTCTCCCATCCGACCGTGTGATCATTTTCGACCGAACAGACTTTGGTCCATCCAACATTTCACTCCCCGATGGTAAATGTCGTGAAGATCCACAAGAATTAGTTTTGAAGAAAGATTGTACGGCTCATTCTATAGAATACGATGTCGTATTGAACTCCATTCGGCCACTTATGGTTATCACGGACGTGTGGTGTTCCTCTGGTGCTTTAATGAAGGATGGTAGTTTAATTCAAACTGGTGGATTTAATGATGGTGATCACGTGGTTAGGGTGTTTAATAATACTTGTAGTAGTAGTAAATGTGATTGGGAAGAGATTAATTCGGGTTTAGTGAATCGTAGATGGTATGCTACAAATCATATATTACCGGATGGTAAACAAATTGTGATAGGAGGTCGTAGACAATTTAACTACGAGTTTTATCCTAAAGAAATGGTGAATGAAAGAGCTTTTAGTTTGCCATTTTTAGTACAAACTAATGATCAAAATATTGAAAATAACTTATATCCATTTGTGTTTCTTAATACGGATGGACATTTGTTTATTTTCGCAAATAACCGTGCTATTTTGTTTGATTATTCGAGGAATGTGGTTTTGAAAACGTTTCCAGAGATTCCGGATGGACATCCGAGGAATTATCCAAGTACGGGTTCAGCTGTATTGCTGCCCATGCACGTTGTACATGGGAATGTGCCAGTGATGGAAGTTTTGGTTTGTGGGGGTGCACCTAAAGGCGCATTTGAGAAAGCTCAAAATAAGACATATGATGCTGCTTTGGATAGTTGTGGTCGTATTAGAATATCTGACCCGAATCCAAAATGGGTTATGGAAACTATGCCTTTTCGTCGGGTTATGGGTGATATGGTATTGTTACCAAATGGAGATGTTTTGATAATTAATGGTGGGGCAAATGGGACCGCTGGTTGGGAATATGGGAGGAATCCGGTTTTCAATCCTGTAATTTACCGACCATGTTACCCGATTAACTCTCGTTTTGAGGTGCAAAATCCAAGCACCATACCCCGAATGTACCATTCGACTGCAATTTTGGTTCGAGATGGGAGAGTTTTGGTTGGGGGAAGTAATCCTCACGTGTATTATAATTTCACGAACGTATTTTTTCCTACTGAATTAAGTTTGGAGGCGTTTTCACCATCATATTTGGACTCGAGTTCATTTGGGGTCCGACCCAGAATAATTTCACCAAAGACCCATACTAGTATTAAATATGGTGAACACATAGTTGTTCGGTTCACAATCCAAAACCAGGTGGATATGAATCGAGTTGCGGTGACAATGGTGCCACCCTCATTTAACACGCACTCGTTTTCGATGAACCAAAGGTTGTTGGTTCTTGAAAGCGGTAATACCACGAACAGTGTCGGGAAATCAACATACGAGGTTAACATAACAGCACCAATGTCCGGCATCATTGCACCACCCGGGTATTATATGTTATTTGTAGTACATCAAAAAGTCCCAAGCGAAGGCATTTGGGTCGTCATGCATTGAGCCATAAAAGGATACGTTATAAAGGTTTAATTTAAGTTATATGTTTACATAATTACTATATCGATAATTTTAATTGTTGAATTATATATTGTACTACGTAATATTCTTTACAGATCTAGGATCTAATTTGTTTCCTTTATAAAATCAACTTGCTCTATAAAATCCATTTGATTACAGGCAGTATGTTTGTGGATGTGGTCCGTGAAGGTATGGTGACACAAATGGTTAACTAACAAACAAAATGTAATATATTGTGATTTTGTGAATAAACTGCCCCTTAATATAATAATTAATTTGATAGAGTTGTTAATTACATACCTCGTTGTAAAACTAAATTGCAAAAAAAAAAAACGAAATATTAAATAAACAACACAAGTCCATATATCGCACATAATTTTTTTTTGTCGATTTGCATAATTTGTCACCATTTTTTTATAATAAAAATAACTGAAATTTTAAATATTGAGTAATGTTTGAAAGTTATGTTGCCAACCGTCTTTCAATGAGTTGAAGGGCAATAAAGGCGTTTCGCTGTCAATTAGTCTAGTCTGCCAAAATTCATATTGTCGTCTTCAAACAAACCTTGTTTCTTTCCATGATCTATTTATAATATTGGCCTTACAATATTTAGGTTTATTTGCCAACAATAACGGAAATGTCGTTATTTCATTAACTTGGGAAGTACTCCGTATTACATTGTAGTTATGATTGTTGTTGACAGAATTTGAACCCGTGAATGCACATACAAAATCCTTCGAAGAATTCACAGGACCGCAAGGTTATTAATCCTATCGTTGTATGCAAACTTGGATGATTTCAAAGCACCCAGTGAAGGATCCAAAAAAATAAAATGTGGCGGCGACGGCTGGCGGCTTCGACTGCGATAGTGTAGGTATTGATGTATGTAAAAAGGGGTAGTTTATTTTTTAAAGAGCTGAGGCTTATTTCATTAATGGTATTTTTGGTAAACCATGTATGTTAGGTGATAAGTTTGTCGAATAATGAGGCATTTTAGGCACATCAAACTTACTCAAGAAAAGGAAAAATGGTAGTATACATATACATGGCAATATAAGTTTAAGTCTGGATCCCTCGATTAATTGACTTTGTAAATGTTTTTTGCTATTAACATTTTGCTAATGGCTTTATTAATATATTATGTTGTCGTTAAAGAAAAAGAAAATTGATTTTGTAAATGGCTCTAGACTTTTGATTTGAAAAGAATAAGAAAAAAAGTTTCCTAATGTGTAAACCAATTTTAGCCAGATGACCTTTTTAGTGTGTCTCAAAATAAATGTCATCTTGTAACTAGCCAATACAATAATTAAACATTTTACAAAAAATTATGTTTTTTTATCAACAAGACACTTATTTTGGTATCAAAAGAGTATATATATATATATATATAGGTTTTAGATAAAATAAAACAAGTATTAAAGTAAAATAGATAAAACAATAGGTTTCTCTTCACTGAAAATCACGTGCATCATGAAAATCATTGTGCATCAATTATATACTTGTTTTCATGAATCTTCGTGCATCAATTTAACCATGATCTAAGATCAAGATCTTGTCTTATTTGTTTTACTTTAATACTTGTTTTATAATACCCAACCCCTATATATATATATATATATAATATATATATATATATATATAGGGGTTGGTTATTATAAAACAAATATTAAATTAAAACAAATAAAACAAAATCTTGAACATTAGATCATGGTAAAATTGATGCACAAAGATTCACGAGGGGTGAGTACGGTTTGGTTTGGGTCGGTTTTTGACTAAAACTGAAAACCAAACCGTTATAATTCGGTTTTTGAAAACTAAAACCATTGGGTTTCGGTTTTTTCGGTTTCGTTTTTTTCGGTTTTAGTCGGTTTTTAACCATTAGTGGTTTGGGCCAACTTGAGCTATAAAAGTTTATAAATTTATACTTTATAATTACACTATAATTTCAACAACTCTTCCAACCAATATTAGTAATAACAACACTACAACAATGACAACAAATCCATCAAAATAAGTTGTACAAACTTCAAATACTTATTACAAACAAACTTCATATATAACTATTTATATCTTTTACACGTTGTTTCAATATGCAACTATTAAACCGAATCAATCTTGTTGTGTATTTTCACCTAAAACATATAAATGATATTATTTTATACACTCAAATATGCAAATATATTAACATATTTACCAAAAATGAGTAATAAAATGATATAAACATAAAATAAAGTAAGCAATATATATTTTTGGTTCGGTTCGGTTTTTTATGGTTCGGTTTTTCATATGAAACCGAAACCGAACCATAACTTTCGGTTTTTAGAAAATCAAAACCAAAAACCATTGGTTTTTTCGGTTTTCGTTTTTTTCGGTTCGGATTTTTCGGTTTTTATGGTTTTTTGGTTTTTGGTTCGGTTTTTGCTCACCCCACGTATATATTGATGCACGATTATTCTCATGATGCACAATGATTTTCAGTGAAGAAAAACCTATTGTTTTATTTGTTTTACTTTAATACTTGTTTTATTTTACCTAAAACCTATACATATATATATATATAGGAGTTGTTATTGTAAAACAAGTATTAAAGTAAAACAAATAAGACAAGATCTTGACCCTTAGATCATGGTAAAATTGATGCACGAAGATTCACAAAGCATATATATTGATGCACGATGATTTTCATGATGCACAATGATTTTCAGTGAAGAAAAACCTAATGTTTTATTTGTTTTACTTTAATACTTGTTTTATTTTACTTAGAAGCCATTCAAACAAATTGTAGTATATCTTTATGAATTGTAAACCACCTTCACCACATATGTCCAAGTAAATAGGCTAAATCGTGTGATATGATAGACTAGCAGAAGTAGGTATTGCAGAAGTAGGTATTTCGCATGTTGTATTTAATTGCAAACTATGTCGACAAGCAACTTCTTACTTCTATGTAAGAACTTTGAGGAATAGAAATTGAAGTTTGAGAATTAACATGAGGCCTTAAGACAAGAATGTCTGCAGGCCTGTCAATATTTTGTCTCTAAGTAAAAATTGTCTAACATATTTTAATGGACTAAGTCTGAAGAAATGAGCTTAGCGAAAGCTTGAGTCGAGATGTTGGACGACCCGTTGTGCCTTAACTACTTAAGAGAACGTACGTTATGGACAAGAGTAACCCGTCTATTCCTCAATTTTGAAAATTAACAGGCGAACTATCGGAACGAAGACGTTGTGGCCGTTAAATGACACCACATGCGCACAAATATTCACTTATTCGATCGAATTTTCAACCGTTTGCACCAACGGTATTTGGGTGCACTTTTCATCACATGGAGGAGTGGGAGTTGGTACGAAGAAATCCGAATTTATAGTAATTTTATTGTTAGTTAAGTTTTAATTGTTAGAATGTTAGTTGTGTATTTAGGATTCATACTTTTATTTTGTAAAACGCTAAATCGTATTTAAAATATCAGCTACTAAGCGTACGGATAGTCATTCTACAACAATCAATTTTATTCAAAATATCAACCAAATCGTGTTTGATATTTTTGAATAAATTTCATCGTGTAGAAAGACTATTTTTACTCTTAAAAATAGTTGATACTATAAATACCATTTAGTGTTTTACAAAATTTATGAATCCAAAAACCGTCTAATTTGTTATGTGTAATGTTTTATGCAATTATAAAATTTTGTATTTTGATATAAATTTATAGTGTAAAAAAAAGGCAAAGATGCCCCCAAAGAAGCCTCAAAAGGGATGTCTGACTCTCACAAAAAGGTGAGGCTTCTTCTTGGAGGCACCGCCACATGGCGGAAGACGCCTCCATGTGGGGTGCCTCACTCCCAATAATCTAATAAATATCATTTCCGAAAGATAAAAATAAATAAAACAAAGTAACAAACATATACATGTGCATGAATTGTCTTTTCACAAAAAGATGTTAATCATATATATCTCAATTAAACTTTATGGTTACCTAACAAACACTTAATCGTATACATACACAATATCTTTTCAATAAATATATATATATATATATATATGTAAGGTCCAATACTAAATAAATCTAATACTATACTAAAAGAGGATTCTGAAGAAACATTTGGAGCCACTAGAGCCCCTCGTGAGACCAAATTCCCTTCCACCTCTCTTTTTTTTCCCATTTTTTAAAATTTAATTACAAAAATAAAAATAAAAATTGGAGCCCTTCCTGGACGAAATTGAAGCTGGCCAACACCCCCTTGTTTCGGCTACTTCTAAACAACCCCTTAAATCTTGCTCTTTAACTTCTACAATAATAATAAGAGTCATCGACACAAATCGTCCCTGTGGTTTACCAAAATAGTCATGTTTCATCCTTAAAGATCAAAAACCTTAAAGACAGTCCTTTATAGGAGGATAAGGTTCGTGTTTGGTCCTTTGACTCGTTGACCGTCATCTCTCCTTCCGTTAAACCCCCACGTGCCTCCCACGTGAGGGGTATTTCAGTCATTTTAACCCTAAAGGACTATTAGTGACTATTATTTTCTTTATCAATTTTATTCTTTCTATTTACAAAGATCAAAAGTTTAATTATAATTGTCCAAATAATATTTTTTCTAAAACTAAATAAAGTCTTCTCCTGCTTTTCCAAATATTCCTAGTTGAAACCCCATCGGCCCATCTTTCTATAAACATATATCTATCATACATATGAATGGATATGGATATACACATCTGGATCTATCAATATCTATTCTTCTAACTATATATCAATACATATATACATCAGCATATACATACTCACCCATTCCTCTTAATATATCTATCATACACACTCTGATATGGATCTAGATGATGACCCATCTCTCTGAATTTTCTGGCCACCGCTTCTCGATCAGATCATCGAAGACAGTGGTGTTAATGGCAGTGGGTTCTCCGACCATCTCTATATCTCTATATCAATAAAATCCGACCATCACACCGCCGGCTTCCGACCATCTCTCTTTTCTCTGTCATGTTGTGTGGCGGCTGTGGGGTGGTGGCGGCTGTTGGGTGGCACGGTGGTAGTAATGGAAAATGGTAGCGGTTTTGGTGGGTCGAATTGTTTAAAAAAAGAGAAGAGATGTGTTTGGGTTTTTGATGATGAAGGAGATGATGTGGGGAGTGGTGGCGGTTATCATGAAGGTATTTCGAGAAACTTAATAGGGTCATAATGAGTGTAAGAATAACTTTATCAGGACTTTCATCATCAACAAATGGTAGCAACATCGTAAATCTATCTTATAAAAGAAATACATCCCACAATCGAAAACATTAACTTCTTCCTATAATGGAGAACAAAACGGAAGGTGCGTTTGCATGAAAGTAGCACTAGACACACATCACTTGAAGGCTCGACCTCACGATCGCAACGAAACTGGGAACATTATTAGAACATCTCATAACTACGAGTGGCCTCACTTTAGAAATATAATCTTTGCCTTACGTGAGTACATCACATAGGCGAGAAACATGATCAATTCGGAATCAAATGCTCTCAAAACTTTTACTTCTTCCGCTTAAGGAACTATTAATAACTCCATCATCCAACTTCTTAACTTTTCTTAAGGGAAAACTCTTTATCTTGAGAAGCAGTCATACATAAAAACTTTTCGTACAAATATGAGATATCAACATCACCTTTACAATCATGCAATATAAGGAAGAATCTCCCCCAGTAGATACTCATCCCAATCACAACTTTAACACTTCGCAGCTCGAATGTAGCCTCACATCATAACATAGGGTTCATATAATGGAAGAGTTTCATGGTTAAGGGTTCAATCAACCCTTGTGTTATCTCCTTTACTTGCTTCAGCCTCATCATTCTTTAATCCATAGATACATAACTACTCATCACATGGTTAGATATGCTACCATCCAGTGATTCCATCATTCCCATCTTTACTTCATCCGGATCAACACAGACACAGTCTCACAACACACACATGTCGTGATACATTTACAATTACGTTGCGCACCGGAATTGTAATTGTATCCTTTCATACGTGTGCCCGGTAACCCTTCCATGCGTCACCTACTTACAACCCTTCAAGAACCCAGCATCAACTCTACTCGTCAAACTTCAAGTCCATGTCTTTTAAGCCCGTGGGCTCCACAACACAATACAACACCACATAGCGGTCTTACCAACTTCGTTACTTTCTACTCCGGTCAACACAAGCATGGCCATACAAACACGCTCGCGTCGTGATACGCTTGCAATTATGTTCCGGACCATAATTGTAATTGTATCACTTCACATGCATGTTAATTACCACATTTGTGTATCACACTCTTTCACCAATTCCATTCACACAATCCTTATCATCCATACAACATCTCATTTCCGTTGCGGTCCTTGTCACTAACCTCGTGGGTTGGACACCATTGACGGGACATCATTTCACCTAATCCAACAAATTTCCTTTCATTTCAACCACTTCACACATAAATTACAGCGCACATTTATCAAATTCAGTTAGGGAAATAGCACATCACCTCGAGGACCGTCTATCGTAGCAATGGAATAATTTAGTGACGGAGAAGCGAGAAACGGAAGAATAAAGGCTAAAAACATATTAACAAATCATCAATCAATCATCATATAGCCTTAATCCTACACTCTCACTCATCCCAACCCATCTTAAAAACATCCCATCTTAAGGCTAAAGCTCAACTACTTAAGCCTAACATGTCTGATCTTACGGTTTAAGTCCAAATCCTATGGTCTTATAGTCATTGGTTCACTTAAACCATTTCTCTGATACCAACTTGTAACACCTGTCGTTTAAAAATATGGATTTCCAAAAAATTTCGCCTAACGGCGTTAAAGAAAGCGGAAGTAAACTTTAAAAGACCAAACCAACAAAATCTGTTTGGTTCATTTATTAATTGGTGTTACTAGCTAATCATCAAAACAAGTTCAAATGGAAACCCATCGGTTGCCCAACATTAAACAACCGTCAACATAGTAAATGCAAATCATAAATGTCTAATCATAAAGCAATTGACTAATGCGAGCAGCCACTATGGGTAACTATAGCCATCCTCATTGCAATCTACCCATGCCTCGCACTTCTCACATCTACCTGCTCTCTAATGTTGGACCTGGGGGCACAACACGTTTAAAAAGAACAAGTGTTAGCTAACGAATTAGCTAAGTAAGATAACACATCATTAATAAAACATTTGTCCATTTAAACATTATAGAAAAGTCGTTTGAAATCGTTAAGGCACAAATCACATCATACATTACATCTCACATATCGTATCATCACATCAAACATCTTCATATAGGATGGGTCATCCTAAATGTGCCTAGTCATCTTTTGCATCTTCACATATAACATCTAACATCTTTGTAGTTGTGACATAAGTCACGCATCTCATATAACATATACATCTTTGTAAGGGTGACATAAGTCACACCCGACTAGATGGACAAACCTTACGGCTGTACATCAATGTCGTTAAAGAATGGCAAGCCAATCCCGGAGTAATCCGTATGTTCAAGACAAATGGGGCGGGTCAGACCTCCTGTATTACTCTTCACATCTTTGACCATGTTGTCAGGAGCCACCCGAGCAACCACATCTACGCACCCGCCAGGCAAGGGCAAGTACGGGTTAAGCTTAACACTTTCATCTAAATTACGAGCTCGATTTCACATCTCATATAGTTTAGGTGTTTACATTACCTAAACATTTATCATATGATTCCTCTTAACGTTTGGGCCCTTAAACGTGCACGTGTCATGGCAACTTATTAAGTCTAGTGAACTAGATGAACAAGCCATACATTCATGCACATTTCATTTATCATCAGCATATGATCACATTTCAAACATCTCAAGGCATTATATAACATTTCATAGCATATCTTAACATCTCATCTCAAAACAAATCATTTCATATCATCGAGGTAGCATTTCATAGCATCTCATAACATATCATCTTATAACAAATCATTTCATATCATCGAGGTAGCATTTCATAGCATATCTTAACATCTCATCTCAAAACAAATCATTTCATATCATCGAGGTAGCATTTCATAGCATATCTTAACATCTCATCTCAAAACAAATCATTTCATATCATCGAGGTAGCATTTCATAGCATATCTTAACATCTCATCTCAAAACAAATCATTTCATATCATCGAGGTAGCATTTCATAGCATATCTTAACATCTCATCTCAAAACAAATCATTTCATATCATCGAGGTAGCATTTCATAGCATATCTTAACATCTCATCTCAAAACAAATCATTTCATATCATCGAGGTAGCATTTCATAGCATATCTTAACATCTCATCTCAAAACAAATCATTTCATATCATCGAGGTAGCATTTCATAGCATATCTTAACATCTCATCTCAAAACAAATCATTTCATATCATCGAGGTAGCATTTCATAGCATATCTTAACATCTCATCTCAAAACAAATCATTTCATATCATCGAGGTAGCATTTCATAGCATATCTTAACATCTCATCTCAAAACAAATCATTTCATATCATCGAGGTAGCATTTCATAGCATATCTTAACATCTCATCTCAAAACAAATCATTTCATATCATCGAGGTAGCATTTCATAGCATATCTTAACATCTCATCTCAAAACAAATCATTTCATATCATCGAGGTAGCATTTCATAGCATATCTTAACATCTCATCTCAAAACAAATCATTTCATATCATCGAGGTAGCATTTCATAGCATATCTTAACATCTCATCTCAAAACAAATCATTTCATATCATCGAGGTAGCATTTCATAGCATATCTTAACATCTCATCTCAAAACAAATCATTTCATATCATCGAGGTAGCATTTCATAGCATATCTTAACATCTCATCTCAAAACAAATCATTTCATATCATCGAGGTAGCATTTCATAGCATATCTTAACATCTCATCTCAAAACAAATCATTTCATATCATCGAGGTAGCATTTCATAGCATATCTTAACATCTCATCTCAAAACAAATCATTTCATATCATCGAGGTAGCATTTCATAGCATATCTTAACATCTCATCTCAAAACAAATCATTTCATATCATCGAGGTAGCATTTCATAGCATATCTTAACATCTCATCTCAAAACAAATCATTTCATATCATCGAGGTAGCATTTCATAGCATATCTTAACATCTCATCTCAAAACAAATCATTTCATATCATCGAGGTAGCATTTCATAGCATATCTTAACATCTCATCTCAAAACAAATCATTTCATATCATCGAGGTAGCATTTCATAGCATATCTTAACATCTCATCTCAAAACAAATCATTTCATATCATCGAGGTAGCATTTCATAGCATCTCATCATAACATATCATCAAATCATCATTCAATCACAAGATCATGGAGATTACAATCCAAATTGAAGACTCATTGATGAATATGGAAGGCTAATTCTCCTTAGATCATTCTCATGTAAACAATTATGTAAGACAATTGTATTCAACCTTTCTTATATTCAAGTTGGATTAGATGTTTAATTCTTGATTAGTGTTTTGCATCTAATGTTATTTGGTTTGAAGGAATGATTATTTGTTTATAACTTTGAATGAATTCCATCTATCTTTTGATTTCAATTTCTTGTTAATCATTAATTATTGGAATAATCTCTTATGAAATTGTAATCTTGTTAATGGATAAATAATTTAGTTGTGTCAATTACTCGGTTTTCATTATCGTGAATCATCACAACCTAATCAATTAGTCCTTAACGTTCATTCATTCCAAGCTTTATAACGAATCATGTCTATGTGATTTCCAACGAATATAAGTTAGGTTATACTTTTGAAAGCATAATTGGGATCGTGAGAATGGTCTACCCTTTTTATTATTGAATTATTTTGTTAAGTTTCAATCATTTTTAGTTTTAATCAAATCAATCTAACAATCAATTTTAAGTTTATGCCTAGTTTAATCAAGTTTGTAAATTGTTCAACACTTTCCCATGATTCCCTGAGGATACGATACTCGACTTACCCATACTAGTTATTGGTATTTAGTTTCTATTTTTGATCGGTCCAACGACAACGATCAAATTTTGGCGCCGCTGCCGGGGAATCGGTGTGCAAAGTGTTGAAATTTTGTTTTCAATTAGTTTACTTAAAAATTTTCAGAAAAATCCAAAAATATTTAGTTTAGTTTAGTTTTGTTTCAGTTCGTTTGTTTAGTTTAGTTTAGTTTGTTTGGTTTGGTTTGGTTTAGTTTGGTTTAGTTTAGTTTGGTTTGGTTTTCAATTAGTTTACTTAAAAATTTTCAGAAAAATCCAAAAATATTTAGTTTAGTTTAGTTTTGTTTCAGTTCTTGTTTGTTTCATTTTTCATTCTTGAAGTTCAGTATTACACGAGGTGTGTTGATTGTGCAGATTTCAAGTAGTGTATGCATACGAGGTATTCCAAGAATACATCACCTTTGTTGTTTGATCCGGAAATTGAGAAAACAGCTAGAAGGAATCGGATACTTCATCGTGTAAACATGGGTGATCAACCAGATCCACAACCAACCATCCAACCCACCATAACTCCACAAGAAACCAACCCTGAACCAAATAACCAAAATCAAACTCCACCACGAAACCCACCCCCATCAATAAGGAGTGCTTACACAACTCCAAACCGACCTAGAACACCAACTCATATTGGAGATGCATCACGGGATGCGGATGGGTCGTTTTATGATAGGCTCCATGATAGGGTGAATCATTGGGATGACGGGAGGTTTGATAATAATTCGGATGGGTATGATTGGAACCATGGGGGAGATTATGAGCAACCACAAAACCTTCGATATCCTCAATACAACCAACCCCAATATAACCAACCTCAATACATAAACCACGGACCAAGAGTTCTTCCTCAAGGTCCACCACCTCGCCTTAACCATCATGTAGCCCAACCAAATTACCAACCACATAACCGGGCCATGCCAAATATGAACTATCAACCTCCACCACAAGGAGTTGATAGTCATTTTCGACCCGCCATAGCCGTTAATGCTTCACCCATAGTTCCACCGGTTTTGAGAGGTAGAGCATTTGAGGTTAGACCTCAATGTTTGAGTATTTTGCCAAGTTTTCATGGGATGGCGGCGGAAGAGCCTTACTTGCATTTGTCGGAGTTTGAGGCGATTTGTGGTACTATTGGAGGCCAAGGATTTTCACCGGATGAAGTTAAGCTAGTCTTATTTCAGTTTACTTTGAAGGATAAAGCAAAGCAATGGTTCTTGACATTGCCATCAGGTAGTATCTTTTCATGGGCTGAAATGCAACAACAATTTTTGGATGAGTATTACACCATGCAAAAGACTAGTGATGCAAGGAATTCGATAAGAACTTTTCAGCAACAATCGGGTGAAACATTTTATGAAGCTTTTAAGAGGTTTAATGAGTTGTTGAGAGTATGTCCCCATCATGGAATTGCTAAATGGGAATTGATCACGGCTTTCTATGATGGTTTGCTATCGGAAGAAAAGAGGGATGTGAATTCGATTAGCAATGGTACTTTCTTGACGAATCCCGAAGATGTTGATTGGGAATTCTTGGAGAAGATGAGTGTGAACTCAAAAAGGCAAGCTCAATCGAATAGGAGAGCAAGACGTCCAATAGCCTCTTCATCAACTAGTGATCAAGCTACAAAAGATAGACTTGAAGCATTGGAGCAAAAGTTTGCTAAGTTGGGGAAGGCTGAAAATCGGGGTGTTTATCAAGTATCTCAAGACTAATCCGATTTGTGAAAGGTGTGATGAGTTGGGACATTCGGCTTTGCAATGCCCATTAGACTTGGATCAAATTGAAGAAGTGAATCAAGTGTATGGAGAGAAGAAGCAATATGACATGAACTCCAACACTTATCATCCGGGGATGAGAAATCATCCAAACTTTAGATATGGCAATTCTTCAAACCAACTCAACCCGAACTTTCAAGGAAATAACCAAAACAGTGGGGCACCATCTCAACCATTTCAAGGCCAAAATTATAACCAAGGGAATTACCAAGGTGGTCAAAATCAGGGAGGATTCAATAGAGGTTACCCAAGGAACTATCAACAAGGTAATAACCAAGGTGGGTCTTCGGGAAGTGATAATGTGTCAACTCGGGAGATTATGGATTACTTGAAAGAGATGGATAGGAAGAATGAGATTCGGGATAAAACGGTTGAGAGTTTGCAAAAGCAAGTTGGGCAATTGGCGGAGGATGTATCGGAATTGAGGAAGAATCCGGGGAAGCTACCAAGTGATACGAAGATCAATCCACAACATCAAAGTGGCGGCTCAAAGAATGTCAAGAATGTGGAGATAAATAATGTAAGTCTTCTTCGTAGTGGTAAAGTTTATGATAATAAAGTTGTGCCTCCATCATCACTTGTTGATGGTGTGGTGGAGGATGTTGATGAGAATGAAGATAGTGAGCATGAACCAGAACTTGTTCTACCTAAATCAAATAAAAAAGTGTCTTTTAAAGAGGTAGAAAACAATAGGTCTAATGGTAAATTTTCTGAAAAACAAGGAAAGGATATGGAGGGTAATACCATTCCTTTTCCTTTGGCTTTAATTGATCCAAAGCTTAGACCTACACTTAAGAAAAGAGGTCCCTATGAGGAAGAAATGTGGGAAATTTTCAAACAAGTCAAAATCAATATACCTCTTATTGACATAATCAAGCAAGTTCCAGCTTATGCTAAGTATCTTAAGGAGTTGTGTACCCAAAAACGGCATCATAAGCTTCCAAAGAAAATTGTTTTAAATGAGGAAGTTAGTGCCGTTGTGATGGGTATACTCCCACCTAAACTCCAAGATCCGGGAGCGCCTTTAATTACTATTCAAGTTGGTGATTTCAAAATGAACAAGGCACTTTTGGATATGGGGGCGGGTGTGAGCATTCTTCCGGGAAGTTTGTATGACCAATATGACTTTGGACCGTTGGAAAAAGTCAACACCACCTTGGTGATGGCTGATTTGTCCCTTAAACTTCTTAGAGGAATTGTCCGAGATGTGATTGTTAAGGTGGAGGATTTCTATTACCCCGTAGACTTTTTAGTACTTGATTTTGCACCAAGCGGTAATGTTAGGCAACCCAATGTCATCATGGGTAGACCCTTTTTGGCCACCGCTAATGCATTAATTGATTGTAGAAGGGGTACGGTTGAAATGACTTTTGGCAACCGTAAGATAAGATTGAATGTTTTTGCTAGTGTTCCTAACCCCGTAGTTAGTGACGAATGCTTTATGGCGGACGTCATTGATGAGTGCATTCCTCATGAAAATGAGGAAGACACACGGGAGAAATGTGCTTTGGTTGACAGGTTAATCTTGGAGCATAGTGAAACATTGAAGAAGGAAGAAAAGGATTGGGAGATTATGGAAATTCAAGAAGGTAGACCACCATGGACTCATTTAGTGGAAAGTCTACCGGATCATATTGATACTCATCTCAAGCCATCCATTGAAAGTCCACCACAAGTGGAATTGAAAGAGCTCCCATCTCATTTGAAGTATGCATTTTTGGGAGATGAAAAAACTTTGCCGGTGATCATTGCATCAAATTTAGAAGAAATGCAAGAAAGAGCATTACTTAAGGTGCTCAAGGAATACAAGGCGGCTATTGGATGGACAATTGCCGATTTAAAAGGCATTAGTCCATCAATTGTGATGCACAAGATCATCACCGATTCTGAAGCAAAACCTTCACGTGATGCTCAAAGGAGATTGAATCCTCATATGCGTGAAGTTGTGAAAAAGGAGGTGCTAAAGTGGTTGGATGCTGGGATTATTTACCCAATTTCGGATAGTACATGGGTAAGTCCAACACAAACGGTACCTAAGAAAGCTGGAATTCAAGTGGTGAAAGGAGATAGTGGTGAACAAATTGCGACCCGACCCATCACCGGGTGGAGGGTATGCATTGACTATCGGAAGTTAAACACCGCTACTTCTAAGGATCATTTCCCACTTCCGTTCATAGACCAAATCATCGAAAAGCTTGCAGGTCAGCAATTTTATTGTTTTCTAGATGGTTATTCAGGTTACAACCAAATTGCTATTCATCCCGATGACCAACATAAGACCACATTTACATGTCCCTATGGAACTTTTGCCTTTAGGCGAATGCCATTTGGGTTATGTAATGCTCCAGCCACCTTCCAAAGGTGCATGATGAGTATCTTTTCGGATATGTCGGTAATTCTTTAGAGATCTTTATGGATGATTTTTCAATTTTTGGCCAAACCTTTGATAATTGTCTTAATGAGCTAACCAAAGTTTTGAAAAGATGTGTTGAAACGAACTTGGTCTTAAGTTGGGAAAAGAGTCACTTCATGGTTCAAGAGGGGACGGTTTTGGGTCATGTGATTTCAAGTAAAGGCATGGAAGTTGACCGGGCCAAAATCAAAGTCATTTCTACTTTACCCCCTCCAACCAATGTCAAGGGTGTCCGTTCTTTTCTTGGAGATGCCGGATTTTATAGAAGGTTATAAAAGGATTTAGTATCATTACCAAACCATTGTGCAATTTGTTGTTGAAAGATGTACCTTTTGTGTTTGATAATGAGTGTTTGAAAGCTTTTGAGACCTTGAAAGAAAAATTGGTTGAAGCACCCATTTTGCAATCACCTAATTGGTCCATGCCTTTTGAAATTATGTGTGATGCAAGTGATTTTGCAATTGGGGCTGTTTTGGGACAACGGGTGGACAAGAAACCCGTTGTAATTTATTATGCAAGCAAGACTTTATCGGATGCCCAATTGAATTACACAACCACCGAAAAAGAATTGCTTGCGGTTGTTTATGCTCTTGACAAGTTTCGTTCTTATATTTGTGGTAGCAAAGTGATTGTATACACAGATCATAGCGCGGTTAAGCATTTGATGGAGAAAAAGGATGCAAAGCCAAGGCTAATTAGATGGGTGTTGCTACTACAAGAGTTTGACTTGGAAATCCGAGACAAAAAAGGAAGTGAGAACGTGGTGGCGGACCACTTGTCAAGAATTCAAGTTATGGATGATGATTCAACCAAGGAGATCAACGAGACGTTTCCGGATGAATATTTACTAACCGTTTCTGTTGTTCCTTGGTATGCAAATATTGTGAATTTTCTGTCCGCAGGTAAGCTACCGGAGCATTGGGCCAAGAGAAAGAAGCAACAATTCCTTGCACAAGCCAAGCAATACATTTGGGATGAACCGGATTTGTTCAAAGTTGGCTCGGATCAATTGGTGAGAAGATGTGTTCCGGATGAGGAGATTCAAGAGGTGTTGACTCATGCACACTCATTTGCATGTGGAGGTCATTTCAGCGGCCAAAAGACAGGTTATAAGGTTCTTATGTGTGGTTTATTTTGGCCTAGCATTTTTAAGGATGCCGCTGAATTTGTTAAAAAATGTGTTAGGTGTCAACAATTAGGTAGTATCACCAAGAGGAATGAAATGCCCATGCAACCCATTTTAGTTGTTAATATATTTGATGTTTGGGGCATTGATTTTATGGGTCCTTTCCCTAATTCTTTTGGTAATTACTATATTTTGGTGGCGGTAGATTATGTGTTGAAATGGGTAGAAGCCATAGCCACCAAGACCAATGACCATACCGTTGTGTGCAAGTTTGTCCAAAGCAACATTTTCTCAAGATTTGGAATCCCTCGTGTGATCATAAGCGATGGGGGATCTCATTTCAAAAAATTTCAGTTTGGAAAACTTCTCAAACGGTATGGCATAAACCACCGGATTGCCACTCCATATCACCCACAAACAAGTGGGCAAGTAGAAGTGTCCAATAGGCAAATTAAAGAAATTTTGCAAAAGACGGTAAGACCCGATAGAAAAGATTGGTCAACCAAATCAATGATGCTTTATGGGCTTACCGCTTTTAAGACACCTATTGGCACTACTCCTTACCGGTTGGTTTATGGGAAGGGTTGTCATCTTCCAATGGAACTAGCACATAGGGCATTATGGGCCGTTAAGACCGTTAACATGGATTTTGAGAATACAGGCAAAGAAAGGAAGTTGCAACTATGTGAATTGGAAGAGTTAAGGAATGAGGCTTATGAATGTGCATCAACTTACAAAGACAAGATGAAAGCGATTCATGATGCCAAATTGAAGAAGAAGGTGTTCGAAGTTGGCCAAAAGGTTTGGCTTTACAATTCAAGACTCAAATTCTTTCCGGGAAAACTCAAGAGCAAGTGGATGGGTCCATATGTTGTCACAAGAGTTGGAAAGTTTGGAGAGATTGAGATTGAAGATCCAAAAGATGGTGTGAAGCAAATGGTCAATGGACACCGTTTGAAGCCATATTTGGATGCAACCGACATCAATGGAGCTACAAAGGAAATGGTGAACTTCATCTCAAGTCCACCATCCTATGAGGTTGCTTGAATTTCATTTGAGGTAATGTCGGGCTGAGGACAATAAACTTAGCGCTAAACGGGAGGCAACCCGTTGTTTGTTTGTTTATAGCTTCAATTTCGGTATGTTTTCTTTTCGTGCACTTTTGTTTAGTTGTTTTGGTAGTTTTTGTTGCATAATCACACAAGGAACTTAACTCTCAGCACCTATGCTTGAGAATTAAGTTGGGGAAGGTCGGTTTGGGTGAAAAAGTGAGTCGTTTTTGCAATTTTTCGAGCCGATTAACTCATTTCTAATTTCGGGTGTACATTGGGGACAATGTACCTTTAAGTTGGGGAAGGGAGTTTAATTTCAATGTAATTGCAAGTTTTGAAATCAAGTTGTGGCTGTAGTTAAAAAAAAAAAAAAGTCAACAAAAGTCAAAAGGGGGCGTAACTTACGGCCAACCGGGCGTAGGTTACGGTGCTCGGGAAGTGTCAAAAGGAGTTTACGCCAAAATCTTACTGTTTACGGCCCACCAGACGCCTACCTTACGCCAAAATTGCATTTTCTGGAGAGGCGTAAGGTACGCTCAACTTGAGCGTAAGTTACGGTCGTTGTTTTTGAGCCAGCGTAGGTTACGGTCCTCTTCGGCGTAGGTTACGGCTGTTGAAAAGATACAAGGGTAAGGTTTTTAAAAGGCGTAGGTTACGGTACATGTTGGCGTAAGTTACGCTAAGTCAAACAGAAGCGGCGTAGGTTACGCACGTTTTGGGCGTAAATTACGGTCGGGTCCAGGATCGAATTTTTAGTATTTTAATAAAAATCAAAAACCAAAAAATCTTTTAATTTACAACCACAAAACTGATCCTTTATGTTCATTCACCCATATCTGCATATCTATCTTTCTCTCCCACGATTCATTCTTTCTCCCCCAATTTTTCTCTCATAAGAACCCTAACCTTCAATCAACCATATCTCCTTCAATTCTCCATCAATTTCAATAATTTTTTAGGCTAAATTGCATAATTTTTCAAGAGCTACAAAACCCCCATAATTGTTTGTTTAATTTCAGCCTATTTTTCAAGATCAAAGTGAGTGTAAATTCGAAATTTTTGAAATTTCTTCTTTAATTTTGCTTTAATTCACTAACCTTTGCTAAAGTTTGTTACTTTTTGTTAGTTTTGTTGATAAGATGAAGAAAGCAGCAGGAAAATTTATAAAGAGTCTAAGCAAGAAAGGTGATACTTCATCAAGTCAACAACCAAGCAAGAAGAAAAGGCCAATGGTTCAAGATGAATCATCAGAAGAAGAAGAAAACCCAATGGTTCAAGATGAATCATCAGAAGAAGAAGAAAACTCACCACAGACAAGTGAAGAGATGGAGGTTGACGTCGAAAAACCCGAATGGAGACAAGGTATACCTTTACATACTTTACCCGATGAATGGCAATTGATTTTATTTAAAGAAAAGATGGCTGAGGCCAAAAATTTGATGGATCAATTGTTGGGTGAAAGAACACTTGTCTTGTCAGAATTTAGGGGGTTTGGGATGGTTGAAGCATTTGAACAAATGGGATGGAAACAAGTGTTGGTTTGGAATAATGGTGATAATGCTGAGATTTATTTAGATGGTATCATTAATTGGTTGGGTACTTTAGAATTGACTCCCGGTAATAACCCCCCGGTGACTTCTAAGTTAGTAGGCACGGTTAATGGGAAAAAGGTAACAATGTCTTTTGCTACCTTAGATAAGATAGCCAAATTTGACACGGGTGCTACTTCAGGGAGGGCTTTTGATTATGTGGATGAGAAGTATTTAACGGGGGTAGAAACACCTAATAATTGGATTGATATGCTTGTTGAGGTTTTTGATGTTACAAGAGACAATTTGAGTACAACCTTTAGGATGGAGCGTGCATTATTGAAACCACTGCCCCGGTTAATTATGTCAATTTTGAGTTGGAATGTGTGCCCCCGAACGAGTGACAAGAGCATGGTGAGGCACCATGATGTTATTGTGTTATATGCCTTGGTCACGGGAAACCTGGCCTTATCATTTAGACAAATTGTAATGTCTAACATTTGGGATGCAAGAAACAAAAGAAACAAACTTGTCATTCCTCACCTGAAACTCATCGTCCGTCTCCTCCAAATTCACAAGGTAGTCCCAAAGGAGACCAATATGGAGTATTTGAGTAATACCCCTTATTCCATGAAGAGGTTGTTGAAAGGGAATGAGTGGGAGTTTCAGGATTATCCGTAGTTTAAACTCCTTAAGGATTTGAAAACCAATGGGTATTTGATAGCTCCTAAGGCTGGGGTTACTAGGGAGGAGGCGATAGCACAGATGGAACAAATGCGTGCTAGTGAGAGGGCTGAGTCTAGTGCAGCTAGAGGGGGTTTTGAAGGAAGAAGATATGGTTTGTTAGGAGCTGGGATAGGAGGTACTGGGCCGAGTTTTGGTTATGAGCAGCCTAGTGATTATAATCAGTGGACATCCTATGAGAGGAGCATGTGGGATATGACTGCTCAGCAGGGGGTACAGCGGAGGAGTTATGAGTTAGGGATGGCATATGCTCATGAACAGGATAAGAGACAGCAGTTTGAGTATTTTGAGCAAGTGCGCCACCACCAGGACCACATTGTGGGACTTGACTATGTGGAGACTCCTCCTCCATACGATTACAGGCAGCCTTATGTTTCCACCGCCCATCCATATTATCCTCAAAGCCACGATTCTGAGTGGTTCCCGAGACATTCTTGTGTTGGACGGGTTGAGGGAAGCTCGAATGATCCACCACCAGCAGCCTCTGATCCATTTGAGGCCCAATCTCTATATCGGGGCCTAATGGAGTCGATCTTTGGATCGCAAGGTCCACGGCAGTGATTGGTACCTTCCATTTATCTTTCTGTTCTTATTGTGTGATTATGTGACTATGTGTTTATTTTGTGTTTTTGCATTTTTAATTTCATAGGTAGATTTAATTTTCTTGTTAATTTCAATAATGTTTCTAGTTTAGATGTTGATTTACTTTCTTGTAGTATGGAATTGACCCTTAGGGGCAAAATATTTGAGTTATATTAGCTATACATGTTTGTAAAAGGAGATTTTCTTGTGATTGGATTTGTACATGTAAGTGGGGCTAGGTAGTGTAGATTAGATTGCATGACATGGTTGACTTATGAGTGTCTTGATAGAGTTGCTAGCAAGTAAAAACATAGAAATGTGCAAATAAGGGTAATATGCCAATTAGCGAGTCCAATGCATGTATCACACTTATATATCCATTATATCCTTCAATTTCATGAGAGAAAAAGCCTCGTCAATGATTGGTTAGATTGTTAGCGTAGCTTGAATTCTCGTGATGATCATATTGTGTGAACCATTATTGTACATTAGGTTAGAACTAGTGCACTTACCGTGTCGAGACCTCTAACCCAGATTATGTGCTTAAAATGATGAAAACAATCATACAATTCAATCCATATTCCACCTCACTTCACCATGAAATTCGAGTATTGTTCAAAGTTGAGTTGTTTATGATGAATTGAAAGAAAGAACAAAAATCAAAGTCAAAATTGCAATATCCTGTTGAAAAGTCAAAGTATATGGTCAAAAGTGAAAATCCATGTAAATTGACCAAAAGGAGAACCAAAGTGAAATGTTCCAAAATCATTCTAGTAAATCACCCAAAAGAGAATCATTACCGTATTTCATTCCATATTTCCGTCAATCTTGTATGAATGTCGAAGTGATAATTTGGTGTTATGAGGTCTTGGTTCGATTTGTGCACTAGCCTATGACTTTTAGTGTTGCAATAATAGGTTGTGAGCTTCAAATATACATATTAGCACATCTTTTGCTAAATCACTCAAAATATGAACCGAGGGGAGTGCAAATTGTGAGAAGTGTGATACAAGTGTTGTGGCGAACTTGAGGTTTATTAGGTTTAATTGCACCTTTATATATTTCTATTTACTAGTCGTAAATCTTTTGATAGTTGTAAGTCTTATGAGTTGATTGTGTTATGTGATTTGGTTTGCATTGCTTAGTTTCGCCCAAGTGTACTTTGAAGATTGCTTGAGGGTTGAGTTTTACAAATATGTATAATTGATATAACTCTTATATGGTGTTTCTTTGGTGATAGGAAGTATTATAGGATTGTAAATTGACTTGTCACATGATGAATGACTTTTTCGGGACGAAAAAGGGTTAAGTTGGGGAATGTGATAAACGCCTAAAACGCATGATCTTAATGGATAAAATTGGACCACTTTGTGCTTGTTAATAGACGAGTAGGGCGTTTTTATGTTTGTTTAAGTGTTTCAGGTCTTTGGTGATAACTTGGCATTAAATGGAGCATAAACGGGTCAAGCAAAGTCAAGAAACAAGTCAAGTGATTCAAGAACCAAAATCTGGAAATCTGGAAATTTGAAGTTACAAAGGGCGTAGGTTACGCCAGTCTTGGCCGTACCTTACGCCAGGCAAAATCTCAAAGGGCGTACCTTACGCCCAGATGGGGCGTAGGTTACGCCAAGCCACTGTGCAGAATTCGAATTTTAAGGGTTTTAATTGTAACTTGAGTTATATTATCAAAAAAACGATTTGAGACTTAATCATACCCTAATTTCTGGGATCTAGAGCAGCAACCCACTTCTCCCAAGCCCCAAAATCATCATCAAATCATCATTCAATCATGGAGATTACAATCCAAATTGAAGACTCATTGATGAATATGGAAGGCTAATTCTCCTTAGATCATTCTCATGTGAACAATTATGTAAGACAATTGTATTCAACCTTTCTTATATTCAAGTTGGATTAGATGTTTAATTCTTGATTAGTGTTTTGCATCTAATGTTATTTGGTTTGAAGGAATGATTATTTGTTTATAACTTTGAATGAATTCCATCTATCTTTTGATTTCAATTTCTTGTTAATCATTAATTATTGGAATAATCTCTTATGAAATTGTAATCTTGTTAATGGATAAATAACTTAGTTGTGTCAATTACTCGGTTTTCATTATCGTGAATCATCACAACCTAATCAATTAGTCCTTAACGTTCATTCATTCCAAGCTTTATAACGAATCATGTCTATGTGATTTCCAACGAATATAAGTTAGGTTATACTTTGAAAGCATAATTGGGATCGTGAGAATGGTCTACCCTTTTTATTATTGAATTATTTTATTAAGTTTCAATCATTTTTAGTTTTAATCAAATCAATCCAACAATCAATTTTAAGTTTATGCCTAGTTTAATCAAGTTTGTAAATTGTTCAACACTTTCCCATGATTCCCTGAGGATACGATACTCGACTTACCCATACTAGTTATTGGTATTTAGTTTCTATTTTTGATCGGTCCAACGACAACGATCACTTACTTATGTTCATGAATCAAGCCTAAATATCTTTAAACATGACCCATGACAATGCTTGAAGCATCAGACATTCGATTAATACTTTAGAGCTCACAGAACTCGACAAAACTCGACCTTCACTCACTAATTCAACCTTTCAGGTACTTTGACATTAGAATAATCTTTTAAAAGCATTACCATTAGAAAGTAGACTCTCTCACGATTCCGTGGATAGCTTATTTGTCAAAAACGGAGTTACGGTTCAAAAGTTATGGTCGTTTAAAAATGTTAACAAAATCAGTCCCTAACGGGAGTTACAGTGTAGGTGTTATCACAAGTTACCCAGCTAACGGGAATTACACAACCGTAACGGGAGTTACGACGACCAGACGTGAAAAACAACCATTTAACCTCCAAAACCTAACCAAACACATCCCAAACGACCCCAAACCTTATGAACGAATTTTGTACCTCAAAATTCATCATTTTAAGACCATAATGATGCAATGAAATCATTGATTAACCCCTACTTGATTTGCATCACAATAACAAACATTTTAGGTTACCGAATGGATTAAAACTCACGATTTTGACTCCAATCAACCCTCTAAAGACCTAGATCAGTTATGAAACGAATCAAGGGATTGAAAGGACATGAAATCAATGTAATAATACCTCAAATACCTGTAGATTACAAGAAGGATGCAAACTATGGATCAAAACCTCTTTAAATCACCAAGAATCAATCGAAAAACGCAATAATTGATCAAGGGAATGGAGGGGCGGATTAGGGCTTGGAGAAAAGGGAGTTAGAACTGATTTTAGATTGTAATTAGGGTATAATAAACCCTTAATCCCGTTTTTAAGTTTCCACCTATGTCAAAACTAGTCCCTAAGCTTCCAAACGACTCATATTTAGCTCAAAACACCTATAGGGCATACTTACAACCCTTAAACACTTCAAGCACCTATAAAGGCATATAAATACACCTTAAACACATTAGTATATCAATCAATAAGGCATTTAAGCCTCACACGTATAGCACATTAAACACATCTAAGCATTAAATCTCCTAGAGACTTAACGGACACGTAGTGTTGACTTAACGACTCAAGTCAACCGTTAATTAAAAAGTTTGGGATGTTACAATCCATTTTTCCGGCCGCCGTCTTCCGCTGCTTCCCCACCGTAGCCACCCCTCACCACCAATACAAATCCCTATTTAAAAAATTCATAAGACCGTAGTCACCAATCCATCTTAGGCTACAAACCAAACTAACAAACAGGCAACAAACTTTCATATATGATAATAGATCTCTGATTTGAATTTATCTTTTTTATATATGAATATGAAATTTTCATATGTGTATCGAGGTGTTTGTTATTACAAATATGTATGTATGTATATGCATATGTAATGTATGTATATTCATTATTATTATTATTATTATTATTATTATTATTATTATTATTATATTATTATTATTTTATTATTATTATTATTATTATTATTATTATTATTATTATTATTATTATTATTTATTTTTTTATTTTTTTAAAGACAATAACAAGAAAAAAAAATCACTAATAGTCCTTTAGTTATTTGAAATGACTGAAATACCCCTCACGTGGGAGGCACATGGGGGGTTTTACTGAGGGGAGATGATGGTCAACGAGTCAAAGGACTAAATACGAACCTTATCCACCTATAAAGGACTATCCTTGAGGTTTTTGATATTTAAGGATGAAACATGACTATTTTGGTAAACCACAGGGATGATTTGTGTCGATAACTCTAATAATAATCATAATAATAATACATCCCTTACTCTTTTTAAACCTAATTTACCTCTGATTTTTAATCTTCCTCATCCCGTCCATCTTTCCAGGATCTTTCATTCAAGTCTAATTCCAATTGTTTAATAAATAATTCTAGCATCCTTCTTTATTTTCTTATAATTCATTTTTTTTCTTGAATAAATTCAACTTAATAATGTGTTTTCTTTTTTATTTTTTGCAGATTATTTCATAGTTTTTATTATATGGATTTTTTTATATTTATTTTGAATAAGTATATGCAAATAAAGTGTTTGATAAAATGCCTCAATGATAATTTATTTACGAGATTTGTGATTTTTTGTGAGAAGGTTTAGCAATGTATGTATGTATTTATTATTATTATTATTATTATTATTATTTATTTTTTTATTTTTTTATTTTTTTTAAACAATACTTTTATTAAATTTTCATAGAAATTACAAGAAATTAGTGGGGAGCCGCGATGCTATCTGAATGTGATGATGATGATGATGGGTTTTTTTCATCATTCAGGGATTTCGTTTTCGGGGCCTAATACACCAGAATATGACCTGAACTATTTTTGTAAAAGCATTGCCATTTGTTGATAAAAACTTTATAACAATTGTTGATCTTTCTCATTTTTTGCTGTCATATTATATTTGTATGAAAGACATAGTCACATCATACATATATTTGATAATTGATTACCATTTTCAGTTATTTGACTATTTTGGTATAAGCTCTACTCTTGGAAACTCGACTAATTGAAATCTAATATGAATATAATTTAAAACGAAAGTTAAAAGCTATGTATTTTGAAACCACCCGTCCATCGGACGGGCCTGAAGACTAGTATTAGTATATACACATATATGGAATTAAAAAAAATAGAAAAACAAAAGAAATCGGCCCCACATCATGACGTCCAACACGTCTAAAACAAGAAGAAACCACAAAACGCAACTTGAAGATGTTGTGCTAGTTATATCATCCAAAACCGGACACACATCTGACGTTACCAAGAAGAGACTATAACAAACAGCCTTAAGCTTATTAAAATCTTTTGTTTTGATCATAATCAAAAGGAGGCTCTATGTTTGTGCTTCTTTTATTATTGTTAAATGTTGCGATAAAAAAAAAAAATGTTTTTGGTTTCAAATTATTGTGTTAACTTATATTATGGGTAAAATGGGAATTTAATGATTTAAGTTTAAATTTACTGGATTTTATAATAGAATGGGCATATATGATCGATTTTGAGTTTAATCAACCTTTGTGATATTAATGATTTTAATTATGTAAAATATAATATTTTGAAGTTTAAATTGAAAATACAAGAGATTAACCCAATTATTTATTTTGACATAAAGTAATTGTAAGTTATTCACTACAAGAATTTGCACTTTTGGCGACCAAAACGATTAGCGACGACAATTTTTTCGTCGCCAAAGGCCACAAAACGACAAAATAATCGGCCGGGTGACTTTGAAAGTCAAACTTAGCCGTGTCGTCGCTAAAGTCGTCGCTAAAAGCGTCGCAAAGTTTTTTTTATTTTAATTTTGCATTAAAATTTGGCTCGGTCAACAAAGAAAAAAACTGTCGCTAATGTCGTCGCTAAAAGCGTCGCTAAATTTTTTTAAAATATTTTTTTAGTTTTCGTTTTTCCCTCCATCTTAAAAAAATTCCCGCAAAATATTTGCGACGACAAAAGCGTCGCAAAGTTTTTTTCCTTTAAAACTTTGTATTTATTTTTTATTCTAAGAAATATTTTAGAAAAGCGTCGCTAACAGCGTCGCAAAAAAAATTTAATTAAATTTTGTGTATTTCGTTTTTCCCTCCACTGAAAAAAATTTCCCGCCATTTTTTGCGACGTTTTTGGCGACGACAAAGGCGTCGCAAAATATTTTTGGCAAAAAAGGAACTCTTTTAAAGTATATATAAGTTTATATTATATACTTTTAGTATATATAAGTTTTAAAAATGATATATAATTTAAAAATGAATATATAATTATATATCATTTCATAATTATTTATTTAGCACATTAAAATATACTTTCTAATGTGCTAAAAAAATAATTATGAAATAATATATAATTTTTAAAACTTATAATTTAAAGTATACTTTTTATTGTTAATAAAACTTTTATAATTTAAAGTATACTTTTTAATTAGTTAAATAAATAATTATGAAATGATGTATAATTTTATATATAAGTTTTCATTATATAATTTTAAAAAGTATATATAAGTTTTAAAAATCATATATAAGTTTTAAAATATAATGTGTTAAATATAACTTTTAAGAAACATATTAGTCTCGAATGATGAGAAAGAATCATATTGGGCCCATCAAGCCCAAATTGATTCGAAAGAAACATATTAGTCCCGATTGAATCCAAAAGAAACGTATTGGGCCCATTAAGCTCTAACAAGTGAGAAAGAATCATATTGGGCCCGATGGGCCCAAATAGATACGAAAGAAACATATTAGTCCCGATTCAGTTCGAAAGAAAGATATTAAGTTTAAATAAATGAGTAAGAAACATATTAGTCTCGAATGATGAGAAAGAATCATATTGGGCCCATCAAGCCCAAATTGATTCGAAAGAAACATATTAGTCCCGATTGAATCCAAAAGAAACGTATTGGGCCCATTAAGCTCTAACAACTGAGAAAGAATCATGACGAAAGAAACATATTAGTCCCGATTCAGTTCGAAAGAAAGATATTAAGTTTAAATAAATGAGTAAGAAACATATTAGTCTCGAATGATGAGAAAGAATCATATTGGGCCCATCAAGCCCAAATTGATTCGAAAGAAACATATTAGTCCCGATTGAATCCAAAAGAAACGTATTGGGCCCATTAAGCTCTAACAAGTGAGAAAGAATCATATTGGGCCCGATGGGCCCAAATAGATACGAAAGAAACATATTAGTCCCGATTCAGTTCGAAAGAAAGATATTAAGTTTAAATAAATGAGTAAGAAACATATTAGTCCAATGATGAGAAATGAAAAAAGAATCATATTGGGCCTAACTGGCCCAAATAGATACGAAAGAAACATATTAGTCCCGATTGAATCCAAAAGAAACGTATTGGGCCCATTAAGCTCTAACAGGTGAGAAAGAATCATATTGAGTTTTTTCATAATATATACAGTTTATTTTTATTTAGAAAATTATAATACGTTTATGTAATGCATACTACATATTTTTATTTTACTTTTCATAAGATATATACATAAATACGGATATATACGTTTATGTCATGGATACTACATATTTTTATTTTACTTTTCATAAGATATATTGATGTGCTAAATCGAGTTTAAAATTTATAAACTAGAAATACCTAAAAACTCACTACTACACACTATCGGGCAGTGGACCCGATCGTATGCAATATAGTTATAAAGTAAGTCCAGGTTCGTTCACGGGGATTGGTTCGAATTAATTATTTAGTATAATGGTTTGGAAAAAGGGTGTTGCTTTGATTCTCTCTTCGACAATAACTTTAAAAGACAAAATGCATATAAGTAAAGGTAAGCCTCAAACAATATGGTAAATATCATCCACCTTGACTCCGCTAGACTTCAAACATGATTGCATTCAATAAAGATCAGATTCGTTAAGAGTTGACAAGATAATCGTGAAAGGATAAACTGCTCGCGTGGTACCACCAACCGCTCACAATTCACCCAAACACCTAGTTGTTAGTTTAATTACCCAAGCCGGTACCACCAATGCCTAGACAATCTTACCAACACTTAGCTTGTTTGACTATCGAATTACCAATTGCGCCTATGTGAAAATAACGTGGTACCACCAACCGTTACAAAACACGTTGACAAAATGATTCCTTTTATTAAAATGACATTCACTATCATACCATGAACTAGTGATAATTGCTCATAGACAAGCAACCGTTGAAAATCACATATGCATTCGACTAGTACCACTAACGAAGAACACACATGCCACCAATATCAAATTAATACAAATAAAGAATTAAATCATCAAGATCACGACACAACGATAATTGAAATCAACTCTATGAATTAAAATATATAGCAATCACATCATTCGTCTAGTTTCATCAAGGTGGACAATAGAAAGATTAGCCACTCATGACTAAATTGAAATTACAATTAAAATCAAGGAAGAACATAAAGTACCAATTGTTTGAAGAATGGAAATTGCAAGACAATAAGTAGATACGATCTAGATGGGTGCACGTGAATCCTCCTCGAATCGAAAGACGATTAAATCTTGAATTGATCCTTGAAAGTTCCCTTGAAGTGCAGCTCCTAGAAAGATATTTCGATCCTTTGGGAATTAGGTTTATTTTTCTATTTATACCTCCAATCCATTGGTGCAAAAACTGGCCAAAACCCTTCAGATACGTCCATTCACTGCGGCGCAGTGGGCTAGTAACACCCCCACTGCGTCGCAGTGCTTATGTACTGGCCAAATGTGATTGTTGGAAAAGGTTCACTGCGGCGCAGTGGCCAGTCACCCCCACTGCGTCGCAGTGCTTTTCATGCTCTGGCCAAAAGTGGTTGGAAAAGGCTTCACTGCGGCGCAGTGGGCCATGGTCATCCCCACTGCGTCGCAGTGCAAAGTCACTGGACAATTGTGCTCATGTTCCATGAAGTGACTGCGGCGCAGTGGGCATAGGGTACCCCCACTGCGTCGCAGTGCTTTCTCACTGGTCTCGAAGCCCCTCTACATATGGATGACTGCGGCGCAGTGGACTCGTTCACCACCACTGCGTCGCAGTCCAATAACACTGGTCTCGATGGCCACCAACAACTTTATGAAGACTTGTATAATCACTATCTCTTTTCACCTCTCGACTCTCCAATCAACTTCATGGCCGCGAAAGTACTCGAAATTGCACCAAACGGACACGTCACCTGTTTAGAACCTGAAACCACTAACAAAACACATAAACGTGCCAAATGCCCGCAAAATCGACTAAAAACATATAATAAAGAGGCCAATAACGATGTGGGCAATGGGTATAAGTTGGTCACATCAAATCCCCCCACACTTGAGCATTGCTTGTCCTCAAGCAAATCCAACATTCAAAGAAAAAGTAATCCTTGGCAAAGAAGCTAAATAAACAATTACGAGTATCAAAAAGAAGCAACACCAAGTATGTCAATGACAAAGAAGTTGGGTGAAGCAGTTTTAATCTTAAATGAAAACCCGAAATGTATGACATATCTGAACAATCCACAAGCCTCAATAACACGACTATGCACAAGTGAAACAAATGAACCTATCAATATCATTCTACTCCAACAAACTTACTTTTGGGGTTGAATATATCAAGAATCACTCATAGCACAGATCGTGATGCATATCTTACCATAGGCTTGAACAAGGATCATAGCTCCACCGACATGGCGTAAGCACCAAGTACATCATCAAAATATGGCATATAAGTTGGTTGTATAGTTAGGCTAAGGTATATGTAATGGATATTTACAATGAGTAAGGGAGTGTAGGTTAGAAATGAAAGGAAACAATCAAAAGTATAAGGTGAGTATGAAATATGAACAAAATAGTCTAATCAAAACCCGTACCATTGATTGCCAACAAACCATGAATCATAAATTGCTTATCCGCTAAGTCACCTCAACAATACCAAGCAAACTCGACACCATTGTGGTGTATCAACATCAAACAACTTAAAATCCACCAAACTCTCCATTCGTAATGATACATCACAACACTAGACATATAAAACTGAGAAGTACCCACTAGTAGCCCAAGTTCTTTTTTTTTTTATTTTTTTTTGAAACCACTTTTACTCTACTAGAAGGTACCCTCTTACAATGATGAACAATGTCTAACAAACTTACTTTCTTTCGAACAATCCAACACATTCCATAAACCAAAAATATTCCACCGACACCCCATTGAAGCACTCCCAAATCGTCCAACAAACCAATAACAATCAATGGCCCCCCAGATTAGACTATCGGTATAGTAAGGTATAATTAGGTAAAGTTTACATAAATGAGTGTATATATTCAATGGAAAAGGCTAAGTTAAAGAGGTGGTAAAAGAAAGGAATGAAGTATATGTAAGTGAGTGTAAGTATAGTAAGGGTATGAATATACAAAAGGAAAAGTAAAAATAAAGAAAGAAAGAAAAGTATGGGTCAAACCTATATGCCAATTCGTCATCCAATGTACTTTTATCACAAAAGTGATCTCACTGCGGTCTCGTCACGATCACAAGGCCAAGTTCTAGCTCAACACATCACCGGCACACTCAAATCAACAAAAAGAACCCGGAAATGGAATAAATTAACCTCAAATTCGCACATCTTAGTGCAGAGTTCGAAATGGAACCCTTACTCCCGAATAAATCCAAGAGCCTAAGAGAGGGACAAATCACAAGGCAATCAAACCAAAACCGTAAACACCTAGCACATCTATATATGAACAATGAATCTCACAACTTTAGGTGTTTGGGATATTTGAGTATGCAAGTAATGTTATCAAACCACAAGGATAAGCCCAATAACCGTTCAGAACACATTTCGCCGATTAAAATTTTACCAAGGAAAAATTTGTAGTGAAATTGCTCATTAAATTATTATGAATTAAGTGACAAAAGCAATTTACCACAAGGACAAGCTCAAAACCATATCAACTTCTATCATCCCGCCAAATTGAAGCAACCAATTCTCAAACATGCACATCATAGTTCAAAGTTCAAAATAGAACCCTTACTCTTGGATATAAACCCAAAAGCCTACGAGAGGGACACATCCACAAGAACGGTTAAAATCTCAATGGCAAAACAACAAAAGAGATAAACCCGGTAGCTTAAACCTATTTGCCACCCCCCCACACTTAAGATGGACAATGCCCTCAATGTCCATATTCGGTCAAACAAAGGTAAATAGGGGTAAGCAACATAGAAAAATCAGAGCACATACCGGAATAAGGACTGTGTGTGAACAATGTCAATAAAGATGCCAATAAAAAATATAGCGCTGAACTTACTGCCAGCATATGCACATGACATCACAGTGAGCTACTAACACGATCACACAATCAAACAAATCCAACTGGTCCTCCCCCACACTTGGGTTCCACTAGGTATTGCCATCAAACGAATAGACCTGTCCAACCTCAAATAGCAAGCACAACCAAATATCCATACAAAAATTAAACTAATCTACAGTCTCATGCAGAAAATTAAAGAAACAAAACAAAAGAAAAGAAAAAGAATACAAATGTTTCATCACCCCATGGGGTGGATACCAAATAAAAAATAAATAAGTACCAGTCATCCGAATCATAATCAAACACATATGATTCCATCCCACGGTGCCGGATGGGAACCAATCCATTCACTGCTGCTGTCATGATAAAAAGGATAAGTTACATCAGATATATCATAAATACGGATATAATAAATTAAAATTTAATCAATAATTTTTTATATATATAAAATTAAAATAAACTAAATAAAATATAATAATAATAAAATAAAGTAAATAAATTTTTTTTTAAAAAAAACAAATATAATACAAATACATCAAAATTCAATCACAAACCCTTTATATTAAAAACAAATAATATAACAAACATAAATATTATCAATAATATATATAATAAAAATTTAAATATAAATATAATAAATGTAATGTAACAAAGTTTTAACTAATTTAGACTAAAATATAATTCTAAATCCTTTTATATTAAAAATACATACATCAAAATTATAAATCCCTCCCTTTTACCTAAAATTTTTTAAAAAACCCTCCAACTTTTCCCAAAAACTTTGAACCATATAACACCAAAACACCCCCACCACACATTCAACCCTCTCTTATCCACACATTCAACCCTCACCCTCTCTTATTCTATTCTTCTTCCTTTTTCTCTAACACCTCCCCTCTTTGAAAACCCCAAACTTCCACCGCCGCCGGGAACCTCCACCGCCGGAAAACGTTACCGGCCGGAAAACGTACCCACCGCCAAAAACCTCCACCACCGAACCCGTTTTTCTCCCCTTTCAATTTTCTTCTTTCCTTTTTTCTCCTTTCCCTTTTTTAATCCGCCAGAAAAATTCACATATACAATACATACACCACAGCCACCACCAACTCCACCCATATCACCCGCCTGCCTCCACTATCAACAACACCGCCGCCGCCGCCGACCTCCACGTCCACCACCACCACCACCTAATTTGTTATCATTGTAAGTTTTTCTTCCTCAAAAGGGTTTCTTTTATAATGCTATAAATATGTAATTTTAGTTAGTTTTGTTACTAAATTTGTTTTTTTTGTTCTTTTTGTAGTACAACAGCCAAGCACCACCACAACCAACCACCACTACCGCCGCTGCTTACCCTCCACCGCGGCTGCTACCCTCGACCGCCGCCACTGTTAATTTTTTCTTTTTGGGTATGAATCAAGCTACATCTTCATGTGTAAAAATTGGATTGTATATATATATATGATATAAAAAGTTGTTATCTTTCTTTATTTTTTGTTAAAATTGATTTATTAATTTAATTTGTTGTTTTGCTTTAAATATAAATACAGTGTATATATATGATATAATACGTATATATAATTACATATTATTATAAATACAATACACATATACAGCATATATACATATTGTATATGTATACTGTATTTATATTTTTTTTCAGCAAAAAAAATTTCGCGACGACGTCGTCGCCACCATTTTTTCAGATTTCTTTTTCCTTTATTTTCTTCCATGGTGGGCCCCACTTTCAGTCGTCGCAAAACTCGTCGCCGAATGTTATAGGAGACGATGTTACCGCGACGGCTGTTGTCGCCACGCAATGTCGCCGCAAAGTTGACCGGCGACGACAATTCCGGCATATGGCGACGACAATTGTCGCCGCCGATCCTTGTTTTTCTTGTAGTGTTGTCTATGTGTGTAATTAATAATAATTGTTATGTTTGATAATTGTTATTGTTATGTTAACTGAAGCTCAAGTGTAATGCCAATTCTATAAAATATTAACTAAATCCTTTTGCTCTAAAGTTTATAATTTTTGGTTTTATCTTTCTTGAACTCAACCATGCATATCACTTTTTTTTATTTAATTAATGAGTCTTATTATTCCCTCCGTCACAATTTAAATGTCCAAATTTGACTTGCTAAGTCTTTCTTCTTTAACTATGACCGTAAGTATTTTTGTTTATATAATATATATGAAAGTTATATCAATGAAAAATACTTTAAAGTTCAATCTATCATATATTTTACATCAATTATTGTATAACACACACGAAACAATTTACGGTCAAAATTGCGAAAAAACTTCAAAAGTCAAAATAGGACATTTAAATTAGGACGGAAGGGAGTAGTAAATAATCATGGGAAACAGAGCTAATATAGTTTGCACGGTAGTCAACATGTGACATACATATGTTCCAATTCTGGCCGCTGTTAACCTTAACCTTTTAGCTGTATGTTAAAACTGTGCAACTTATTGGAATCGTTGACTACCGGGCAGATCGGTTCTCATCAATGCAGTTTTGGGTGCACTACCGACATATTATCTATCTTTGTTTGCTATGCCCTCCTCAGTTTCCAACAAATTGGAATCGTTGCGTGCGAAGTTTTTTTGGGGTGCTGATACAGGCGAAAACAAAATGCACTGGATTAATTGGGAGTCCGTCCTTGCTAGTAAAGAAAAGGGCGGGCTGGGTTTTGGAAGCTTAAAGGCTTTTAATATGGCTCTATTATATAAATGGCGATGGAGGTACTATAATTCTCATGACGCTTTATGGGTGAAAGTGTTAAACCAGTTGCACGGTCGGAAAACCTTGTGGATTGACACCAACAGTAACATCAGTAAGTCAGGAACTTGGAACACAATCATGGCTCTTTCTCAAAAACTTGCTTGTGATGGTAGGATACCTGCTAATGCCATAAGAAAAAAGATAGGTGATGGTAAAAATACCTCTTTCTGGCATGATATATGGGCTAATGACAAACCTCTTATCTTATTATATCCGCGTTTATATGCCATTGAAAATATTAAGGAAGCTCGAGTCGGTGTCAACACTCCACTTAAAATAATGGGTTCAAAATTTTATTTTTTTATTAATCTATAGACCACAATGGCGGAAAAGATCTACTTATACTTAAACATCTATCAACCTTAATAGTAATTCAAGGTTGACCTCTTATTAATTCGAATGGTGTTACTAAAAGACTACTACATTTTACATTGAAACCCAATATTTGTATCCTACAGGCCTACACAAACCTGAACTAGGAAATAACTACATGATAATCAACTAGCTGCTTAGGGCACTTCTCGGATGTATAAGCTAAAAGTCTACCCATTCCTCACCATGTGTACCTTCATCCTTGCTACTATGCGAGACACAATCGACAAAGTAGAAACAAGTGTCAGCTTATAAAGCTGAGTAAGATAAGGTTAATCCAAAATATATATGTTAAACAAAACTGCTTATCAAAATAGTTACATATATATAATTACCCATCCATTTGGTAACGATTCAATACCTGCACAATTAGGTCAATACATACCAATAATAGGATTCAACCCACATATTCCATATATATATATATATATATATATATATATATATATATAATTCCATTATAATCACATATAGGTTTCCTAATAATCAATGGAACCCTATTTCACACCAAATCAACCACCCTTATAGGATTTCTAAACAACAAGAATCCCATCTCAATATTTAAGGATCACCATATATCCAATTACCCTTATAGGATTTCTAAGTAACAAGAATCCTATCTCAGGTTCACCATATATCATATAGTTTCCACAGATCCCCTTATATACTATAGACCAACATCATCAAACCATCCATCATTCGATCATTATCGTATCCTAACAAATACAATTAATAACACATAATAATAATCAAGTGACTAACCAAAAATGTATACCCATATATACACATGATTAACCATAATAACACATAATAATAATCAAGTGACTAACCAAAATGTATACCCATATATACACATGATTAACCATAATAACACATAATAATAATCAAGTGACTAACCAAAATGTATACCCATATATACACATGATTAACCATAATAACACATAATAATAATCAAGTGACTAACCAAAATGTATACCCATATATACACATGATTAACCATAATAACACATAATAATAATTTAACTAATTACAAACATTTAAACTATCACATAATAATCAATCATCTAACAATATTCTCAAGTCCCAAACACCTCGCATAGTTCATAAGCTTCATGTAACTTAAGGTGTCCATAATTCTATAGACAAGACACCGATCATATACCTGCATATATGATATCAATATACACAAACAATAGGATTTAGATAACCACAAGTTGTATAAAATGTTTCCAACTAAATCATCTTCTAAAACGTCATACGCACGTCAAGCATATAACAATCATCACATATCAAGCATATAGCACAGAAGAAGATTACATTCCTACATGTGCCTAGCAACCTCAATCATCTCATAAATCATCAAGATTCACCTCAACATCAATCACAATCAACAATCTTAAGTTATGTCATTTTCAACTGTTTAGTAGTGACTTAGGTCACATAAGTAATCAACACAAGTTGTGCATAGGCGGTCACCTTTCCAGGAACCTTGCACCCGACATGATGGGTTGTCCTTTCAGGATCCATCGACATCGTTAAGGATAGGCATAACCAAATCCAGGAGTAAACCGTTAGCAACTCAGTGATCGGTCCTAATCACCCGGTATACTCAAGCAACTTGACCATGTCGTCAGAGGTATCGTGTTTACCCCGTCTGACCAACTTAGGAGTAAGCCGTTAACAACTGGTGGTGATCGGTCCAAATCACCCGGCATACTCAATCAACTTGACCATGTCATCAGAGGTATCGTGTTTACCCCGTCTGACCAACTTATCACACTAGTCCTACCGAGGAATAGTATGGGTTAAGCTTAACACTTTCAACTGTAGGTTTATACTCGAGTTCATTATCTATAGGCTAGCTACAACATAAGCTACCTATAATCAACACATCAAAGCCCTTATTAATGTGTACAAGTGATCATAAAATCCTATGATTACTAGTGTCACTTACATGCAACTCATCAACACAAAAGTTAAATTATTATTTATGCAATCAATCTTAACAACAAGTCAAGTGAATATAGCATAATAATAACATCATTCTCCTGATCAAACATGCATAACAACAGCCCACAATCACCATTCAACTCATCAACACAAGACTTAAATCAAATATTATGTAATTAACCTTAACCACATGTCAAGTTAATAAAGCATAATAACCATATCATTTCATCATTCAATCAAGCATAACAACAGCTCATAATCACCCTCCCAATATAGTTCAATAAAACATATGAACCTAAGGGTATCAACAATTCCAAGAACAACAAATAATCATTCCATTCAACCCGCAATAGATTAATTAATATAATTAAGCTACGGTTGAGTCTTTAGCAATCATAATGGGTAAACAACAATCCCACCCACATGCATAAGTAATTACAGTCTCAAAGTCCCCTCATAGTAGTTTAAACCCTTCCCCCAATGCCCATTCCAACATATAGGATACGAAAGTATGTTTAAGCTACGTTTGACACTTTAAAATGGACGTTTTGATTGTGTTCGCAGGGATAACCAGTATCTTACCTTAGTACAGCTCACAATGCTTTGCAAAGTACTTTATTATGCTCAAAATGTACTCCCGGGTACCTAGAACAAATATAAGATCAACCTATAAGCTACAACAAAGCATAGACGCTAAACAAGGAAAATTCAGCACGTTTCCAGATTTGCGCTATTCACTTGCCAATGCATTTTCGAGCCCAAGACTACCAGATATAACAAAACTCAGTTCTGAACATTTGCAGGGGACTCAAAGAGCTTTTCAGAAATGTAAGGTTTGACTCATAACAATCTGTAATGAATGAGATATGATTTTTACAAAAACAGAACTGCAGCATTCGTTTGAAAACTGACCAATTCTGGAAATTGTCATTTTGTCACTTTTCTGGGCAGAACCAGAAGAAATATTGTTCATATAAAATTTAAGGGACATCTGGAGGTTTTCAAAAATATAAGGTTTATCTTCTAACTCCTCCAGACGAAGCAGATATGATTTTTGCAAGATGATAGAAATTTCAGTCCTAAAGAAACCATTGTTTTGCAAACTATTTCTACCATCAAATTACCATAGCAAACCACCACAACCTAAGGAACTTATATACACTCAAAATATGACTAATTTGACAACTTATTCCAGTAGTTGATCCACAAATCTTTTGTACACAATACGGAATCGATTAAACACCCAAAAACAATCAATTTCGATTTCAAAACATAATCTATCCATAATCAAACCTCAAGACCATACTCAACAACTTGACATCAATACAAGACCTGGAATCATGATAAAATAAGAAGATATATTACCTTACTTGTGCCCTTAATCAAAAGGATGATCAAAGGAATGATCAAAGATGATCAAAATAAAAGTCAACTATATTTTCCAGGTTACTATTCCGGCTATAACTCAAGATCAAGACATCCAGGGATAAATTCAACGGCTGAAAATGTATTCCTATGTGTCAGGAACCTACTACCAAAAATTGAAGATGATCCAACGGTTTGATCTTCGATCCGACACGATTTACTGGGCTGCTGTAGCTAAAACCGGGTTTTGGGAATGTTTTCTCTTTTGAGTGTTGTTGCTATGTGTGTGTGTAAAAATAATTGATCACTGATTTATGGTTAATCAATCATCATTTAATCAGTTCATAAGCTTTTCTAAATGACACATCTAGTCCCTATACTTTTAAACTTCACATTTAGAGCTTAAACTAGCTACCGGGAATACATACGACACTTCAAGCACGTCTAGACCATCTTAAAACACATCTCATCAAATCCTTAAACATATAAACATATTAACACATACATAATTAAGGCATTAAAGCCTCACACATATATCACTTTAAACATATATAAGCATTAAATCTCCTAGAGACTTAACAGACACGATGTGTTGACTTAACGACTCAAGTCAACCATTAAATAAAAGTTTGGGATGTTATAGAGTCGGTGATCGATGGAATGGACACAGTTGTTCTTGGAGCTGGCGCAGGCCTATTCGTGGAGGTATAGAAGAGAATCAATTACAACAGTTGAGTTCTATTATTGCTCAGGTAACGATTGTGGATACGAGCGATAGTTGGGTGTGGTCATGTGGTAACATGAATGAATTTTCTGTTAATAAGATCCGCAAACACCTTGATGATAGTTATCTCCCGTCTCACTATATTTCCACAAAGTGGAATAAAATTGTTCCTCGCAAGGTTAATATTCATGTATGGAGAGTCCTAAGAGATCGCCTCCCTACTCGATGTAACCTTTGGTTTCGTGGTTTAAATTCAGTCCCCATTACCTGCCCATCTTGTGGTAACGGGCTGGAAACACTTTATCATACTCTTGTGGACTGTAGAATTGCTCGGAAAGTTTGGAGGGATATAAACAAATGGCTGGACATTGATATCCCTACGAACTTAGACCCACTGGATATCCTTGGGTTTGTGGACAGTAAGTTTGCTGATCCCCATGCAATCGAATTGATTAAATCCATTGTTTTTGTTGTATGGTGGGAACTGTGGCGTTTCCGAAATGGCGTGGTGTTTAATACTATCAAGAAACGAGACATTGTTCTCGTAGATTCTATAGTTAATTATTCTTTTTTGTGGTTTAATAACAGATATAAGAAAAGAAAAATCTCTTGGGAAGATTGGATCAAAAACCCGCTTCTGCCTTTGAAGGATCGAGCTATAAGGGTTGAGTGATGTCTTTTCGTGTTTGCTTCTGCCATGCCCGGAACTGGTATGCTTTGATCCCACTTACACAAAGTATCAAACAAATTGGAAAGTATTGGAATTTTGGTTCTAGTAAAGAAGATATGCATTGGGTATTGGGATACTGCACTTTTTTTTGTCATGAGGTCGCCAAAGTCTATTGCAAATATTATTATTTGTGTAGTGTTGGTATGTACTCTTGCTACAAAACGGATTTCTATCCATTTCGTTTTATTATCTTACTCATTTGGTCGTTCGTTATAGTGTCTAGAATAGGAATTATTGTAAAATTCTAGAACTGTACTTTGTATTATTTGACAACTAGCGTCTTGCTAGTTACATTCTATTAATATAATATACTTTTGCCGTTAAAAAAAAACTGTGCAACTTAAAACAGATTCGATTCTCATGTATTTTACAAATGGATTGAGATCTTTTAAAGTGGTTGTAGACAACTTTACTAGTAAAGTTGAAAATCTTAACTAGTTAATTAAGATTAAAAATCTAATATTTAAATATGAATTTTAAATTTTGACCTTTAACTTTAACAGATGAAAATCTCTCCATTTTTTACTAATAAAATTGAAATTGAAAGGATCATCATTCTTTACAAACACACTTCCATCCTTCCCAAAAATGTATAGTCAAACTTATACGGAGTAGCTTCGAGCATCTTTAAAAACTTTTTACTATTATATCAAGCTTTAAAAAAAGCTTTGATCCATTGGACTAAAGACTTTTATGATAAATTTCAAGTCATTTGAGGGAGACAAACACTCTCTTTCTTCTAAACTATATTACTAAAAAATGTTTCAAAGACTTTTTTTGATGTTTTACCATTGGAGGAAAAGCTTTATGAAAAGCTTTTTATTAATAAGTCTTTGATAAAAAGACTGAAAACTGATAACAAAAATTTCAGTTTTCCCCCAAAAATCCCGTAACTCAATCAGATTCCTTTCCCCGTTTTGTTCTCTGGAATTTTACTTCTTTTAAAGTCAGAATTCGGATCTGTGTGTAATCGCCGGCCACGCAATCAATCAATCAATCATCAACCTATATATACATACATATACATACAGCTCACTGCTTATCACTTTGTATGAACCCTAGGTTGGGCCTGAGACGTTCTATTCCGATTTCTCCGGCCAAACTAATGGCACATGAATTGAACTCATCTGCTCCGGCAACGGAAACCGTAACGGCAACGGAAAATGCATCACCGGTAACGGCGACGAGATCTTTATGGCCATCTGTTCTCCGGTGGATTCCGACTTCAGTTGATCACATTATTTCTGCTGAAAAACGTCTTTTATCTCTCGTTAAGTAAGTTATATATATATATATATTGTTTTATATTTTCTATATAAAAAGTAAGTAAGTAAGTAACTCCCAATGCCGTCTTCCACGGGTTTTGGGTCCCAATACCGTCTTCGACGGTGTATGGGGGAGGTTGAGATGTAGACAGCCTTACCCCTACCAAAGGTAGAGAGGCTGGTTCCATGTTCTACCATAGGTAGAAAAGGCCCTCCAGCCTTGCTGGGCATGAGGATCGAACCCTTGACCTCTGTCTCCAGAGGCAAGGGCTCCAACCACTGATCCAACCCAGCTGGTTATATAATGTATTCTCTAATTCTAACTGTATGTCTTATCTGTTAGATATTTTATGCTTATTGATATTTAGTATGTGTTAATTGCTTGCGAGTCAAATAAAGTTTACTGATTATTGCTCGGGCCTGAGGTCGTTTATGCAAGTTAGGTTTGAAGTTGCCACTAGCTTGTTTAGGCTCGGGCGCTCGGCTTTAATCTAACTTGAGTAGGTTGGCTGTGTATGTAAACTATCCATGTTTAGTTATTGGCCTACTGTATGTATTGGTTTTACATTTGTATTTAATGAACTTTTAGCTGACTGCTATGATGCTATCATATCGATATGACATTTATAAGCGGTGGCGTGGCATCAGAATTTATGACGTGGAACTTACATGGCTGCCATGTCAGTTCTTACTCGTTTTTACTGGGTTAGGTGATGGAGAGATTACCGGATGTATTTGAATGTTTGATAAGTTAAAAGTTTAGGTTTAAAGTTCAATACAGATAATAGTAAAACAAGGACAGAGAGATACTTTTTTGGTGTAATTAGTCAAATTCTGATGTACATTTATTTACAAAACATGAGTGGTGAATGTGCTTGTCTGTATTACTGATCATGTGCGTATGTAACAAGTGGAATGGCGAAAAAGTATGGCATTTGTGTACTTGTTAGTTCATAGCAACATAGTAGCACGATACACCTAAAATCAGGAAGCAGTCTGATGGATTGATATGTGGTTGTTTTTTTCATTTTGAACTTATTCTTAGCAAGTGGCAATGCTTATTATCTGTAGATAATAACTGTTTTGGATTGAATATCAGGACACCTTATACTCAAGAGCTGGTTAATATCGGGTCTGGTCCACCGGGGTCTAAAGTGAGCTGGTTTCGCTCCGCCACAAATGAACCAAGATTTATCAATACTATTACCTTCGATGGCAAAGAAGGATCTCCTACTCTTGTAATGGTGCATGGATATGCAGCTTCTCAAGGTTTCTTCTTCAGAAATTTTGATGCTCTTGCTGAGCACTTCAGGGTTATTGCCATTGATCAGCTTGGGTGAGCTCAGTACTCACTTAGTTTGCGATGTTGGTTGCTATTTTTGAACATTAATCTTTTGTGTTTCAAATCTTTGTTTCTTTAGAAGGTGATTAAAATGTATGCACTTCAGAACCACATTTACTAAAACTTTAATTGTTTAATTAATAAATGCGGCCATATTATATAATTAAAATTCCGGGTCGCCTTTCAGGTGTTTTGGCGGTCAAACAAGAGTTTTTAATACCTTCCATGTAAAACTAACTTCTTTTTTGCAAGAACCGTGAGAAGTGAGAACTCCTAGATCATACGTTTTTAATATATATATCTGTGAGTGTGTGTGTGTGTGTGTATGCAATTAACATGTTCAGTGCTAGTAGAACAACTCACCACAGCACTAGTTTTGGTTATAACTCGTAAATGATTCCTTCCTGTTACTATTCATAATTCGATTTACTTATTCAGTTTATAGGTGTTCATTGTCTTCTCTATACTTTCATTTGCTAGTTTATTTCTTCTGATATTGTTTGTTTGGCAGTTGGGGTGGATCTAGCAGACCAGACTTCACTTGCAAAAGTACTGAAGGTTAGTTTTTATTGGATTATACTTGCACACTTGTTAGCGGTTATTTCTCTCTGTCTTTAATTTGTGAAATTTAACATCAGATTATACACTTTTAATCATTATATATTATCATTTTAATCTTTGTAATGCAGAAACTGAGGACTGGTTTATTGATTCCCTTGAGGAATGGCGCAAAGCCAAAAAGCTCGACAATTTTATTTTGCTTGGGCATTCTTTTGGAGGATATATTGCTGCTAAATATGCCTTAAAAGTAAGTTTCCTGCTGTTACTCTGTTAGTTACCCAAATATTTTTCAGAAACGAACAAGTTCCTTGCCACTATCTATTTATCAAAGAACTATTGTATACTAATTCTTGAATTTATTGAAGCATCCGGAGCATGTACAACATCTGATTTTGGTAGGACCTGCTGGGTTTACTTCAGAAACTGAGCATAAATCAGAACGACTTACTAAATTCCAAGCAACATGGAAGGGTGCTATTTTGAATTATCTGTGGGAGTCTAACTTTACTCCTTTGAAGATCATCAGGTAATAAAATCTTCCTTTGCTGTTATATTCTTCTCTGTAGTTTCTCAAACATTACTCTTTACATGAAATTATATTGGATTGTGCAAAAAAATAAAATAATTTAGAGCAACAATAAAAATGAACTTTTTTATTATGGGCATCATGGATTGTTTAAAGAAATAGATCTGAAGATGCACCTATTTGTTCCTTACCTAAGGTAGTAAGAAATAATATTAATGTACTTCAGCTTATTTTAAATTTGGGTCTTTTGATGCAGAGGTTTAGGCCCTTTTGGTCCAAATTTGGTCCACAAATATACAAGTGCAAGATTTGGTCAATACGCAACTGGCGAAGTGTTAGCCGAGGAAGAGTCGAAATTACTTACAGGTGATTGAAATACCATTTTGACGTATTGATATTTCAGGAAAATCATTTTTAATAGCTGATGTTTTTATTGAAGATTATCTTTACCACACTTCGGTGGCAAAGGCTAGTGGAGAGTTGTGTATGAAGCATATCTTCTCATTTGGTGCATTTGCTCGGAGTCCTCTATTACAAAGGTGAGTTTATATATTTATATTGGAAAGATTTTTTTTTATTGCAACACTTCTATCCATGACTCCATGTGACATGATGGGCCAATAGTTATAAATCAAGAAAGAGGGCTATTCAAATCCGAAAATGGTAATTGGTTGCAAGTGGGTGACTGGGTATCTATCCTACACTGCTACACCACCACTATGTGAGAATGATTGTATCATCAAAAATTGTCGTACACCACCAAAAAAATCAAGCGACCTCTAGAAGCTATTAGCCACTGGCACAATAGTTATAGTAAATATATTTTTGTAATCATACTTATCACGTTAAATATTTCTAAATTTTTAAAAGTTTTATAAAAAGGTATTTGCAAGTTGACCCAATCGGACCAGTCCAGTTTTTACAGGCACTATCACCTTTTGACATGAACCTATATTGACCCATAACCCCAGCCAGGTCATTTTGCTACCTCTAATTTTTTTTTTCTATCTTATATGTTGTGATTTGAGGAATGTAAACTATTTATTGAAGCTTTGCAACATTATATTTGGTGCTTTTAGCTTACTAAGTGATTGGAGCTTCAAGTTTTGACTCCTTAACCTCAACTCTAGGATTTCCTCTTTTTGTTATCACCTTTTTCTGAAGAATGAATCTTATCTTGTAAATAGAGGTGGCAAAATGTATGGGTCGTGTCGGGTCGGGTGACAGGTCAAAACGGGTCCGGTTCAACGGGCAATTTTAAAAACGGGTCAAAATGGGTCCGGGTAAAAACGGGTCTCTTCGAAATTTAGCAATCTAAACCCATTACACTAATGTCAACATGTGGGTAAACTAAAGCTACATTGCTATAGTTTGAATTAACGACTAATAAAATCAAAGACATGAATCACATGATACATGAAATAAGAGGTAAACATGCTTAGACTAATAAAATCAACATGACTGTGACTACTTTAAATCAACAAATGGATAAATATTGCTGGAAATTAATGTCACAAATGCATTGTTCTAAACAGTACATGGACATATGTGTTCAAATCAATGATGGTCAACTCAGTTACAAGGAATAACAAAATGGATATTATGTTAACAAATCAGTGACTTCAAACAATAGCAAGACAGTAGCTCCGTGGACTACATTTGAGTTCATATCACTAGCAAACTTCTTTCAAACTCCTGCTTCTGCACACATGGAAACAATCATGTTAGAATCAATCAAAGATATACACTAGACGGTTAACTAATTTAACTAATCATATAAAAAAACTACCTTCAACGCTTTATGCTTCCATCCTCCTGGTAGTGCTACTAGTATGACTCGGAATCAATGCTTCAATGTCTTCGGCAAGTCCTTCCTCTTCTTCCTCATCTATACATGTAAAAAATAGTAAAAACGTAATATACATTTATATACAAAATATAATATAAGCATTAAAAATAATAAGTTACAAAGAGAATGATGGCATGAGCTTTAATACCTTCTATATCAAACAACCAATCACGAGTGCATAACAATGACACTTGATGATGATAGGGAGCTCCGATATTTACTTATAATCCGACCCTCAATACTAAAAGATGATTCAGAGGCTATCGGGATGCTCAATATATCACGAGCCATATGAGCCAATTGTGGATACCTATCTTGATTATCTCACCAAAAGTGCAAAACATCAATCTTTTGTTTTCTATTAATACCAGGTTCTTCCAAATATGTTTTTAAGTGTGACTTGTGACTTGTGTCAGTCTTTTCATATTGACTTTGAAATGACTCGAATCCATCAAGTTCGTCCCCATTCAAAGAATCACCAGTACCAACATTTGAACTCCCGGCCATGGAAGAATTGCTCATTGTGTGAGAAAGAATCTCATACTCATCGTATAACTTATATAGTGCACTAACAATTTCTTTCACTTTTGCTACACGGAAAAACAATATTCAATAAGCTTAACCTTATACCGAGGATCCATAATAACAGCAAAAGACAAGACCATACAATAATTTTCCCAATATTTATCAAATTTCGTCTTCATGTCCTTTGCCATAGTGCTAATAACCTTATGTGAGCTCCTAATACCCTTTTCAATATTACATTGAATTTTCCACACTTCATGGAAATACAAGTTAGAAGTGGGATAAGAACTCCCAGAAAATAAAGTTGTGATTTCATAGAAAGGTTTCAAGAAATTTGTGATTTCTTTAATCCTTTCCCATTCTTCTACAGATGGCTAAGTGTCATAATACGGATCCACCAAATCCAGCGAACCATAAGCACTTCTATAAGCTATTGCACAATCAAGCATGAGATATGTGGAGTTCCATCTTGTTGGAACATCTTGATAAACTTGCCTTCCACATTGCAAATTAAGTTGTTCGATAATTTCTGCAAACTTGAACTTTCTTGCACCACTTCCTCTTACATACTTCACCGAAGCACGAACCTTCTCAATGGCTATTTCAATTGCTTTTAATCCCGCTTGCACGATAAGATTCAATACATGTGCTCCACAACGAATGTGAATGAATTCTCCATCACAAACCACAAACCAACGCCTCATTCAAACGTAAATGTCCTTTTAAAGAATCTACCAAACCATCTTTATACTTTGCATTATCTAACGTGATGGTGAAAATCTTTTTCTCAATTCCCCAATTTGCTAAAAAGCTAATCAAGTACCCTGCCAATAAAGAACCACTATGAGGTGGTGGTATAAATCTGAAGTTTAACACTTTTTTTCTTTTCTTAAAACCCAATTTTCATCAACAAAATGAGTAGTTAATGCCATGTATCCATCTGTTGTAATAGAAGTAATAGAAGTCCACAAATCTGAAGTCAAACAAATCCTACCACTTAGTTTTTCCAACTGCCCTTTAAGAATCATCTTTTCTCTCTCGTATATTTTTATGACAGTTGCTTTTGCAGTGTTCCTTGTTATTGGCTTCGCATCACGATGCAAAAAAGTGTGCACATCTCTAGTTGCCACATGCTCAACATAAGTAAACGGATAATTATGCTTGATGATTGCAATTGCCAATTTCTCTTTATACATTTCTTGATCTAAAGGGACATGCTTCTGTGGTGGACCATTCCCATCAACGATAAAACATTTAGGTATATGTCGCTTCATATTTGATGTTCCCGAATTTGGGTTGGCACAATAGGTTTTTCCACAAACGGTGCAACTTGCCTTTCTATTACCCGGTGGCCCAAACTTTTCAAAGCAACTCCATACTAGAGATCTTTCTTTGTTTGATTTCGATGAAGATACCTCATCTTCAATCTCATCTCTAGTACTTTGTTGGTCCGACATGAAATCTATTTTAAACAAGGCCCCAATTAAGCAATTAGCAAACTTGTAACAACTAGCTTAACAAAGAAAAATCCCAAAGCTTCAAAAGTAACAAAGAAAAGCTACAAAGCTATTCATTAAAAAAAAACCATCACCGTATAATACCTATATATCTAATAGTCTATAATCAAACATTCAAACACATTCACCTATTTACATTACAATAATCTAATAAATTGAAATTCATCTATTACAAGTCTGAACACATTCTCCGATATTTAACTATTGCTAAAATTGATATGTAATTTACAGCAATCTCATGACCCATTAAATCATTACTTACATCTATATCTAATAAATTGAAATTCAACATGACCCATTAATTATATATATCTGTTTTACAATAATTAATAATATATATTAATATAATATATATATATATATATATAATAACCTTTCAAAAAAATAATTATATATAATATTTATTAAGGGAAAGAATGAAAACCTCATAGATGGATTTGTGAGTCGTTGGAAACTTGGAATTTTTCAGCTACTCAGATTCTCTGGAGTGGGGAATGGAGATGGTGGATTGATGATGTGATTGGAGTTTTACCCGTTGTAGTTGTTGAGGTGCCCAATATGACCCGGTACAAAGATAAAACAATTTTTTTAGGATCCAATATGACCCGCGTGGTAAATATTAATGATCCAATATGGTCCACGTTTTTTTTTAAAAGGCCCAAATTGATCCAAACTTATTCAACTGGGCTAATTTTGCCACCTCTACTTGTAAATGAAAGCTCTAATAGGGGAGAGAGCTTTGTGGGATCAATTTTTTCATACTGTACGGATAACTTAGGTTATGAACTTACGATTCTGAAAGGCGGTTGTAATATCAGCAAACCTCTGATTTATGGTTTATAAGACTCATCCCGTAAATGCAATGAAATGAAATGTTCTCTCTGCAATTCAGTCCCTATCATTATACTGCAACTGCTTTCTGATTTTTTCAGTCCCCCACACATATACGAAAAATAGAATTAAGCTTTTGGCTAGTAAATTTACTAATCAGGAGTAACAATGTCATTCTTCTTTAATTTTTTTTTGCTTGCAGATCTTCCGAGTGGAAAGTGGCAACAACCTTTATATATGGTGTCCATGACTGGATGGATTATCTGGGAGCAGATGCAGCTCGCAAGAATATGACTGTTCCATGTGAAATCATAAGAGTCCCGCAGGTCTGATTTATGATATATTATAGATTTTTAGTAATTGGTATATGCAAGGGAGTTCATTTAAAAATCTGATGATTCTAACTTGTGCTGAATGATTTGCAGGCCGGTCACTTTGTGTTTTTAGACAATGCTAAAGGATTCCACTCAGCAGTATTACATGCTTGCAGCAGATTTCTTCCACCAGAATCAGCCAACTATCCTCTCGAGGAAGGCGTTACATCCGTGTAACATTATTTTACTACCATTTATCAATCATGTAAAAAATAAACCTTCATACGCTTTTCATATTAGAAAACACCCGTGTTTCGGCACATGTATCATAGCAAGATTGGTTTGATGCCTATTGGCATTATGTACAGAATAACAGAAACATATTTATGTGATGAATCAAGTTTTCATGCACCATTGCGCCCTTCAAATATTTCATTTGCCTAGATTGTATCATAGCAAGGTAGCATCAATGGAGAGGGATGAAAACAGCAATGGCAAGACCCCGGCTAAGTTGTGCACATTTAAGTTAAAAACTTGTCCTCTTTTGGTCACGTACATACAAGGGAAACCTTCTCTATTTACTCGTTTAATGCTTTTGGGAAAGGGAATGCTTATATCTAGAAGGTTAATGGTGTTAGGAATGTCATGTGATAGAGCTATCTCATACCTGGGGGGTTGACAAAACCGTTCATGGGACTACACCTGACTTAATTATAAAGCCCTTTATTGTTCGGATTGGGGCTCTATGGCTTTGGGATGGTGCTCTTCTTGGGTCAGAAGGTCAATCGCTTAAGCTCTACCGGTTATAGGTTCTCCCTGAGAGCACCAGACGTATAAGTGTTGGCCCCAACAGTAAAACAATAATAATCCGAGTGTTTTGTGGATGGGTTTAAAAAAACCCGAACTAAATCGGTACTTGTACCGAATTCCCCTACCGAATGAATTAAGTTTTGCTTCCTAGAAACTTTCGAAATCGGTTTTGGTATTTAACAAAATGTTTATATTGGATGTAACATGGCTGCATATAGCTATTCTTCCGCTTAATAATATTTAAGTCCCAATTCATTAACATGTTATCATTTTAATTCTTTATCTTTATGTGGTTTACCAGCAATATTTGAGGTTTTGATGAGCAATTAGATTCAACATATCATGTATTCACAATGCAAATCTGTACGATAAAACTTTACTTTAATTGTTAGTGACATGAGATCAACCAAATTAACCAAGAAATATCAATCAGTGTGATACGTTTATCTAGATTTAGATCTTGGATACACGTTGTGATAACCTGAAGTGATGCCCCAAGAGGTTAAATCCTTTATATAGCTATACCTATAGGGAGTCTTAGAAAAGGGTGACGTGACATCCCTTATCTGCTCTTTATACCCTTTGATAATAATTAGGGTAACATTTGTTAAGGTGTCTTAACAATAAGGCGTGTATGAAATTATGTTTTGAAAATTAGATTTTGTATTTACTTGTTTTTTAAAATTGAGTTTTCTTGCTAACTAAATGCAAAAAATCACTTTCATAACCAAATATTCTTTCTGAATATTTAAGTGAGGCAACTGTAATAATCAAGTAAGTCACTCGTTATGATAAACATTTCTTGCTACACATATGTGTGTCATTGAGGGTCCAAGATTGAGATTGCCGATTCCCGATGCGAATGTGTGGTGTGCAGTTGTAAAGGCTTTTAGAATTCATAAACCTCCAAATATTAACTACTAAGATATAATAGATTTTACTAAAACTATATATATATATATATAGTGCAGTTATTGTGAGAACCAATAAAATGTCGAGAACTGTGAGAACTAATTAGAACCATTAGATTATCTTAATCAAAGGTTGATAATAGCTTGTGGCATTTGTGTAAATGAATTGCTCCATTTGAACACAAATACGGACTAAAAGGGTATTATGGGGACACAAAACAATTAATAATACAATACATTTATTAAAAAACAAAAAAAATATCATTTTTTAATGTCATGTACCCGTTACATTAAAACAGGCCGTGAAACTCTCAAAAACCTTTATCCAATTCAATCCAAAAATTATTTACAACTTCATTTTTCAACTATTGTAGTATCTCTTGATAGTTAATTTATGGAAAATGTTATATGATGTTAATATTATGGTGCTACATTCACACCAATTTTCACACATGTTAAATAACATCCCCTTAATATAAGGTTTGTAAGAGGAACATCATCTAATTATATGATGTTAACATCATATAAGTTATCCTTTTAATTTATTCAAATAAGTAATTAAACATCAATGTTTAGATTTGAACATGTACTTCCAAAGAGACGAAATTTTCTATTTTTTCATTAAATCAAAAACTCAATGACATATTAGACTATTATCATTGAAATCATACTTTAACTAACTTTATACATCATTGAAAATAATGTATAACTCTAACTAACTTTCTTAATAATAAAATCACGAGGCATGGAAAAAAGAAAAAGTCATTAAAATCATACTTTAACTAAGAAAAAAAAAATAAATAAATGTAAATATAAATATAGGTACACATGCCCGACCTAATCACGTTTAGTTGCATATAAACATCCTCCTATAAACAAGATTTTATTTTCAGAGAATTAAATCAACGGAATCTCGTGCGGCTGCTTTACTTTACTTTCTTCAGTCCCTACCTTCACTTTCATCCCACCCACCCAGCCAAACACACACACACACCTTCACATCCACTCTTTCTCATTCTATATTTATTAGTATTAATTTCTCTTGTTCTTACTATTATTATTATTATCGTTATTTTCTGGCTGTAGATATTTCAGGCCTTACAAAATTTCCTATATTATTGCTTAACTATTCGCCCAATTAGGTTTCTTTAGTTAAATATATTTGTTTTGCATATTTGTGAGCTAAGAAATTAGTGAATAATGGCGACTAGAGGTAGCAGATCAGAAAAAGTAAAAAGAATTTTTCAGCAATTTGATATAAATAGAGATGGGGGTTTAAATAGAGATGAAATGTCTGCACTTGTTGTAGCTGTAAACCCTAGAGTTAAGTTTAGTAATGAACAAATTAGTGCAATACTTGATGAAGTTTTTCGTACTTATAGCGATTTTATCGATTCCGAAAAGGGTCTTACTTATGATGGTCTATTAAGGACTTATGATGATGGTGCCGGTGATGTTGATCGAGATTTTGAGGCATTAGGCCTCGAATTGAAGAGTAATGAGGATAATGGTGTTAATAATGGGGCTGTTGTTGATACTGGCAATGTGAATGAAGTCGGGTCGTCTTCTTTTAAGGATAATTCGAATTCTGTTGTTGTTGTTGAGGATAGAGGGAAGACGACTCAGAAGCAGCCGCATACGCAGTTGAGGACTGCGAATTGGGCTGCTTCGCCGAACCATGGGATTGTGTTTGATGATACGTGGAAATTGGTGGATGATTTGGAGGTTTTGATTAAGAGGTTGAAAACGAAACAAATGAAGGATTTGAAGATGAAAGGAGGGGAGAATTCTGATGTTTTTTCTGATCCCGGGTGGTCTAGGGAGCTTGGGCCGTCTATGGAGATGAATAGTAATAATAAACAGATTGTTTGGGATGAAAGTAAGCATGAGTATGCTGTTTTTGTTAAGGAGTTAGGTGGTTTGAGGTCTAGAGCAGATGGGGCAAGGTCGAGAGAAGAAGCGTTTGATGGGCATATGGCGATTGGTCGTGTTTTATATGATCAGCAGTTGTTTAAAGAAGCATTAGTGTGTTTTAAAAGAGCTTGCGAGTTACAGCCTACTGATGTTAGGCCTCATTTTCGAACAGGGAATTGTTATTATGTTCTTGGAAGGCATGGTGAAGCTAAAGATGAGTTTGTTTTAGCATTGGATGCAACAGAAGCCGGTGGTACACAATGGGCATATTTACTTCCTCAAATTCATGTGAATCTTGGAATTTCACTTGAAGGTGAAGGTATGGTTATTAGTGCTTGTGAACATTATAGAGAGGCTGCAATTCTTTGTCCGACTCATTTTAGAGCTTTAAAGCTTTTAGGTAGTGCTTTATTCGGTGTGGGCGAGTATAAAGCTGCTGTTAAGGCCTTAGAAGAAGCAATTTATTTGAAAAATGATTATGCAGATGCACATTGTGACCTTGCTTCCGCTTTACACGCAATGGGTAATGATGATAATGCGGTTAAAGAGTTCCAAAAGGCCATTGATTTGAAGCCTGGTCATGTTGATGCTTTGTATAATCTAGGTGGTCTGTATATGGATATGGGTCGGTACCAACGGGCTTCTGAGGTTTACATTCGGGTTTTGGGATTGTGGCCTAACCATTGGAGGGCTCAGTTGAACAAGGCGGTGTCGTTATTAGGGGCTGGTGAGACCGACGAAGCTAAAAAATCGTTAAAAGAAGCTTTAAAGATGACTAGCAGGGTTGAATTACATGATGCTTTATCTCACTTGAAGCAACTTCAGAAAAAGAAATTAAAGGGTAACGGAAATGGGGAAGATTCATTTATTATCATAGAGCCTTCAAAGTTCAAAACTTTAAGTGAAAAAACGACCTTGAGACAAGAACTGGCTACTGCTCTTGATATTCGATCTTTTCAAAGAATAACCCGGTTGTTTAAATGTGATGTCGAGCTTCTTAAGAAGGAAATGAATGAAACCGAGACCCCTTTAAGTTATTCTGGTTATGGTATACCTGAAAAGTCTATACGTAAGGCCGCTTTGGAGTGCATTCTTAGAAGGTTACTAAGTTTCTTGAAAGCCGAGACTTTTGTAGGGGCAGTCAAGGCAATCAACCTTAAAATCCTCTCAGTTCTCGATGAATCAGAATCCGGCAGGGTAGATTTGGGTATGTTTTTTGCGGTTATAGCTCCAATTTGTGGTGGTACACCTGATAAACGGAAAAGGGTGGCATTCGAATCACTTTTGTGGCGGCCGGTGAATGAAGGAGGAAATGGTGGTAAGATTAAAAAAGCTGATGCTTTAAGATACTTGAAGTTATTGAGATCCATCTACATTTCTTCAGAGTTAAACAGTGAAATGCTCGAAATCCATGGTGAAAGAGACGATTCATTGGTTTCACTAACCGAGTTTCTTGCTATGTTTGATGATAAAGATTGGGGTTTTGGTGTCATGTCTACTTTAATAAAGCTTGAAGCCGGTGATAGGAACCGTCATGGTAACAACACGTGCTCAGTTTGTCGATACCCAATTATCGGGTCACGATTTAAGGAGGTGAAGTCAAGATTCAGTCTTTGTAGTCAATGTTACAGTGAAGGCAAAGTGGCTCCAAATTTTAAGCAGGAAGAGTATCATTTCAAAGAGTATGCTAATGGGAGTGAAGCATTGAAAGATAAGTGTATGTGGTTTAGTTCATATCATAATTCTAAAAGTTTATCAGGTACAAATAATTCATAGCTTTGTAAAATGACTGAATTTTAATTTAGTGTTCCATGGCCAGTAGATTTTTTAGTTTTTGTATTGTGTGATATGAGTGATGATTGTTTTGTATAATAAATCCCTTTGTGGAACTAATCATTTTGTATGATATTTACTAACAGTTTATATGATCTTTCTTGTACCTACTATTGACTTACCATCATAGTTTTAGCATATGTATGAACATTCAGCGTGTCTTATAGCGCGATTGGTATTGTTGACATTGACATTAGATGCTTCTAATGGATTAGGATTCCCTAAAGTTTTCCCAACTTTGTCAAGTTGAGAAGATCTTGACCCTTGAATCATTCAAGGGTCAAGATTTAAAATAAATCTTGACTCTTGGATGAAAATCATGGGTCAAGATTATCCCAACTTGACTAGTAAAGTTGGGATAACTTCCCCTTACGCTTCTAATAGTCTTGTAAAGCTGGCATATTTGGTGCCTTGGCCAACATACATTGCAAAGTTAGAAATATGTACAAAAATACATACAACTGGAAATGAACAAGTATTATTGGGGTGTAGACAACTGTTTTGAGCAAAAGTGGTGGGGGTGGCAATTCAATTTGGTGCAAGCAGATGATATTATGAACAAACCAAAAGAGTACCAACCAACATATAATTAATTGGTTTGTTGGTATAGTAAAAGAAAAATATGAGTAGGGGCCATGTTTATATAGTTTGGTATTAGTGGTTAGCATGATGATATTGGTAATACCTTTGCTTTTAGCTTCACCAAACACTAATTTTTTAAGCTTAACACCCTTGATTGTATAATTGTCTGTCATCATTACATCTTTCTCTTTAACTATTTTCAGTTTATCACCAAATTTATAGTGAAATAGAAACTCATATCATGGTTGCACTTTTGTTAAGGGGAGTGATTTATTCACATCTTCTATATACCTGTATATTTAATTACATAGTTATAACAATCGTGTTTAAAAGATTTTGTCACATACATTGTATCTCTTTTATCTCCAATACTAAGTACGTCTTTAGGCGTCCTTCAGTTGACACATTATATCTTACAAATTTTTTAATCCTTATAAATTCTTCAAATCTTTTAATTTTACCTTCAACCATACAAAAATTCTTACATATCTTTGTATTTTACACATCATCACCAATTACTTGAAAGATTCTACAAACTTTTAAAAACATGTCCTTAGTTAAGGATATATACTCTATGGGTACCCATGGACAAACATGTTTCAACATTATGAATAAAAAAAGACAAAGATGTGAAAAGATCTGTAAAGATATTCCCATTGGAGATAGCCTTATAAATAGTTTATTTCTAAGCCATAGTGACAAAAAATTCACTCAAAGCAACGTCATAAAACTAAATTACCTAGAGAAGATTGTTTTTAATAGAAAGCCGGGTTTTTTTTTACCAAGAGGTCAATTTAACCGTCAACCAGTTGAACTAAAAAACCGCTCCTATTTAACCGGTCGACTGACCAGATCTTGGTTCAACCAGTTATAGTGTAAACATGTTTTCAAAACATTGATCATATCGTAATTAACCCAGTGAGTAATTATACCAGTTATAACTAGAATATTTATTTAGAGAAAGAAAAAACAAAAGTTGTTTCTTATAAGTTGGGCCATCCTTCCTAACAGATTGGTTGATGACTTATGGAGGCATATTTAGCTTTACTTTTGTGACTAATGATTGATATATTTTTTACTTGTTAATGTAAAGTCACTTGTTCGAGTATTTCTTCTATTGAGGTCCAAGTGAAATGATGTTAGGTCTATGTTTTTTTTTGTAAAACTTAAATCTGACAAATATATTTCACCTATTGATTGACATGACATAACTACGTCGATCCCATCATCTGCACCTGATAACATATAACTATGAGATTACTCCAAAGACTTCTTTGACATCTAGGTGTCATGCCGTGGTCCATCGCAAAATAAAATGACATCGCAAATATAATTCATTTTGTCGGTGAACTTGTTATTATCAACATTTATCCACCAGTTAAGATTAAATTATAATTTAAACTTATGATGTTTTAACTACTGAAGAATGCCAATCCGAAATAACTAAAGATTGTTTTAAACTTCGTCACTTTTAAACCTCAATGTTACATCTAAAACTAATACAGTACATCTCTACCCACAATGACACGTCACTTTGTGTATCATTTTCCTTTTAATTTAACGATTAACACAATAACTAAAATAAATAATCACTAAATATGTGATGATAATAATAAAATAGAACATTAAATAAAATTAGTTAGCAACTTAGCATTACATTTATTGGAGAAAAAGAAGTTACATTAACATGAACGATATTTCGACAGGAGGTTTCAAATGTGTTCAATTAGAGAGAGATGGTGTACTTTACCAAGTTGAACCTTCAATGTTTATCCTCTTCATATATAAGTAATCAAGAACAACGAGCGCTTGTATCAGATTGAAACCTTTGTTGCACCAACAGTTCGTCGCCAAACCGACGACCACAACCAACAAGGTCGTGCGACGTATAGTTGATCAACCTGTAAAAGAAACACGTCTACTAAACAAACATATACTTGTGTGTGGTATAAGTATTCATGATTATAAAAAGTGACATATCAAGAGAATTAGAGATCGAGATGGTGAGTTTATATTGATCAACTCCTTTAACTACATTACCCCATTGTCAAAAATGGCAAGCACAGCTTACGACTTATGGGTAAAGCACATGATATCATAATGCTGACAGAGACATAGAAAGGGATTCGTATTCCTAGTTTACGACCATCGTCTCGCCTACAAAATAACAACTTGCATAATATATTGCCACGTATAGACTTGTTCAAAGTGAGATACATACTCAATGCCATGTGAAAACTACAATGAAAAACGATTAAATTTTAGGATATCTAAAACTCACTCATAATCCAACAAAATACGATTACCAAATACCAATTGACATCCAATATAATAGGACCCAATTAATGTTTAAAGACCATGAGTCCATGATTGTAATAACCAAGTAGGCTTTTCTCAAGCAGGAGCCCAGTAAGTTGAAAGCCCATTTTGCTTTTAAAGTACAAAAAAGTAAATGGAAGATCGGAACCTTGAGTTGCATAAAAATACTTACTATGTCACCATTTTTGATTTTTTCTTTATAACGGTAGAAGAGCTGACAACGTCATCTGTATCCCGAGTTTAAATCCTGATAACGCCTTAAAAAGATTTTTTTTTAATGTTCTTAGATGAGTATAGCGTCACAATTTTAATTGTTTATTTTCTTTTACTTTTAAATAATTGTTCGAATTTAGAAAAACACCAAATTTTCATTTATTACACTTGATCTTCTTTTAGTAGCTAACTTAGATGCACTTTTTGAGTCTTGAACTCGGGTTTCTTAAAAACTAAAAAGACGTAGGTCTCTTGTTATCCCACCTAAATGTGACGGCTTATCTCAATTTTGAAGTTTTTTTTTGTTGGTATATAATCTTTGTGGGACGGATGGAGCCAGGCATGGTTATTAAAATAATACTCCGTACGAGTAAGAATAATACCTCAAAAAAGTTGATTACATGTTCAATTACACCTTTAGAGTGTCAGAGATATACGATATCGGATGTCAACAACACATCAATTCCTCCATCTCACCCAGAGACACACTACTTTTACCTCCGTTATCCATCATCCACATCTTCGATGATCCCTATAACATTTCTTAGTATTAAACTACGAGGAGCGTAAGCCCACCAGGCCAAAAAAGTCAAACCCCGACCAGGCAGCATTAGCGGCGACGTCGCCGCTAATACTGCGGGCCCCCATGTCAGTAACGGCTAATCTGGCAGAATATTAGCGGCCCCCCGTCAGTAACAGAGTATTAGCGGCGACGTCGCCGCTAATGCCCCTGGTCGGGTTGACCTTTTCCTGGTCGTGTTACCCTGTGCCTTAAACTATGAGAGTGTCAAAAGAAACAAAAAGTGGTCCTCATTTTCACTTATTAATTGAGTATTTGAAAAACTTATTTTTATATTATTCCACTATCTTTCAAGAACTAAAACAATCTTTGTACTTTTTAGAAAACAATAGTTTTCTAGAGATAGCTTTAATTTTTTCTTAGACGTTTGGAAATTGCATTTTGTTAGCTTTAATATAAATAGTTAGTGCGTGTTTGTAACATTGTAATAGAATTGTCCTTTTGTCTAATCTTGTTTAGTATGGAAGGTTGTTAATGTAATTAGACAAGGACTTGTGTGTAATTAGTGAGGGGTTTTAGTGCAAAATGTGAGCCTATATAAACCCCTCACCTCCCTTTGTAATTTAACCTTTTGCCAATATATTTCCCTTTTCCCTTTCTCTCTCTAACTCTCTCTCACTCACATAAACTACAATTCACGAATTAGCACTTGTTTACATTTGGTATCAGAACAAAATCACAACTTGTGTTAGATCCATGGCTTGATTTTGTTCCATTTTATGCTAAATTGTGTTTTTCCCATTTTACCGAAAGTTCCAATCTTTACCCTCTAAACATGTTAAAGTTCCTTCCTTTTTAGTTTTATTCCACTCATTACCTTCCCATAATCATCCTCAAGAAGTTTCAAATCCCAATTCAAAACCAAATGGCCTGAAATTGAATTTTAAGGTTTCTGTTCTGAAATCTGGTTTTCATTCCGGTTTTCATTTTCCTTTGAATTTCAGTTGTAAAACCGGCTTTCCTTCCGGTTTTCCTTACGGTTTTCCTTCCGGTATTCCTTCCGGTTTTCCATTTAGACAAAAATTTTAAATTTCGTATTTATATTCTAAAATATCTGGTTTACACCAAAACCGATATTTGTACTTAATTTCTTCATTTTCCATCTCGTCGTAATGCTCAACTTTCTCCACGAAAACCGGATTTAGTGAAGTATTTCTTGAATTCCGGTTTTAGTGAAGAATTTATTGAATACCGGATTTAGTGAAGATTTGTGTGTTTGTTGGTGAAAATACCTGGTTTACCCCAAAACCGGTATTAGTTGTTAATTTCTTCATTTTACAAGCCGAAATTCTGACCGTCGTTCACTTCGAAAACCGGATTTACTATACATTTTACCAAAACCGGTATTAACACTGTTTTTCTGAAAACCGGTTTTTCTACTGATTTTTCTCAAAATGTCAATTACTGATTCACTGATTCTCGGTTCCGATTCAAGACCTCCCGTTTTGTATCGTGGGTCATATCCTCAATGGAAAAAGAGGTTTTTAGATTGGATCGCAAGACAACCTCTAGGTGACGACATCAAAGCCTCTTATGACGAAGGCCCTGCAGTTCACACAAACCCGGTCACCAAGGAACTTCTTCCAAAAGAAAGTTGGAGCACTGCTCAGAAGAACCGTACTCTTGCTGATAATCTCTCAAGATCTCATCTCTACATGGCGCTTCCTAATGACATCTACTGCAATGTTGATTCGTATGAAACGGGTAAGGAAATTTGGGATGAACTAGAGAAACAATTTCAAAGCTCTGAGGTGTCTTCGACTATTCGATTGTCCAATGTTCTTGCTCTGTATGAGACGTTCAAGCAAGAGAAGAATGAATCTTTGGAGGAAGTGTACATACGTTTCTGCAATGTCATCAATGAACTACGAAAGAATGAAGTAAAGAAGACAGACATGGAACTTAACATCAAATTCCTCAGACATCTTCATGATGAATGGCAAGTCTATGGTAATCAACTCAATCAACAGGATGGCTTTGGCAAACTCAACATCCACACTCTTTATGAGAAGTTGAAAGTGAATCTCAGAGCGGTTCAAAAGCAACAAACTCAAAATGAAGGAAGCTCTTCATCTGATCCTCTTGCCTTAGTTGTTGACAGAAACTCGTCCAGATCTTCAAGGAAAAGTGTCGTTGAAATTGCTGATGATGATGAATCAAGTGATCCCAGTGATCCTGAAATGGATGAAAAGGAAAAGGAGATGTCCAGAGACTTAGCCTACTTCACCAGATCCTTCAAGAAAAAGTTCTTCACAAAGAAACCTACAAATAATCAACTTCGAACTTCATCTGTGTCTTCCTATGTCAAGAACTCCCAAGCTCCAAAATTCGACAAGCACTATGACAATACTGGTGGATAAAGGAAGTATGAAGCACCAAAGAAGTTTGAAAAGAGAGTTCTTGAGAAGAAAATTGAAGATAGAAAATGCTACAATTGTAGTCTCACTGGTCATTTTGCTATCCACTGCACCAAACCTCGTCAGAAAAATTCAAACTACTACCAAAACAAGCTCTTGCTAGTGAAACAACAGGAAAGTGGAATTGCTCTTCTTGCTGAGGATGAAAAATGGCTACATCTATCGGATGAAGAGACTGAAGAACTTGCAGCAAATGTCTGTTTCATGACCAAGATCAAGCGATCCACGGAACTTGATGAAGGTGGTACCGGTTCTGAATCTGATGATGATGAGGTATGTACAATCTCTAAACGTGATCTTGATCAATACATGAATAAAGCTGTCGAAACTAATGAATCTTTGCAAAAAGAAGTTTCTAATTTAATTGAATCTTTGAAAGAGAAAGAAAAATCTTTGATTGAATTTCAAAACAAACATGACAAACTGCAACAAGATTTTGATGATTTGACAGCTAATCAAGTTTCTGTTTCCTTTACTCCTTCTTCTGAGCTGCTCATAGCAAATCAAGAACTTGAGACCAAAGTTTTTGACCTAACCCAAACCATCAAAAAGATGCAAATTGCAAAGTCCAATGAAATGTTTCGAGCAAATGCTTTGGCCGAAGATCTTGAGTCCTTGAAAATTAAAATTGAAGAGACCAACCCTGCTTTAAAAGAATTAGAAGACAAAATCTCCGATTTAAATTATGCTTGTTGCATAAAAGATTCATATAACCAAAAACTGGATAAGAAAATTGATGAACTTAAAGATGAAATCAAGTTTTATCAAATGAAAGTTTACAAGATCGATCGATCAAATAAACAAATCTTTTTGAACAAGCCAAGAGATTTTGCCGATGGGTTTACTCAAGGGTTGGGTTTTGAAAATCCAAAGAATTTGCTCAAAGCACAACAGGAAGTTCCACCGTTATATGACGCCAACTTAATGAGATATGGCATGACCATTCTGTATGTTCGACCAAGTTATGGTGATTATGAGAAAGAGGATTGTCTAGCAAAGTGTGCAATTAAATGTAATTATGACAAAATCAATGAGTCAAATGATCTTTTCAATCTTCCTCTTGTTCCTAAAAGAAAAACTCACTCTGTTACAATTGTTGAACTTGATGAAAATTCGAGTGACCAACAACTTGTGGTTCTTTCTAATGAGTCTAAACAAGTGGAAGAAAGTTCAGTTCCAAAACCTGCTTCAGTTCGACCATACATTCCACAAAGTGTTTTGGAAAAGCAAATTGAAGATCTAAAAAGAACTCTTGATGAAAAACAACTTTTGCTAGATAATCTAATACCTCAAAATCACTGTCACAAGATTGTGCCAGTTGTTCCTACCACACCAATTGGTGTTGTCTATTATTGTGCTGAACCTAACTGCTCTGCTTGTGAAGACATCATGTCTTCTTCTTCTCTTTCCTATATTTCTGCATGTGATCTTGTTGATGCTGCTGTGCAAACTGAATGGGATTCTGTTAAGACATATAATGTTTCAATTCAAACAGACCTTGACATTCCTACCAATGAGATCCCAATTGACCCCCAGATTTACTTGGATGAGATTGCTGCATTAAAACTTGATTTAGAAAAGGAACGGTGTATCAAAAAGGAAATTTTTGAAGGTGTTCACGTTTCTGTTCAAACTAATTGTGAATACGAAGTTGAAAAAGATTATTTCTTTCCAAACGTTTTTGATACTGAACCTCTCAAGTTTTCTGAGGAAACACAAACTTACTTGAATGAATTTGATACTTTATCTAAAAAGTTTGAAAAAGAAAGAGAACAAAGATTGAAAGTACTCGCTGAACTTAATAAAATTAAGATGGAAATGGAGTACAAGAATATTGTTCTTCAAGCTTTTGCAGATAATAACAATGAAAAAGCTTCAAATTTACTCAAGGGAAGTTACAGTTCGGTCAAATCAGGTGAAATAAGTCACTCAAAGTTTTCAAATGAAACAAATGTTTCAATCTCATCCAAAGAAAGTCCTTGTCATCCTAAACCAAATGTCCCAAGTGTGAGTTTGGAATCCAAATCTAAAGTTACATATTCCAAAATGGATTTCTCAAATCTTCCTAATCTAAACAACTTTTTAAAAGAAGATCATTCATATGATCCTGATTTTGAAAAACAATTTGTTCAAAAGGAAGAAAAGGTTAAATTTTCATTGAAAAGGATTACAAAATCACACTCTTCGAAGCACAACCCATTTCATGAGAAGTTTCAAAGACCAAAGACCAACAAAGTACCCAAAACTCCTACAGAACAGAAGACTCCTACCCAAAACCCTCAACTCACTAAGATGAAACAACCTCCAATTGTTAATCATGCTTCTTCACAACCTAGATATCATAGGTATCCTAGCTCTCCTAAGCAATCTTCAGTTACATCTAAGAACATCTTAAAGGTCTTTAGAGATGATGCTGTAGGAATAGTTAGATATCAAGATCAGTATGGTTGGTTTTCTCCCACTTACAAAAAGCAATCACCATCTGCCAAAGAGACCATCAAGAAGAAACCTGTCAAGAACATACACACACAGTCATCCACTAACTCTAAAAATGTACATGTTTCAGGTTACTTGTTCTTAAATTGTCGAAATAAATGGCTTCCTAAAGATAGATACTTACATGCTACTAGGAAGGTCAAGCTTGATGGAAATGCTGCATCTGTAAAACAGGAGTGGATAGTTCGTAGACCTAATGCTTTAGATAGATCAAATGCTTCTAGGACTAGTCCATCTTGTTCTCAAACTTTGTAATAAGTATTTTGTTCTGTAATCCGTACCTTTACATTTGAACTCTGTTTGTGTGTTTACTTGCTTTCAATAAATTCCATGATGGATTGTGTGTTTGTTCGTATGTTTGTTTAATGTTTATGATTATCTTATGTTTTCGTTTGTTTTCTCTTTAAATTACTTGTCCTTCTAATAAATGTGATTGCATGATGAATCCCTAACCTTTCATGGACCCAGTCTAAGTGGGTACCTAAAACCTTATTTCCTTATTTTACAGGAATTTCTCATCTGTGTCTGGTATGTCGATTCCGGATGCTCTAGACACATGACTGGTGATAAATCCTTGCTAAAGAACTTTGTTGAACGTTTCATGGGAACGGTTAGATTTGGAAATGATCATCTAGCCCCCATTCTTGGCTATGGGGATATTGTTCAAAATGGCATCACCATCAAACGTGTGTCATATGTTGAAGGTTTGGGCCATAATCTTTTCAGTGTTGGCCAATTTTGTGATAATGATCTGCAAGTCCTCTTTAGAAGATATGAGTGTAAAGTTCAAACTGAAGATGGTGTTGATATTCTTACTGGTTCACGAGATAACAACTTGTTCACCATTGATCTCAACAATATTCCAACTCCATCTTCAAATATTTGTCTTCTGTCTAAAGCTTCAGCTCAATAATCTTGGCTATGGCATCGTCGTCTCTCTCATCTCAACTTCCATACAATTAATGCTCTGGTTGATAAACAACTCGTCGATGGTCTACCTGATTTCAAGTATGACACCAATCATGTTTGTCCTGCATGTTCAATTGGAAAACTCAAGAGAGCGTCCCATAGACCAAAGAAGCATCTAAGCACTGATGCTCCTCTTCATCTCCTTCACATAGATTTGTGTGGCCCTATGCGTGTCCAAAACATTCATGCTAAGCGATACATTCTTGTTATTGTTGATGATTACTCTCGCTATACTTGAGTCTATTTTCTTTGTGAAAAGAGTGAGGCTCCTCAAGTAATCATTGACTTCATCAAAAGGACACAAGTAAATCTTCAAACTTCTGTTCGTATTGTACGTTCTGATAATGGTACCGAATTCAAGAATGCTACTCTTGAATCATACTTCTCTTCTGTCGGTATCACTCATCAATTTTCAGCTGCACGAACACCTCAACAAAATGGAGTCGTTGAAAGAAGAAATCGAACTCTTGTTGAAGCTGCTCGTACTATGCTTGCTCATTCTAGATTACCACCAAATCTATGGGCTGAAGCCATTGCAACTGCCTGCTTTACACAAAACAGATCTATCATCAACAAGAGGTTTGACATTACTCCATATGAAGTCATCAACAAGAGAAGACCCAATGTGAACTATTTCCATATTTTTGGGTGTGTCTGTTATGTGCTAAATGATAGAGACAATCTAGGAAAATTTGAACCAAAAGGTGACGAGGGTTATTTTATTGGTTATTCAAGAGAATCTTGTAACATCCCAAACTTTTCTTTACTAGTTGACTAGTGCCGTTAAGTCACTATTGTGTGTGTCGTTAAGTCTATTTTAGATTTAATGCTTATATGTGGTTAATGTGTGTTATGTGTGAGGCTTGTAAGCCTAAATGTTAATGTAGTATAAATGTGTGTAATATGAAGATTAATGTCTATGTAGTGACATTTAATAAAGGATTAATGATGTGTATGGTCAATAAAGTAGTTTGTGACCAATAATGAAGGATTAGGAAGCTTAGGGGCTAGTTTTGACATAGAAGGAAAGTTAAAAACGGGTTTAGGGAGTTAAGGGGTGTCATTAGGTTGGCATTTGCAGATTTTATTCCCCTAAACAAAGCCCTAGCTGATCCCCTCCCTTCCCTCTCAAGTTTCTCGCTAGATCTATTCGTTTTGGAGCCAAATCGATCGTGTATTGCTTAGATCTTGGATCTTTGTCACCTAATACAGGTAATATAGGTATTCTTCTTCTGAGATCTGATTGTGTGAATCTTATATTAGTCTTAATCCAGGCCATAAGGGTTTGGGTTGGGTTATTTGATTAAACGTTCACCAATTTCATGTTATTCGGGTGATTTAATGGTTGATTTATGATGTAAAGGATTAAGGGATAAATAGGATGATTAAAGGTGATGAAAGTGCAATTAAAAGGATTAATTTTAAGTCCCCAGGTTGGATTTAGGGCATGGGTTCGTATGGAATTCGTTTGATCAAAGAACAAAAATTAGTTTGCTGGTCGGCACCCCAGGTGCGGCGCACCAAAGTAGTGGTGCGGCGCACCACTGCCCAGTTGGGTTTTTGGGTTTCTTATGATGGACCCCGATATGCGGCGCACCTGGTCTTGATATGAATTCCCTGGAGGATTGGTGCGACGCACCACATGGAAGGTGCGGCGCACCACATGCCCAGATTTCACAAAAGGTGTCGTTTAGCTTATATTTCGATCTTATACTTGTTCTAGGTTATTGGAGACACCTAGTCATCGTTGTATTGTGCTTGTAGCTTGTTGTTAAGCTGTATCAAGGTAAGATACACTACTTTTGTCACGTTGAGGGTTCAACAAGCAAAGGTTTCATACTTATAACTTCCTTAACGGTAACTTATGATATATGTGGGTATCTCGGGTTACACAGGAGGTATTATGGGATATGTAGTTGACCATGAGACCTGAAATGCAGACCCTAATGTAGTGAAATGAAGTGTTGTTTAATGTCGTGTATTGATATGTAGTTTATGTAGAATTACGAAGTATCTTATTATGTGTGAAATGTAGAAATGGAGTTAATGTGTGACATATGCATACTACATGGCTTGTACACCTAGCTCACTAGACTTGGTAGGTTGCCATGTCACTTGCACGTTTAAGGGCCCAAACGAAATGAAGGTAATGTGTGATTATGTTTAGGTTATGTGTGTTGCCTAAACTATTATGTGTGAAATCGAGCTCGTAAATATAATGCAGGGAAAGTGTTAAGCTTAACCCGTACAAGTCTTAGCCGGACGAGTACGTTGACGTAGTTGTTGCTTGGGTGGATCCTTGCAACATGGTCTTTATAATGCAGGGCGAGTAATACGAGGGGTTTGACCAACCTCCACATACGGATTACTCATGGATTGGCTTGCCATTCCTTAACGACATACGATGATTAGCCTTTGGTTGATCGTCCAGTCGGGTGTGATGCAGGGCACACTTATATGCAGTAAACGAAGATATGTGTGACAATGTGTGAACTAATGCAGGATAGGCACATTTAGGATGATTATCCTAATTGATATGAAGTTGTTATGCAGTTATGTGTGTTGTGTGTTGTGCCTAATGAGTTTGTCTATTAACGAAGAAATGTTTTAATTGGACAAATGCTTTTAAATTAAGTGTGGTCTTACTTAGCTATTCTTATAGCTAACACTTGTTTCTTTAATGTGGTTGTTCCCTCAGGTTTAGCTTGAAGGACTTGTAGGTGCAGGACGTGAGAGCGTGGGTAGAAAGCATGCAGATTCCTTAGCTACCCCTAGTTGCTTATTATGGAGACTTTTGATTACATTTCATTTTGATGTCGAATATATGTAATAATGTGTGAACGGTTGTTTAATGTTGGGCAACCGTTGGGTTTTCATTTGAACTATTGTTTGATATGGCATGTAACACCAACTAAATGCAGAAACCGAAATGTTTTTATCGGTTTTGACTTTTACGGTCTGTACTTCCGCAATTTAACACCGTTAGGTGAAGGATTTTTGAAAACCCATATTTTTAAACGTCGGGTGTTACAAGTTGGTATCAAAGCATTGGTTTAAGTGAACCAAAATTCGACTTATGCCGTAGGATTTTGGACTTAGACCGATGAGAAGTAGGTTAGGCTTAAGTAGGATGCCTAGCTAATGAAGTGGAATGCTCTAGGACGGGTTGGGGAGTGAGTGATAGTGTGATTTAAGGCTTGTTTATTGTGTGTGATAATGTAGTTATATGTAGTAGAGCCTTAACATATGTAGTCACTCTTTAACTCTTGCTAACCGTCGTCGTTGCTTTGTAGAGTTAATGGCAAACACTAGAGCTAGTAACCAGAGAGCAGGAGGAAATGGTGGTGGTATTCCTCCTAACGGAAACGGGGCTGGAAATGAAGTAGAACAAAGGCTACCCCGTGTACAAAATCGCCGTCTTGGTGATCCACCAACCGCCTCTGAAGTAGATAGAGCAAACCCGGTAATAGAGCAGGTTCCCAATCAAGCCCAATTACATGAAGAATTGAGAGCTATCCGAGCTCTCTTAATGAGAAATGAAGAGGAATTAGCTCAATTGAGGGCTAAAAGAAATGCAGAAAGGATTGGGAGTGAACAAAGGGGTGAGCGTTCGGAAGGGAATTACTCTAATCCCTCCCAAAGTGCTGAACCATCCATGGCAGCCGTGGGTGTTAATGAAGTTAATGGAGGAGGACTTGGAGTTGTTAATGCACCTCGTGTTAATAACTTCAAATATGAAAGTTTTCAGAAATGTGGTGCCAAGGAGTTTGATGGTACCCAAAATGCAGTGGGTGCTATGGAGTGGATCGAGGACATTGAGGTAGTTTTTGCATCTTGCTATTGTCCGGATGATATGAAAGTTTTGTGTGCTAGTAGGATGTTGAAGAAGAATGCCCGTAATTGGTGGAGGGCTACTACAGTGTCTATGGCTCCTGAGGTACTTGCAGTTATGCCTTGGGGAACATTTAAGGAGAAGTTTTTAGAGGAGTATGTGGGAACGCGTGAGTTAAGGTTGATTGAAAAGGAGTTTAGATCGTTGGTTGCTAAACCCGGTGCAATTTCTGATTATGCACACTCGTTTATGGAGAAGTTGAAGTTTGTTGGACACTTGGTTCGAAGGCAGGAGGACCAAATCGAGGCTTATTGTGATGGTCTCCCCGTTAGTTATCGTGGATTATGTAGACAACATGTGACTTTATCGGCGGCTATTAAGGAGTCAAAGAGGTTGGATGATGACTTCAAAAGTGAGAAAGTTGTGGTGAAGGTTGATGACAAGAAAGCAGGGTTCAAAAGAGGGTCAAATTGGTCATCTAATAACAATAAGAAGAAGTTTCGTGGGAATTCTAGCTCAAGTGGTGACAAAGATAAAAAGAAGAATGGGTCTTGGTGTGCTTTTTGCAAGAATGTTCATGAAGGTCAATGTTCCGACAAGACAAGAAGGTGTCATAAGTGCGGGAAGTCGGGACATCTTGCAACGGAATGTAGGGACAAGACTCGTTGTTACAAGTGTCAGGAAACGGGTCATCTTATTGCCGATTGCCCACAAATAAAGAATGACGGGAAGAAAGCAGCCACTTCAGCAACAAAAGTGAGAGCCTTGCAGATGACTGTGGATGATGCTAAGAACAACGACGAGGTGGTAAGTGGTACTTTCCTTGTTAATTCAAAACCTGATTCTGTTTTATTTGATTCGGGTGCAAATAGGTCGTTTGTGTCTACTTTATTTGCTCCTAAGCTAGGAAGAGTCACTACCCTTTAGATTGCTCGATAGAGGTGGAAATTGCTAATGGTACGGTTAGTGATATACGTGTGGGTTATGATGATTGTGACATTGAGATTGAAGGTCGTTTGTTTCCGGTCCAGTTATTGCCTACTACTTTAGCCGGTTTTGATGTAGAGATTGGTATGGATTGGTTGTCTAGAAATGAAGCTAATATTTTGTGTTCCCAAAAGATTATTCGGTTTCCTACATCCGATGGTAATGTGGTAACGGTTTATGGAGATAAGAAGAGAGGGGGGATAAAGATCATTAGTATGATGAAGGCTATTAAATGTATAAGGAAGAATAAGAGTCATTTCTTGGCCTATGTTATTGATGTGAGAAAGGAGAAGCCTTCTATTGCTAGTGTTGATGTAGTATCCGATTTTCCCGATGTGTTTCCCGAAGATCTTCCCGGTATCCCTCCTGACCGTGAAGTTACTTTTCAGATAGATCTTATTCCCGGTGCTACACCTGTTGCTAAAGCACCTTACCGATTAGCTCCTACAGAAATGAAAGAGTTAATGTCCCAACTTCAGGAGTTACTTGACAAAGGTTTCATTCAACCTAGTTCCTCGCCTTGGGGAGCTCCGGTTCTCTTTGTTAAAAAGAAGGATGGATCTATGCGCATGTGCATAGACTACCGTGAGTTGAATAAGCTGATCAACAAAGTTCATTTCCTGCAACATCTTCTAATGATTCATCTTCTCCACCTTCGGTCAATTCTTCATCTACAAATGTATCTTCCCCTGACTCTTCTAACTTGTCGTCAGCACCAAATGATCCTTTATCAGTGCCTGCTCATCAAAATTCTCCAGGATCTAGTCAATCAACTGATTCTGACTCTGATGAAGAAGAATTTGTTCTACCAAATGAGCCTAGCTTTGAGCAAGTCGCTGAACAACATTCTCCAGGTTTTATCAATCCTGATGAAAATAATGATCCCGCTGATCCACTTCCTCACTCCAGGAAATGGTCTCGCTCCATGCTTCCTCATCCTCCCACTCAGATTATTGGAGATCCAAACGCTGGCCCAACCACACGTGCTGCCTCCGCAAATGAATGTTTGTTTGTCAACTTCTTGAGCATGGTTGAACCCAGTAATGTCAATGAGGCTCTTTGTGACCCGGATTGGGTAAAAGCCATGCAAGAAAAACTATCTCAATTTGAGGGCCTAGAAGTATGGAAACTTGTTCCAAATCCATACACTAATAAAGAACCGATCAATACCAAATGGATTTTCAAAAATAAAAAGGATGAGAATGGGGTTGTTGTTAGGAACAAAGCTAGACTGGTTGCAAAAGGATTTTCCCAACAAGATGGTGTAGACTATGATGAGACATTTGCTCCTGTTGCTCGCATTGAGGCCATTCGAATCTTCCTGGCATATGCGGCATTCAAAAACTTTATGGTTTATCAAATGGATGTCAAGTCTGCTTTTCTGAATGGTGTGCTGAAAGAAGAAGTTTATGTTGGTCAACCCGAGGGCTTTGTGGATCCTAAACGACCAAATCATGTCTACAGGTTAGACAAGGCTTTGTATGGCCTTAAACAAGCCCCTCGTGCTTGGTATGATGCTCTTTCCGCCTATCTATTACAATCTGGATTCTGCAAAGGTACAATTGACACTACTTTGTTCATCAAACGTCAAGGTAGTGACATTCTTTTAATCCAAATCTATGTAGATGACATAATTTTTGGGTCCACTAATCCTAAGTACTGCAAAAACTTTTCTGCATTAATGGTCAAACATTTTGAAATGAGTATGATGGGAGAATTAAACTTTTTCCTTGGTCTTCAAGTCAAACAAATGTCAAACGGTATTTTTATCTACCAAAATAAATACATCTCTGACATGTTGAAAAAGTTTGATATGTTTAATTGTCAACCAATTGGTACTCCCATGGAATCTCGCACTAAAATTAATGCTGACCTTAATGGCAAACCTTACAATCAAAAACTTTATCGCAGTATGATAGGATCTCTCATGTACTTAACTGCTAGTCGACCGGACATTATGTTTGCTACATTCATGTGCGCTATATTTCAGGCAAACCCTATGGATAGTCATGCTCAAGCGGTTAAGTGTATTTTTCGGTATCTTAAGGGAACTATGAACCTTGGTTTATGGTATCCGAAAGATACCGGTTTCGAACTAACCGCCTACTCAGATGCTGACCATGCAGGGTGTAAGTTGGATCGCAAAAGTACTTCAGGTAGTGTGCAGTTCCTTGGAGACAAGTTGGTTGGTTGGTCTTCAAAGAAACAAAATTGTGTTTCCACATCCACTGCTGAAGCTGAGTATGTAGCAGCTGCTAGTTGCTGCTCTCAAGTTCTGTGGATGAAGACTCAACTCTCTGACTATGGTTTCAAGTATGACAGAATTCCCATCTACTGTGATTCCAAAAGTGCCATTGCAATCTCTTGCAATCCTGTTCAGCATTCTAAAACAAAGCATATCGATGTAAGGTACCATTTCATCAAAGATCATGTTGAAAAAGGTAATATCAAACTTTACTTTGTCCCAACTGACTACCAACTTGCAGACCTCTTCACAAAACCTTTGGATGAACAAAGGTTCAATTTCTTGAAAACCAAGTTGGGTATGCTTGATCTACGAACTTAACTTCTTTGCCATGTATTCTATGTTTCGTTTCTTGGTCAAACCATTGATGTGTGCTTGTGTGCTCTTACATGCAATGTTTGTGGGGGAGAACAAGGGTAGAATGCATGATTTTAAGGGGAGTTTATAGAATTTATCTGAGTCTGCATGTTCCTAGGGGGAGTTTGTATATATCATTACTCATTTTTGTACTTTGATAATTTCTCTTTCCTTGGTTAATTTTTCTAAGTCCTTAAAACCTTTTTCCTCTTAAATTTTTCTAAGTCCCTAACATTATTTAATAAAAAAAAAAAAAAAAACCGGGTTTGACCCGAAAACCGGATTTGACGGGTTGGACCCGAAAACCGGATGTCATACCCGGTTCTGACCTCTATAAATACCCGGTTCTGACCTCATTTTGACTTCCTTCGAAATTTTTCTAAGTATTTTAAATCTTCATTAAAACCGGCTTTCTCTCATTCAAACCCGGCTTTCCTATCGGCTTTCTTTTTTACTAAAACCTTTCCAAAACGAAAACCGGTTTTGCAACATAATTTCTTCATTCCAATATTGAAAACCGGATTTAGTTCATAAATTCATCATTACCGGCTTTCAGGTATATTCTTCACTAATACCGGCTTTCATCTATTTATTCATTATTTCCGGCTTTCATAATTCTTCTTTAATACCGGCTTCCATAATTCTTGTCTAAAACCGGCTTTCATTAATTTCTTTACTATTACCGGTTTTCATTCCTTAACAATATTTTGTGATTATCTTTCCAGGGGTGCTTTACTTGTGTGTTTGTGATTTGTTTTCGTTATTTGTCATTCATTCTAGCAGGTATAATCTCATTTACGATAATGTTATTTCATCATACTTCATTCATATGTATATGCTTCGATTTGATAATGTTCGTACGTGTTTTAATTGCTTTCCTTGCTTGAATATATGATTGAATGTTCTACTTGTCTGTGATTGATTATTATTGTGGTTGCCTGTACAAAACAAGTGAATCGATACTTGGTGTTATACTAAGTATCTTGATGTTTTGTTAATACCGGCTTTCAAAAACCGGTATTAGTTATCTTTTAAATCATTTTTTAACAAAAGGTACTCTGCCAAAGTTTTTCTTCACTAATACCGGTTTTCCCCTTGAATACCGGTATTACAACTAAAATTCATGTTTCATTATGAAAACCGGTTTTTCATATCAAATTATCTGAAAACCGAATTTACATACCATTTTCTGAAAACCGGTTTTACTCCACATTTTTCTGAAATTCTTTTATAAAACCGGTTTTCAACCTTTTTAAGAAATTTTTCATATTTCTTCAAACCTCAAAATCTCATTTTCATTCAGGTTTGATTTTTAATGAAATTTTTCTTATACCAACTTTGTGAGTCAAATTCTCTTTCTTGAACAAAATTCCGTGTTCATCGATTTGTCTGGCTTCACAAACATTTGTCCCTGTATTTCTTTAAAACTGTGATTATTTTTTCTTTCTTTCTTAATTTCTTGCAAATAATTTCAGTGAGATGCACAACATTGAACGCCTTGATGTACTGCTTGTGTCGTCTCACTTGGAAAAACTTTGCACGACTTTTTGAACATTCTCTTTTACAATAATACATTTTTCTTATGCTAAATTTTGTTCAAAATCTATCTCTCAGTTTACTTAGGATGCAAGGTATCGAACGCCTTGATGTACTACCTTTGTTGTCCTTTGGAAACTGAGTGTTAGAACACTTTTTGATGTGTCTCTAATTTCTTAAAAATCTTTTCAATCTTACATTGTTTTTCCCTAAGAAGCAAGGTATCGAACGCCTTGATGTACTACCTTTGTTGTCCTTTGGAAACTGAGTGTTAGAACACTTTTTGATGTGTCTTAATTTCTTAAAAATCTTTTCAATCTTACATTGTTTTCCTTAGGATGCAAGGTATCGAACGCCTTGATGTACTACCTTTGTTGTCCTTTGGAAACTGAGTGTTAGAACACTTTTTGATGTGTCTTTAATTTCTTAAAAATCTTTTCAATCTTACATTGTTTTACTTAGGATGCAAAGTATCGAACGCCTTGATGTACTACCTTTGTTGTCCTTTGGAAACTGAGTGTTAGAACACTTTTTGATGTGTCTCTAATTTCTTAAAAATCTTTTCAATCTTACATTGTTTTACTTAGGATGCAAGGTATCGAACGCCTTGATGTACTACCTTTGTTGTCCTTTGGAAACTGAGTGTTAGAACACTTTTTGATGTGTCTTTAATTTCTTAAAAATCTTTTCAATCTTACATTGTTTTACTGATGCAAGGTATCGAACGCCTTGATGTACTACCTTTGTTGTCCTTTGGAAACTGAGTGTTAGAACACTTTTTGATGTGTCTTTAATTTCTTAAAAATCTTTTCAATCTTACATTGTTTTACTTAGGATGCAAAGTATCGAACGCCTTGATGTACTACCTTTGTTGTCCTTTGGAAACTGAGTGTTAGAACACTTTTTGATGTGTCTTTAATTTCTTAAAAATCTTTTCAATCTTACATTGTTTTTTCCTAAGAAGCAAGGTATCGAACGCCTTGATGTACTGCTTGTGTCGTCTCACTTGAAAAAAACTTTGCATGACTTTTTGAACATTCTCTTTTACAATAATACATTTTTCTTATGCTAAATTTTGTTCAAAATCTATCTCTCAGTTTACTTAGGATGCAAGGTATCGAACGCCTTGATGTACTACCTTTGTTGTCCTTTGGAAACTGAGTGTTAGAACACTTTTTGATGTGTCTCTAATTTCTTAAAAATCTTTTCAATCTTACATTGTTTTTCCCTAAGAAGCAAGGTATCGAACGCCTTGTTGTACTGCTTGTGTCGTCTCACTTGGAAAAACTTTGCACGACTTTTTGAACATTCTCTTTTACAATAATACATTTTTCTTATGCTAAATTTTGTTCAAAATCTATCTCTCAGTTTACTTAGGATGCAAAGTATCGAACGCCTTGATGTACTACCTTTGTTGTCCTTTGGAAACTGAGTGTTAGAACACTTTTTGATGTGTCTTTAATTTCTTAAAAATCTTTTCAATCTTACATTGTTTTTCCCTAAGAAGCAAGGTATCGAACGCCTTGATGTACTACCTTTGTTGTCCTTTGGAAACTGAGTGTTAGAACACTTTTTGATGTGTCTTTAATTTCTTAAAAATCTTTTCAATCTTACATTGTTTTTTCCTAAGAAGCAAGGTATCGAACGCCTTGATGTACTACCTTTGTTGTCCTTTGGAAACTGAGTGTTAGAACACTTTTTGATGTGTCTCTAATTTCTTAAAAATCTTTTCAATCTTACATTGTTTTACTGATGCAAGGTATCGAACGCCTTGATGTACTACCTTTGTTGTCCTTTGGAAACTGAGTGTTAGAACACTTTTTGATGTGTCTTTAATTTCTTAAAAATCTTTTCAATCTTACATTGTTTTTTCCTAAGAAGCAAGGTATCGAACGCCTTGTTGTACTGCTTGTGTCGTCTCACTTGAAAAACTTTGCACGACTTTTTGAAGATTTCCGTAGAGTAATTGGTTTTCCTACGGCTACTTCTCGCGAGGGAACCACCGAATTTGTAGATCCACCACCTATTCGTGAAATGCTTCAACGGGTTAGCGAACTTGGATATAACGGTCCTCTCAATTCGATAGGTGAATTCAAGAAGAAGAATCTTCACAGACTGTGGTATCCTTTATGCTCAATCATCAACTATTGTCTCTCACCTTCAAGAAAAGGTCAAGAAGCGATAACTTCGCAAACTCTGACTATCGCCTTCGATGTACATATTGACTTTGCAGCAATTGCTTGGGATCATCTAAGACTAAATGTCAAAGGGAAGTATAATGCCACCAAGAAATATATTCCCTTCATCCGATTCCTGACAATCATCCTTCAGGGAACACTGAACACGCATGACAACATACAACGATTCCCTGGCTCCCACAGAATTCGATTTCCTCGCTATTCAACTGTATATGGCAACTCTGGTGTAGAAAACATTCCTTTTATGCCAATTCCTGCTTCGCTTCTTCGCTTGGTGCCCCATGAGGATAGTGACCTCATGAATTATAGAGTGTTTTTAGCCGGGGGTATGGCTGCTCAACGCCGAGAGCCGCCTATCGCTCCTCCGCATAGGTCGCCTGGTTAGGGTAGTAGGTCTAGGAAAAGAAATGAGGGGTTAGCAGGAGAAGAGGCACCAAGCTCATCTGCACAATCTTCATCGACTTCTGCTCCACCAAGAAAGAAACACAAGTCCCATCACAAATCAAAGTCTAAATCCAAAGCAAAATCAAAAACACTTCTCCGTGATGAACCATCACCTCCACCTGAACAATCATTCACAATTCCTTATCCTTTCACTTCATCTTCCACTTCTTCCGAATCTCAAACATCTTCTTCGATTCAACATAAATCAAAGAAAATCCGAAAGGTCAAATTCAAATATTCCAAATCTCTTCCACTGATTGAGGAAGAGGTTATAATAGAATCTCCGGAGAGACAAGGTGGTTTGGAGGGAGTGGTTGAAAAACATAATGGAGAGAATGAGCGGTCCGGGCTAGGAACAGGGCATAAAAAAAACGTTGGCCCTTCGATAGTTGAACCAATTATTCGCCGGGATGACAACACTAGGATAGAAGTCGAGGACTCCCCACCCTCGCATATTTCACCTCCTCGCCGCTCTGGATCCTCTCTACAGGATCCAGATGCATTATTGCACAGGCACCAGCCGCATCCACTATCGATTCCTCATTCGGAGGAAGCCGATATTGAAGCAGCGGAGACTCTTGCCTCTCTCCCAACTTTTCTTGATCACACAATTGAGTCTAGATCGCCACTTAGGCCACTTGATCATGTGCACGCACGTCCTTTGGACGTTGCCAGAACATACAGAGAATTGGTTCGTGAACCTTTTCCAGGACCGTATGGAAGACCTGTCGGTGCCATCATCGAGCAAGCACTGAATACAGGCCCTGAGGAGAGAAGCTTCGAGGACGTTAGGCTCGCCTGGCTTCCTCCTAGCCCAACTCCCAGTTCAACGGGCAATCCAGAGGATCCCGGAAGTCCCACCAACCATGAGATTGTTTGGTTCATTTGAGCCAAACCAATTCGTCACGCAACAACTGATGTTGAAGCCTTGCTTTGTCAACCATCAGGAAGTCCTGTTGGTCCTCAACCTTCAGGCCGCACTGTAAACCCTTTGGAGCCTACAGTTATGACAACGACATCTACGTCTGTCGTACCTCCTTCTTCCATTGAACCGTCACTAACCGAAGCGCTCCATAAAGATAAAGGCAAAGCCATTGCCGCTCCTGAACCATCTGAAAGCGATAAGTCTGATAGTCCTCCTGCAGCCGCTGAACGCTTGAACATTCCATATGATCTAGAAGAGCGTGCAGACATCATGGCTCTTGACGCTGCAGGTCTTCTCTACACAAAAAGAACCCAAACTCAACCTCCACCAATCATCTCTCGTAACTCACTGTCGCCCTCTCACTCATCTTCTTCATCATCATCATCCGATAATAAATCTAAATCAGGATCCGCACATGCTTCTACTCCTAGACATACTCGTCTAGAAGAAATTTATAGTGATTTGTATGCCCATCTAATCTCTCTCGATGATCAAACTGATTCATTTGACAAAGCTATTCTTGCAACCCTCCAAGCTCAATATGATCACCAAAACAAGATAAATCGTTTAAAGCAGCAAGCAGAACAAGACAAGTTTATTGCCAATGCAGCACTTGAAGCGACTCAGAAAAGAATTGTTGAACTTGAAGCCACATGCAGACAAGCCGTTGTAATACAAAGACGTGATGATTCTGATGATCAGGATCAACACGAGGGGGAGAATATGGATGAGGATGTGGCTAATGTAAGAGCCAGTGCTGCTACTGAGGTTATAGATGACACAGATGTTGGTGATGATGCACAATCAAGAGATCCTCCTCAAGATGTTGATAATGTAGAGCACGTTGTTGATAATATTGTTGTTGATAATGTTGAGCACACAGAAGAAGTTCGTATTGATGAATCAGTGGTTCGAGCCAGTGCTGTTATAGATGTTGTTGGTGGCTCAGATTTTCGTGATGATGCTCATTTTCAAGGATTACTTCGTGATCCCTTGATTATTGGTGAAGATTTTGGTGAAATAGATTTTCCTGAGAATGATCCAAGAGATAATGATCCTAATGGTGTTAATGATTCCTCTGATGATGATGATATTCCCCCGGGCTTTGATACCTATCAATCTATTCCTCAACCAAACCCAGCTCTCAACCAAATGAACCTTCATAACCTAATTCACCACCTTAATAATCCTCATCTCCAAAACATCACCAGAGCTCCAATTGTTCGAATAAACGATGGTGGTTTCAGAAAGAATGTAGAAAGGAGGATTGATTATCTCAGAATTCCAACCAGACTCTTCAAATCCACAAAATTCCTTGAAGAAAAAGCATATGAGATCTTCTCAAAGGAACAAGAGTTGGTAAAGATAGATGTTGATGAATTACGGGCAAGGAGGGCTTATGATCTTGATCACCAAAGGGCAAAATACTTAAAGGATCTCATAGAAGCCAAGAGTCATAAAGCCAACAAAGTATGGAAGAACCAGTTCTAATTGAAAATTGTAGAAGTTGTCAGCATTCATTTCAAGGAATGGCGTGATCCCGGGTTTGCAAGACCCCCTGGCTTAATCTGGTTAACAGTGAGACGTGATGATAACCGTCGGTACATGTTTGGAGAATCCAGGTTCAATCTGCTATCTGCTGATGATCACATTTTTCTCCTCCATCACTTTGCAAGCAAACTTATTCAGCCTGATCAAGAGAATCATGAAGTCTACTATGCTGTGAAGAGATATTTGGATAGTCTTGTTTTGAGTCAAACTCAAAAAGACTTCCAATTGGCAGTTGAAAAGAAAAGAAAGAAAGTGAACCTCACCATACCTAACCAAAGGATTCAAGGAATCAACCTCGAAAATTTTAACATTAGAGTCGTGTTTGATAATCCCCGAGGGTTTGTATTTGCTAGTGATCAAGGGCATAAGATTTTTATAAGACTGGACGAACTCTCCAAGTATTCAGATGGCACACTAATGCAATGTCTGGCTGTATTTGAAAGTCTATCTGAGTTCGAAGAGTCAGTAAAGGAAAAGAAGAGGTTGATGAGAGTGATTAAGAAGATCAAGTCAAGATTGGATCATAGAGATAGAACGAGACAGATCATTGAGGCTAGGCTTCCAAAGGAAAGAAAAGGAGTAATTCATGTTCCAGAAGGTACTTGAGTCAGATATTCTCCTAATAATGAACAAGGTCCTCATAACATGCCCCCAGTTGATTTTGCTGACAACATCATTGAACCACCAAATCGCCCAGAAGATCCAAAGTACCATTTTGTGCCAAAGAAGTTCTGGAAGGAGAATTACCATAAGTACAGAAAGCGAGCCTTCAAATCACAATCAGTTCAACATGATAAGCCTGAATCATCCACAAAGAAAAGGAATCGAAGACAGAGAAAGAGAAAGAGATCAAGAAGGTGACCATTCACAAAACCGCACTAAAGGGGGAGATTGTTAGCTTTAATATAAATAGTTAGTGCGTGTTTGTAACATTGTAATAGAATTGTCCTTTTGTCTAATCTTGTTTAGTATGGAAGGTTGTTAATGTAATTAGACAAGGACTTGTGTGTAATTAGTGAAGGGTTTAGTGCAAAATGTGAGCCTATATAAACTCCTCCCTTAATTTAAAAGCATTTGTCCAATTAAAACATTTCTCCATTATTAGACAAGCTCATTAGGCACAACGCCCAACACACAAAACTGCATAACAACTTCATATCAATTAGGATGAATCACCCTAAATGTGCCTAACCTGCATTACTTCATTACACACGTTTAGCCACATAACTGCTTTCTACATTGACTGCTTTACCTAAACATTTACTACATTTACTGCTTCTACGTTTTGGGCCCTTAAACGTGCACGTGTCATGGCAACTTAACGAGTCTAGTGTACTAGTTGAGCAAGCCATACAATCATGCACATATCAACAATCAACAACACACCACATCTCAAAGCATCACAAGCTACATCGTAATACTACATAAACTGCATAACAACTTCATATCAATTAGGATGAATCACCCTAAATGTGCCTAACCTGCATTACTTCATTACACACGTTTAGCCACATAACTGCTTTCTACATTGACTGCTTTACCACGTTTTAACTGCTTTACTACGTTATTAACTGCGTTAATGTGTAACATAAGTTACACCCGACTAGATGACAAACCCCACACGGTTGTACATCAAGCGTCGTTAAGGAATGGCAAGCCAATCCAAGAGTAATCCGTATGTGGAGGTGGGTCAGACCCCTCGTATTACTCGCCCTGCATTATAAAGACCATGTTGCAAGGAGCCACCCAAGCAACAACTACGTCAACGCACTTAGCCGGGCTAGGGCAAGTACGGGTTAAGCTTAACACTTTCCTGCATCAAAGTTTAACGAGCTCGATCCTGCATTATTTAGTTTAGGTGACTGCATTACCTAAACATTTACTACATTTACTGCTTCTACGTTTTGGGCCCTTAAACGTGCACGTGTCATGGCAACTTAACGAGTCTAGTGTACTAGTTGAGCAAGCCATACAATCATGCACATATCAACAATCAACAACACACACTACATCTCAAAGCATCACAAGCTACATCGTAATACTACATAAACTGCATAACAACTTCATATCAATTAGGATGAATCACCCTAAATGTGCCTAACCTGCATTACTTCATTACACACGTTTAGCCACATAACTGCTTTCTACATTGACTGCTTTACTACGTTATTAACTGCGTTAATGTGTAACATAAGTTACACCCGACTAGATGACAAACCCCACACGGTTGTACATCAAGCGTCGTTAAGGAATGGCAAGCCAATCCAAGAGTAATCCGTATGTGGAGGTGGGTCAGACCCCTCGTATTACTCGCCCTGCATTATAAAGACCATGTTGCAAGGAGCCACCCAAGCAACAACTACGTCAACGCACTTAGCCGGGCTAGGGCAAGTACGGGTTAAGCTTAACACTTTCCTGCATCAAAGTTTAACGAGCTCGATCCTGCATTATTTAGTTTAGGTGACTGCATTACCTAAACATTTACTACATTTACTGCTTCTACGTTTTGGGCCCTTAAACGTGCACGTGTCATGGCAACTTAACGAGTCTAGTGTACTAGTTGAGCAAGCCATACAATCATGCACATATCAACAATCAACAACACACACTACATCTCAAAGCATCACAAGCTACATCGTAATACTACATAAACTGCATAACAATATACAACATTAAGCAATACTTCATTTCACTACGATAGGGTCTGCATTTCAGGTCTCATGGTCAACTACATATCCCATAATGCCTCCCGTGTAACCCGAGATACCCACATATATCATAAGTTACCGTTAAGGAAGTTATAAGTATGAAACCTTTGCTTGTTGAACCCTCAGCGTGACAAAAGTAGTGTATCTTACCTTGATACAGCTTATCAACAAGCTACTAGCACAATACAACGATGACTAGGTGTCTCCAATAACCTAGAACAAGTATAAGATCGAAAGATAAGCTAAACGACACCTTTGGTAAAATCTGGGCAGGTGGTGCGCCGCACCTTCCATGTGGTGCGTCGCACCAATCCTCCAGGGAATTTCAAAATAACTACGAGTGCGCCGCACCTACCCTTTGGTGCGTCGCACAAAACCATCAGAAAAACTTATCTATCAATAGGTGCGCCGCACCTACCCTTTGGTGCGTCGCACTAAACTCCCAGGGAAATTTGATTAAAGGCAGGTGCGCCGCACCTACCCTTTGGTGCGTCGCACAAAACCATCAGAAAAACTTATCTATCAATAGGTGCGCCGCACCTACCCTTTGGTGCGTCGCACAAAACCATCAGAAAAACTTATCTATCAATAGGTGCGCCGCACCTACCCTTTGGTGCGTCGCACAAAACCATCAGAAAAACTTATCTATCAATAGGTGCGCCGCACCTACCCTTTGGTGCGTCGCACAAAACCATCAGAAAAACTTATCTATCAATAGGTGCGCCGCACCTACCCTTTGGTGCGTCGCACAAAACCATCAGAAAAACTTATCTATCAATAGGTGCGCCGCACCTACCCTTTGGTGCGTCGCACAAAACCATCAGAAAAACTTATCTATCAATAGGTGCGCCGCACCTACCCTTTGGTGCGTCGCACAAAACTCCAGAAACTTATATCCTCATTGGGTGCGCCGCACCTACCCTTTGGTGCGTCGCACAAACACTCCAGAAACTTATATCCTCATTGGGTGCGCCGCACCTAGCCCTTTGGTGCGTCGCACAAACACTCCAGAAACTTATATCCTCATTGGGTGCGCCGCACCTAGCCCTTTGGTGCGTCGCACAAACACTCCAGAAACTTATATCCTCATTGGGTGCGCCGCACCTACCCTGTGCGTCGCACAAACACTCCAGAAACTTATATCCTCATTGGGTGCGCCGCACCTACCCTTTGGTGCGTCGCACAAAACCATCAGAAAAACATATCAATCAATAGGTGCGCCGCACCTACCCTTTGGTGCGTCGCACTAACACTCCAGAAACTTATATCCTCATTGGGTGCGCCGCACCTCCCACCCTGGTGCGTCGCACAAACACTCCAGAAACTTATATCCTCATTGAGTGCGCCGCACCTACCCTTTGGTGCGTCGCACAAAACCATCAGAAAAACTTATCTATCAATAGGTGCGCCGCACCTACCCTTTGGTGCGTCGCACAAAACCATCAGAAAAACTTATCTATCAATAGGTGCGCCGCACCTACCCTTTGGTGCGTCGCAAAACACTCCAGAAACTTATATCCTCATTGGGTGCGCCGCACTAGCCCTGTGCGTCGCACAAACACTCCAGAAACTTATATCCTCATTGGGTGCGCCGCACCTACCCTTTGGTGCGTCGCACAAAACCATCAGAAAAACTTATCTATCAATAGGTGCGCCGCACCTACCCTTTGGTGCGTCGCAAAACACTCCAGAAACTTATATCTCACGAGTGCGCCGCACCTACCCTTTGGTGCGTCGCACAAAACCATCAGAAAAACTTATCTATCAATAGGTGCGCCGCACCTACCCTTTGGTGCGTCGCACAAAACTCCCGAAACTTATATCCTCATGGGTGCGCCGCACCTACCCTTTGGTGCGTCGCACAAACACTCCAGAAACTTATATCCTCATTGGGTGCGCCGCACCTACCCTTTGGTGCGTCGCACAAACACTCCAGAAACTTATATCCTCATTGGGTGCGCCGCACCTCCCACCCTGTGCGTCGCACAAACACTCCAGAAACTTATATCCTCATTGGGTGCGCCGCACTAGCCCTTTGGTGCGTCGCACCAACACTCCAGAAACTTATATCCTCATTGGGTGCGCCGCACCTACCCTTTGGTGCGTCGCACAAACACTCCAGAAACTTATATCCTCATTGGGTGCGCCGCACCTACCCTGTGCGTCGCACAAACACTCCAGAAACTTATATCCTCATTGGGTGCGCCGCACCTAGCCCTTTGGTGCGTCGCACAAAACCATCAGAAAAACTTATATCAATAGGTGCGCCGCACCTACCCTTTGGTGCGTCGCACAAAACTACATTATTGACCACATACACATCATTAATCCTTCATTAAATGTCACTACATAGACATTGATCTTCATATTACACACATTTATACTACATTAACATTTAGGCTTACAAGCCTCACACATAACACACATTAGCTACATATAAACATTTAAATCTACAATAGACTTAACGACACACATAATATTGACTTAACGGCATTAGTCAACTAGTAAAGAAAGTTTGGGATGTTACAATTACCTCCCCCTTAAGAGGATTCCGTCCCCGGAATCTCTTCATTAAGGAACAACTCGGGATACTTTTCCTTCATTACTGCTTCAGTTTCCCACGTTAAGCTTTCTCCATGGTTATGCTTCCACTTTATCAACACGAGGTCAATCACTTTTCGGCGTAACTTCTTTTGCTTTCTTCCAAGTATCGCTACTGGTTCGTCTACTATTCTCTTCATTGGGTCAATACTCACGTCTTTAATAGGAATCACACTTGACTCCTCAGCTAAACATTTCCTCAAGTAGGATACATGGAAAGTGTTGTGAATTCCATCCAATTCTGGAGGTAATTCCAACTGATATGCCACGTCTTTAATGCGCTTCACAACTTTAAAAGGTCCAATGAAACGTGGACTCAATTTTCCCTTCTTTCCAAATCGAATAACTCCTTTCCAAGGTGATACTTTCAGCATCACTAAATCACCAACATTAAACTCAATCGGTCTCCTTTTCTTATCTGCATAAGTTTTCTGCCTTTCTCTTGCTACACGCAAAGCTTCTTTAGCTATATTAACCTTTTCAGAGGTAATTTCAATAATTTCAGGACCGGTCAACTGCTTTTCACCGGGCTCCATCCAACAACTTGGAGTCCTACACCTTCTTCCATATAACATCTCAAATGGTGGCATTCCAATGCTTGCATGGTGACTATTGTTGTAAGCAAACTCAATCATCCTCAAATGATCATCCCATGCTCCACCGTATTCAAGTACACACGTTCTCAACATATCCTCCAAGGTTTGAATGGTTCTCTCACTTTGCCCATCGGTTTGGGGATGATAGGCGGGACTCAAATTTATTCTACTACCCAATTCCCGTTGAAGACCCTTCCAAAAGTTTGACACAAACCTCGAGTCTCGATCTGAAACAATAGATAAAGGAACTCCATGTTTCGCAACTACTTCATCAATGTACATCTTTGCCATCTTCGTTAAAGGCACATCTTGTCGGGTAGCTAGAAAATGAGCACTCTTCGTCAATCTATCTACAATCACCCATATCATATCATTCCCTTTCGGCGTTTTAGGTAGCTTCGTTACAAAATCCATGGTAATATGATCCCATTTCCACTCGGGAATTTCTAATTGATGCAACAAACCATACGGCTTTTGATGGTCCGTCTTCACTCTTGCACACGTCAAACACTTTGCTACAAAATGAGCTACTTCTCCTTTAATATCCGGCCACCAATAAATTGGCTTTAAATCTGCATACATTTTGGTGACACCGGGATGTACTGAATATCTACTTCTATGGGTTTCCTCAAGGATCAATTCTCGGTTACCACCAAGCAATGGCACCCAAATTCGACCCTTGTATGTTTTGAACCCACGGCTATTAGTCTCCATCACAAGACGTTTCTTCTTCCCAATGCTTTCATTGTCAATGTTATCCTTCATCAATGCCCTCACTTGTGCTTCCTTAATTCGATCAAGTAGCCCCGACTTGGCTTGAACTTGCATGCTCATCAACTTACAAGAAGAACTTTGCACCTTCCTACTTAGTGCATCCGCCACCACATTGGCTTTTCCCGGATGGTATTTGATTTCACAATCGTAATCCTTAAGTAATTCCATCCACCTTCTTTGCCTCACGTTCATCTCCTTTTGATTAAAGACATACTGCAAACTTTTATGATCGGTAAACAAAGTGCATTTCGTACCATAAAGGTAATGTCTCCACAATTTTAATGCAAAAACAACTGCGGCTAATTCAAGATCATGGGTAGGGTAATTCTTCTCATGTGGTTTCAACTGGCGGGAAGCATAGGCAATCACTTTGTCTCTCTGCATTAAAACACAACCCAACCCCGTAATAGAAGCATCGCTATATACCACTAAATCATCAGTACCTTCAGGCAAGGCAAGGATAGGAGCTTCACACAACTTCTTTTTCAACGTTTGGAATGCATTTTCCTGCTTATCGGTCCACTCAAACTTTACTCCTTTCTTTGTTAGTTCAGTCATGGGCTTGGCTATTCGGGAGAAATCCTGAATGAACCTTCTATAATATCCAGCCAAACCAAGAAAACTTTTAATCTCAGTAGGAGTCTTTGGCTGCTCCCACTTTGAAACAGCTTCAATCTTTGAAGGATCCACTTTAATACCTTCTGATGAAATAACATGACCAAGAAACTGCACCTCTCGAAGCCAAAACTCACATTTAGAAAACTTGGCATACAACTTCTTCTCCTTCAACACCTCCAAAACTGCTTTCAAGTGCTCACGGTGCTCATCTTCTGACTTAGAATAGATCAAAATATCGTCAATAAACACAATAACAAAATGATCTAGAAAAGGACGGCATACCCGATTCATTAAATCCATAAACGCGGCTGGAGCATTAGTCAACCCAAATGGCATGACCAAGAACTCATAATGACCGTATCTAGTCCGGAAAGCTGTCTTTGCTACATCCTCCTTCTTAACCTTCAATTGATGATAACCGGACCGCAAATCTATCTTTGAAAAATATGAAGCACCATGAAGTTGATCAAAAAGATCATCAATTCGCGGAAGAGGATATTTATTCTTAACCGTTCGCTTATTCAACTCACGATAGTCTATGCACATGCGCATAGACCCATCCTTCTTTTTAACAAAGAGAACCGGAGCTCCCCAAGGCGAGGAACTAGGTTGTATGAAACCTTTGTCAAGTAACTCCTGAAGTTGGGACATTAACTCTTTCATTTCTGTAGGAGCTAATCGGTAAGGTGCTTTAGCAACAGGTGCAGCACCGGGTATAAGATCTATCTGAAAAGTAACTTCACGGTCGGGAGGAATACCGGGAAGATCTTCGGGAAACACATCGGGAAAGTCGGATACCACATCAATACTAGCAATAGAAGGCTTCTCCTTTCTCACATCAATAACATAGGCCAAGAAATGATTCTTATTCTTCCTTATACATTTAATAGCCTTCATCATACTAATGATCTTTATTCCCCCTCTCTTCTTATCTCCATAAACCATTACCACATTACCATCGGGTGTAGGAAACCGAATAATCTTTTGGGAACATAAAATACTAGCTTCATTTCTAGACAACCAATCCATACCAATCACTACATCAAAACCGGCTAAGGTAGTAGGCAATAACTGGACCGGAAACAAACGACCTTCAATCTCAATGTTACAATCATCATATCCCACACGTATATCAATAACCGTACCATTAGCAATTTCCACTTCTATCGAGCAATCTAAAGGGGTAGTGACTCTTCCTAGCTTAGGAGCAAATAAAGTAGACACAAACGACCTATTTGCACCCGAATCAAATAAAACAGAAGCAGGTTTCGAATTAACAAGGAAAGTACCACATACCACTTCGTCGTTGTTCTTAGCATCATCAACAGTCATTTGCAAGGCTCTCACTTTTGTTGCTGAAGTAGTTGCTTTCTTCCCGTCATTCTTCATTTGTGGGCAATCGGCAATAAGATGACCCGTTTCTTGACACTTGTAACAACGAACCTTGTCTCTACATTCTGTTGCAAGATGTCCCGACTTCCCACACTTATGACACCTTCTTGTCTTGTCGGAACATTTACCTTCATGGACATTCTTGCAAAAAGCACACCAAGACCCGTTCTTCTTTTTATCTCTGTCACCACTTGAGCTAGAATTCCCACGAAACTTCTTATTATTATTATTGTAGTTAGATGACCAATTTGACCCTCTTTTGAACCCTGCTTTCTTGTCATCAATCTTCACCACAACTTTCTCACTTTTGAAGTCATCATCCAACCTCTTTGACTCCTTAATAGCCGCCGATAAAGTCACATGTTGTCTACATAATCCACGGTAGTTAGCGGGAAGACCATCACAATAAGCCTCAATTTGGTCCTCCTGCCTTCGAACCAAGTGTCCAACAAACTTCAACTTCTCCATAAACGAGTGTGCATATTCAGAAATTGCACCGGGTTTAGCAACTAACGATCTAAACTCTTTTTCAATCAACCTTAACTCACGCGTTCCCACATACTCCTCAAGAAATTTCTCCTTAAAAGTTCCCCAAGGCAATACTGCAAGTACCTCAGGAGCCATAGACACTGTAGTAGCCCTCCACCAATTACGGGCATTCTTCTTCAACATCCTACTAGCACACAAAACTTTCATTTCATCCGGACAATAACAAGATGCAAAAACTACCTCAATGTCCTCAATCCACTCCATAGCTCCCACTGCATTTTGGGTACCATCAAATTCCTTGGCACCACATTTCTGAAAACTTTCGTATTTGAAGTTATTAACACGAGGTGCATTAACAACTCCATATCCTCCATTATTAACTCCATTAGCACCCACGGCTGCCATGGATGGTTCAGCACTTTGGGAGGGATTAGAGTAATTCCCTTCCGAACGCTCACCTCTTTGTTCACTCCCCATTCTTTCTGCATTTCTCTCAGCCCTCATTTGAGCTAACTCTTCTTCATTTCTCATTAAGAGAGCTCGAATAGCTCTCAATCTTCAACCGTTCACACGTTATTACATAAATTCGACATCACAATGAAATGTATTCAAAAGTCTCCATAATAAGCAACTATGGGTAGCTAAGGCTCCTTCATTGCATCTACCCAAGCTCATAAGTCCTGCGTCACTAGTCCATCAAGCTAAACCTGAGGGAACAACCACATTAAAGAAACAAGTGTTAGCTATAAGAATAGCTAAGTAAGATCACACTTAATTTAAAAGCATTTGTCCAATTAAAACATTTCTCCATTATTAGACAAGCTCATTAGGCACAACGCCCAACACACAAAACTGCATAACAACTTCATATCAATTAGGATGAATCACCCTAAATGTGCCTAACCTGCATTACTTCATTACACACGTTTAGCCACATAACTGCTTTCTACATTGACTGCTTTACCACGTTATTACATAAATTCGACATCACAATGAAATGTATTCAAAAGTCTCCATAATAAGCAACTATGGGTAGCTAAGGCTCCTTCATTGCATCTACCCAAGCTCATAAGTCCTGCGTCACTAGTCCATCAAGCTAAACCTGAGGGAACAACCACATTAAAGAAACAAGTGTTAGCTATAAGAATAGCTAAGTAAGATCACACTTAATTTAAAAGCATTTGTCCAATTAAAACATTTCTCCATTATTAGACAAGCTCATTAGGCACAACGCCCAACACACAAAACTGCATAACAACTTCATATCAATTAGGATGAATCACCCTAAATGTGCCTAACCTGCATTACTTCATTACACACGTTTAGCCACATAACTGCTTTCTACATTGACTGCTTTACTACGTTATTAACTGCGTTAATGTGTAACATAAGTTACACCCGACTAGATGACAAACCCCACACGGTTGTACATCAAGCGTCGTTAAGGAATGGCAAGCCAATCCAAGAGTAATCCGTATGTGGAGGTGGGTCAGACCCCTCGTATTACTCGCCCTGCATTATAAAGACCATGTTGCAAGGAGCCACCCAAGCAACAACTACGTCAACGCACTTAGCCGGGCTAGGGCAAGTACGGGTTAAGCTTAACACTTTCCTGCATCAAAGTTTAACGAGCTCGATCCTGCATTATTTAGTTTAGGTGACTGCATTACCTAAACATTTACTACATTTACTGCTTCTACGTTTTGGGCCCTTAAACGTGCACGTGTCATGGCAACTTAACGAGTCTAGTGTACTAGTTGAGCAAGCCATACAATCATGCACATATCAACAATCAACAACACACCACATCTCAAAGCATCACAAGCTACATCGTAATACTACATAAACTGCATAACAATATACAACATTAAGCAATACTTCATTTCACTACGATAGGGTCTGCATTTCAGGTCTCATGGTCAACTACATATCCCATAATGCCTCCCGTGTAACCCGAGATACCCACATATATCATAAGTTACCGTTAAGGAAGTTATAAGTATGAAACCTTTGCTTGTTGAACCCTCAGCGTGACAAAAGTAGTGTATCTTACCTTGATACAGCTTATCAACAAGCTACTAGCACAATACAACGATGACTAGGTGTCTCCAATAACCTAGAACAAGTATAAGATCGAAAGATAAGCTAAACGACACCTTTGGTAAAATCTGGGCAGGTGGTGCGCCGCACCTTCCATGTGGTGCGTCGCACCAATCCTCCAGGGAATTTCAAAATAACTACGAGTGCGCCGCACCTACCCTTTGGTGCGTCGCACAAAACCATCAGAAAAACTTATCTATCAATAGGTGCGCCGCACCTACCCTTTGGTGCGTCGCACTAAACTCCCGAAACTTATATCCTCAATAGGTGCGCCGCACCTACCCTTTGGTGCGTCGCAAAACGGGGTGTACCAAAATCAAAACTGGCCAGTGGTGCGCCGCACCTCCCACATGGTGCGTCGCACAAACACTCCAGAAACTTATATCCTCATTGGGTGCGCCGCACTAGCCCTTTGGTGCGTCGCAAAACGGGGTGTACCAAAATCAAAACTGGCCAGTGGTGCGCCGCACCTCCCACATGGTGCGTCGCACAAACACTCCAGAAACTTATATCCTCATTGGGTGCGCCGCACCTACCCTTTGGTGCGTCGCACAAACACTCCAGAAACTTATATCCTCATTGGGTGCGCCGCACCTACCCTTTGGTGCGTCGCACAAACACTCCAGAAACTTATATCCTCATTGGGTGCGCCGCACCTCCCACCCTGGTGCGTCGCACAAACACTCCAGAAACTTATATCCTCATTGGGTGCGCCGCACCTCCCACCCTGGTGCGTCGCACAAACACTCCAGAAACTTATATCCTCATTGGGTGCGCCGCACCTACCCTTTGGTGCGTCGCACAAACACTCCAGAAACTTATATCCTCATTGTGTGCGCCGCACCTACCCTTTGGTGCGTCGCAAAACGGGGTGTACCAAAATCAAAACTGGCCAGCGGTGCGCCGCACCTCCCTTGGTGCGTCGCAAAACGGGGTGTACCAAAATCAAAACTGGCCAGCGGTGCGCCGCACCTCCCACATGGTGCGTCGCACAAACACTCCAGAAACTTATATCCTCATTGGGTGCGCCGCACCAGCCTGGTGCGTCGCACAAACACTCCAGAAACTTATATCCTCATTGGGTGCGCCGCACCTCCCACCCTGGTGCGTCGCACAAACACTCCAGAAACTTATATCCTCATTGGGTGCGCCGCACCTCCCACCCTGGTGCGTCGCACAAACACTCCAGAAACTTATATCCTCATTGGGTGCGCCGCACCTACCCTTTGGTGCGTCGCACAAACACTCCAGAAACTTATATCCTCATTGGGTGCGCCGCACCTACCCTTTGGTGCGTCGCACAAACACTCCAGAAACTTATATCCTCATTGGGTGCGCCGCACCTCCCACCCTGTGCGTCGCACAAACACTCCAGAAACTTATATCCTCATTGGGTGCGCCGCACTAGCCCTTTGGTGCGTCGCACAAACACTCCAGAAACTTATATCCTCATTGGGTGCGCCGCACCAGCCCTTTGGTGCGTCGCACCAGGGGTGCAGACCAGTAACTACACCTTACACTTTGATCAAACGAAACCCATACTAATCCATACCCCAAATCCAACCTGGGGACTTAAAATTAATCCTTTTAATTGCACTTTTATCATCTTTAACCATACTATAATCCTTTAAATCATTAACATCATAAACCAACCATTTAATCGTTCTAATAACATCAAATTGATAAACGTTTAATCAAATATCCCAACCCAAACCCTTATGGCCTGGATTAAGACTAATATAAGACTCACACAATCAATTCTCAACTGAGGAATACCTATATTACCTGTATTTGGTGATCAAGATCCAAGATCTAAGCAATACACGATCGATTCGGCTCCAAAACGAATAAGATCAAAGGAGAAACTAGAGAGGGAAGGGAGAATCAACTAGGGCTTATTTGAGGGTAAGAAAATCTGCATAAAGTTCTTAATGACAGCCCTTTAAACCTCTAAACCCGTTTTTGACTTTGCACACATGTCAAAACTAACCCCTAAGCTTCCTAATCCTTCATTATTGGTCACAAACTACATTATTGACCACAAACATCATTAATCCTTCATTAAATGTCACTACATAGACATTGATCTTCATATTACACACATTTATACTACATTAACATTTAGGCTTACAAGCCTCACACATAACACACATTAGCTACATATAAACATTTAAATCTACAATAGACTTAACGACACACATAATATTGACTTAACGGCATTAGTCAACTAGTAAAGAAAGTTTGGGATGTTACACATTGAACCACCGTGGTTGCAACTACTACACCATCACTATTATACAAACCAATTTTTGTCTTGTATTATTATCGTTGCATAACACGGATAACCTGTTAAATTTTTACAATATACATAAAATCCCCTATTATTATTACCTCGATCAATAATATTTTAGATAGAGAAAAGAAAAAGGGTAAGAAACTTCTTCTGTCTCTTTCATTTCATTAAACAGAAGATATGGAGTTGGGCATAATTTCTATATCAAGCAAATGAATTTAAGGTGTACAAATTTCCCATATGGCATAATATCCTCAAATGAATAGACTGAAGTGTCCTTGTACCTTTATGAAATGTCACATTCTAGGATACAACATTTTGGTAGTCGTATTCGAACTTTCTATAATCATGATATGTGTGTCTTATTTTTTATTTCTCATTTTTTACGTCTAAATTACATAATTTAGGGATTCGGTACCAGAACCTTACACGACTAATCTTGCTTAATTATATAAATTTGCATCTAGTTCTAGACTACTAGTGGTGTATGACAAAGTTAATTTGATAGTATAGATATCACCAACCTATTTTTTCAATTCATTTAGGTGCCTAAAGAATTGAAAATTTTGTGTTCAATTTGTTGAACAAGATTTTAAGTTTTGAAACATTTATATAAACAATTGAATTCATGATGTAAACATGTGAATGCTTACATAACAAATTCCGTGTGGTTGTGAACACGGTAGGAAGATACAATGTTCCTTTTGTTTTCTTTTCAAGTGTATGTGAGGTGATTTGAGGTATTATTAATTAATATATATCATTACCAATCATCAATAAATGGATTGGTATATGGTAGACCTTGAGACTGAAAGGTTTTAGGTTCAAATCCTGATACGAATTAAATGTTCTCATGAATGGAGACAGTGGTTTTCCAACATGGGTTTCCTCCATCTGGATTGGAGTTAGATATATAAAGAGACATATTCTGAGCCCAAATTTACCGTTAAGAAAATTAATATATTTCATTTTCTTAATCAAACACTACAATAATTGTACTTTAACTAATTAATTACTTTATTTCATATACACTAGTATTATTATAACAAAAAAAATATTATTATCCCGTACAACTACATTTATGTCCAATAATGTTCGATGCTAGATTTATATTCATTCTCAGAAGAGTTAATTTCATTAGGTGCTCCTGGTTGTCGAAATTATCTCTTTCCACCCTGTGCTTTTTTTTCATTGCTAGGTACCCCTATGGTTCATGTTAATTTCATTAGGTGCCCTTTTGACTAACGAACGTTAGTCTTTCTCCGTCAAAGCCCCCATGTGCATTGCACATGAGGTAACCTGGAAATACCTCTTATATCACCTGTTAACTCTAACTAAGACAGATCAAATACACAAAAAAATAAAACCCCTTTTTCCTTTTCTCACTCTTTATCTCAATTGTTTTACTAACATATAACCAAACAACCATTTTTTTTCTCTAGATTCCCATCAGTTTCGATCATACCTATATACACATGTATACATACCAAATTCTCTTCCTGTCAAAACACAAATTCATTTATAAAATTAAACATAAAAGAAAACGGATCTGGAAATTAGTAACTGTAAGAGTTACAGGTTGGACAATGTTGTCAAAGGCTATGATTGATTGATTGATCTGCAAAAAAAAAATAAAGTGCCCCCGCCCTTTCTTTCTTCCTGCCGCCGCCCACCACCATTGTTCTTCGCCAACGCCGTGGCGGGACGATTTGTCAATGGCGAAGATTGATTGATCTGAAGAAAAATTATGTTGGGCCACCATTTACGAAAAGGGTGTTTTCGATATCAAGATTCAAATACATAAAAGGTAATGTAGATGAATTGTTGTTTTCTTTATTTTTGATATTCGAATGATTTGTTGAGGAAGGATTTACTGGTGGTGGTGGTGGTGTTTAATGAAAGATTTGGTGGTGGTTGTCTGGAATTAACTTGTCGGAAGGATTAGTGGTGGTGGTGGTTAAGCAAGAATTTGATGGTCTATAAAATGAAAAGGGATTTTGATTCCTTGGAACCTATAAGTAATTGTTAAAGATGATTTGTAAATATATGATGAATGTTGATAAATATGTTACGAAATAATTATATTTAACTTAAGATCTGTTGTTTTTATAGGAAAATGTAAGGTTAAAGGACGAATATACCCTCATGTGCAATGCACATGGGGGGCTTTAACGGAGAGAGAGTAACGTTCGTTAGTCAAAAGGGCACCTAATGAAATTAACATGAACCATAGGGGTATCTATGGTGAAAAGATTTAATTTCAACAACCACAGGGCACCTAATGAAATTAACTCTCCTCAGAATATAAGATTAGTAATGATTAATTCAACATATGATATTCAAAATAATTTATTAGTTAATTAGCTATGTTAAGTATATAACACATTTCTGCTCGTGTTGTTTCCAAAGTTTTAATGTTTAACTTAAAAGATAAATTAAGAACGATATCTATATAGGAACTAGTTTTTGTTCCCGGGCGTTGCCCCGGAAGACATTAGGTTGGCAAAAATTATATAAAATAAAACTTTCGTGGCAAAAGTTAAAAAGTGAAAAGTTATGTGGTAAAAAGTAAAGAAAATGAAACGTTGGTGGCTGAAGTTGAAAAATTTAAAGTTATGTGGTAAAAAGTTAAAGAATGAAACTTTCGTGACAAAAGTTAGAAAAAAAGTTAAAAGTTGTAAAAAGTAAATTAAAAAGTAAATAAAACAAAAATGTCGTGCCAAAAGTAAAAGAAATTAAAGTTATGTGACAAAAAATAAAAGTTAAAAGTTATGTGATAAAAAGTAAAAGTTAAAAAGTAAATAAAACAAAAATCTCGTGCCAAAAGTAAAAGAAATTAAAGTTATGTGACAAAAGATAAAAGATTAAAGTTATGTGATAAAAAGTAAAAGAAAGTTATGTGATAAAAAGTAAAGAGAATGAAACTTTCGTGGCAAAAGTTAGAAAAACGAAAGTTTAAAAAGTAAATAAAACAAAAATCTCGTGCCAAAAGTAAAAGAAATTAAAGTTATGTGACAAAAAGTAAAAGAAATTAAAGTTATGTGACAAAAAGTAAAAGTTTAAAAGTTTCTGTGATAAAAAGTAAAGAGAATGAAACTTTCGTGGCAAAAGTTAGAAAAATGAAAGTTTAAAAAGTAAATAAAACAAAAATCTCGTGCCAAAAGTAAAAGAAATTAAAGTTATGTGACAAAAAGTAAAAGTTTAAAAGTTTCTGTGATAAAAAGTAAATAGAATGAAACTTTCGTGGCAAAAGTTAGAAAAACGAAAGTTTAAAAAGTAAATAAAACAAAAATCTCGTGCCAAAAGTAAAAGAAATTAAAGTTATGTGACAAAAAGTAAAAGTTTAAAAGTTTCTGTGATAAAAAGTAAAAGTGAAAAAGTAAATAAAACAAAAATATCGTGCCAAAAGTAAAAGAAATTAAAGTTATGTGACAAAAAGTAAAAGTTTAAAAAGTAAATAAAACAAAAATCTCGTGCCAAAAGTAAAAGAAATTAAAGTTATGTGACAAAAAGTAAAAGTTTAAAAAGTAAATAAAACAAAAATCTCGTGCCAAAAGTAAAAGAAATTAAAGTTATGTGACAAAAAGTAAAAGTTTAAAAGTTTCTGTGATAAAAAGTAAAGAGATTAAAGTTATGTGACAAAAAGTAAAAGTTTAAAAGTTTCAGTGATAAAAAGTAAAAGTTAAAAAAGTAAATAAAACAAAAATATCGTGCCAAAAGTAAAAGAAATTAAAGTTATGTGACAAAAAGTAAAAGTTTAAAAAGTAAATAAAACAAAAATCTCGTGCCAAAAGTAAAAGAAATTAAAGTTATGTGACAAAAAGTAAAAGTTTAAAAGTTTCTGTGATAAAAAGTAAAGAGAATGAAACTTTCGTGGCAAAAGTTAGAAAAAGAAAGTTTAAAAAGTAAATAAAACAAAAATCTCGTGCCAAAAGTAAAAGAAATTAAAGTTATGTGACAAAAAGTAAAAGTTTAAAAGTTTCTGTGATAAAAAGTAAAGAGAATGAAACTTTCGTGGCAAAAAGTAAAAGAAATTAAAGTTATGTGACAAAAAGTGAAAGTTTAAAAAGTAAATAAAACAAAAATCTCGTGCCAAAAGTAAAAGAAATTAAAGTTATGTGACAAAAAGTAAAAGTTTAAAAGTTTCTGTGATAAAAAGTAAAGAAATAAAGTTATGTGACAAAAAGTAAAAGAAATTAAAGTTATGTGATAAAAAGTAAAAGAATTAAAGTTATGTGATAAAAAGTAAAAGAATTAAAGTTATGTGACAAAAAGTAAAAGAATTAAAGTTATGTGATAAAAAGTAAAAGTTAAAAGTTATGTGATAAAAAGTAAAGAGAATGAAAGTTTGTGACAAAAAGTAAAGTTTAAAAAGTAAATAAAACAAAAATCTCGTGCCAAAAGTAAAAGAAATTAAAGTTATGTGACAAAAAGTAAAAGTTAAAAGTTAGAAAACGAAAGTTTAAAAAGTAAATAAAACAAAAATCTCGTGCCAAAAGTAAAAGAAATTAAAGTTATGTGACAAAAAGTAAAAGTTTAAAAAGTAAATAAAACAAAAATCTCGTGCCAAAAGTAAAAGAAATTAAAGTTATGTGACAAAAAGTAAAAGTTTAAAAAGTAAATAAAACAAAAATCTCGTGCCAAAAGTAAAAGAAATTAAAGTTATGTGACAAAAAGTAAAAGTTTAAAAGTTTCTGTGATAAAAAGTAAAAGTTTAAAAAGTAAATAAAACAAAAATCTCGTGCCAAAAGTAAAAGAAATTAAAGTTATGTGACAAAAAGTAAAAAAAAAAAAAAAAAAAAAAAAAGTAAAGAGAAAAAAAAAAAAAAAAAAAAAAAAAAAAAAAAAAGAAAAAAAAAAAAAAAAAAAAAAAAAAAAAAAAAAAAAAAAAAAAAAAAAAAAAAAAAAAAAAAAAAATCCGGGAGGCTAAGATTAGAAACATAATTAAAACATAGTAACAAAAAAAAAAAAAACTTGATAAGCTAGGTAGGTAGGCTTAATGCCAAAATGTTCTTGGTCTCTTGGAGTTTGCTGAAGGAGGACTAATTTGAGGCACTGTGAAACAATTCCCATTATCTGATGTGCATTTTCTACTTGCTTTTGCACCACTATTTGTATTCATCTTACTAAAACTATTAAAATTATTATCTTGACCAAATATTAGCGATGAACCATTTATAGTTTGATCTCCAAATCCGATATATGAACTGGGTTCGAATTGTTGAACCGGATAACCACCACCATACCGCGACAACGATTGTGGTACCCATATACCCATAGATTCAGGTGACAGAGAATTGTTGAAACTTCCATCTAGTTTATCATTTTCCCATATTGGATCCTTGTCACCAACTAGTTTCTGCAATCAAGTTAACAAGAGAGTATTTAGTACTTACTTATCTCAGTAAATAAAAGTTTGTAACTTTAGTTACTAACTATTTGTTGTTAGGTTGTAACAAAAAAAAAAAAACTTGATAAGCTAGGTAGGTAGGCTTAATGCCAAAATGTTCTTGGTCTCTTGGAGTTTGCTGAAGGAGGACTAATTTGAGGCACTGTGAAACAATTCCCATTATCTGATGTGCATTTTCTACTTGCTTTTGCACCACTATTTGTATTCATCTTACTAAAACTATTAAAATTATTATCTTGACCAAATATTAGCGATGAACCATTTATAGTTTGATCTCCAAATCCGATATATGAACTGGGTTCGAATTGTTGAACCGGATAACCACCACCATACCGCGACAACGATTGTGGTACCCATATACCCATAGATTCAGGTGACAGAGAATTGTTGAAACTTCCATCTAGTTTATCATTTTCCCATATTGGATCCTTGTCACCAACTAGTTTCTGCAATCAAGTTAACAAGAGAGTATTTAGTACTTACTTATCTCAGTAAATAAAAGATAGTAACTTTAGTTACTAACTATTTGTTGTTAGGTTGTAACAAAAAGTATACCTTAATTAAAACAAGTAAAAAAAAAAAAAAAACTTGATAAGCTAGGTAGGTAGGCTTAATGCCAAAATGTTCTTGGTCTCTTGGAGTTTGCTGAAGGAGGACTAATTTGAGGCACTGTGAAACAATTCCCATTATCTGATGTGCATTTTCTACTTGCTTTTGCACCACTATTTGTATTCATCTTACTAAAACTATTAAAATTATTATCTTGACCAAATATTAGCGATGAACCATTTATAGTTTGATCTCCAAATCCGATATATGAACTGGGTTCGAATTGTTGAACCGGATAACCACCACCATACCGCGACAACGATTGTGGTACCCATATACCCATAGATTCAGGTGACAGAGAATTGTTGAAACTTCCATCTAGTTTATCATTTTCCCATATTGGATCCTTGTCACCAACTAGTTTCTGCAATCAAGTTAACAAGAGAGTATTTAGTACTTACTTATCTCAGTAAATAAAAGTTTCGATCTCTGGGTAGAGGCAAGACTGTACATCTCACCTCCCCATACCCCTTACAGGAATTGAGTCGTGTTGTTGTTGTTATCTCAGTAAATAAAAGATAGTAACTTTAGTTACTAACTATTTGTTGTTAGGTTGTAACAAAAAGTATACCTTAATTAATAAGTGGCAATGAAATCAATTCAATAAATCAGTGGACTTGTTTGGCCTAGCTTGTTTTAAAGCTTATTATTTTGTTTCATTTGGTGTGTTTTCTATAAGATCCTTCATAATTTATCATTTTAGTAACTTTGTTGTCAATTGGTTTATCATAACTTAGATTTTAAAAACTAAACTTAATTATTTAACAAAAAATGAGGCAAAATAAATAAGCTCAAGTAAAACGAACTGGACAAAAATAAGTTGAGCCAGATACTCCTGCTAACAAGCAACAACACAATGATGTAACTTATCATATTTATATATTTTAAAATTTACACATGTTCTTTTAACAATAAAATCATGTTAATGATCAAATCATTAACAAAAACTTGTATCAATAAATCTGGAAAAAATATATATATATATAGGAGTACGTTGCTATTAACGTGTAATAACATAATAAAAACATATAAAAAAAGGTAAAAACGACAAAAACCTTGGAAGAAGCTGGAGATGGATCAAGAAAATCTTCAACATGCCAACCGGGTAACATATCAATTAAGTACTCGGATATACTACTAGTATCCAACCCATGACCCGACCCGTTTGATTCTAGTTGAGACTTTGTAGTTTCAATAGTAGTATTAATTTTGCTCATGATTGGAGAAGTAAGTGGTTTCTCTTGGTGTTCAGGAACGACACCGTTTTTAGTATTAGTGTCTAAGGTGACCAAAGGAGTTGAAGAAGAATAAAGAGAAGCTTTTGGAGATAACTTAACACCCGTGAGAAGAAACCGATTATGTTTTTGAGTATGTTGGTTGACTTTATGTATTGCACCATCACAATCTTTACATAAAATTGCTCTATCTTGTTGACAAAACAAGAAAGCTTTTTTGTCTTGACAAATATCACAAATTGGTGTATCTTTTAGTGTAGGGTGGTGTAAGGAAAACCGCGGATGTTTACCCGCGAGTTTATTGGCATGGTGTACGCGTTCATCGCAGACGAAGCACAGAGCGGCTTCGTCTGCAGAGCAGTACACCGACGCCTCGTTTTGGCTACAAACATCACATTGGATCTTCATGAATTGTGATGGTCAACGATGGTTAATGGTGGACAAAAGGTGGTATGTAAAGAGGGATGGGTTGCTAAAATTAGAAATGGAGGAATGGGGGAATGATGGAGTAAGAGTGATATAAAAATGGAAATGGGGTGAGAATGAAAGTCGGAAATCCAATATAATGGGGGGTGAGGTGGAGGTGGAAGTGGAACCAAAAGTCATAATAAAACTGTTACTCTCTCCGTCCCATTGTCCATTGTTGACTTTCAAAGTCTTTTTGTTTCAACTTTGACCGTAAATATTTTTGTTTATATTCTATAACACTTGATATAAAATATATAAATAAATTTGATTTTAAACGAACTTTTCAATGATATAACTTTCATCAAGTATTATATAATACAAACAAAACTATTTACGGTCAAAGTTGAAGCAAAAAGACTTTGAAAGTCAACAGTGGACAACTAAAATGGGACGGAAGGAGTAAGTTTGTGTGTATTTAATTTAACTAGATCTTTACAATCTTTTTATAGTATTATTTTAGTGTGATTATTATTAAACAAACATGTGCAAAGATGGGGTGGGCCATATTTATATCTCGTCCGGGTATTTTAGTATTTACGTGTAAATTTCTTTCTTTCTTTTTCATTATTAAACATCAAACTTAAGGTTTAGTTTGTGATATCTCGAGATGCAAACTCTTTCATTTGCTTTTTAGACTACTAAAACAAAAAACAAAAGCTCATTAACAATAATAATCTTGCTTTGATCGTATAATTTGGCTTGACAATTTGTTTTGAACATAATTTGGCTTGATAATTAGAGTTAACTACGGGGATTAATATTTATCATAATTAAAATATAAATGTATAGCTAAATGGCTAATGTTGTTATGAGGATGTCAATCCATGTTAATTAAACCTTACCTGCGCTTATATATAAACTTAGAACTAATTCAATGACAGACGCAAAGTTATCAATATTGCCGATTTAAAGAGAAAAAGGGGAAATCTTAATTACAATTAGGTTCTTGACTTCTTGTTGTTTTCTAAATCATAAATCTCCCAAATACAATCGTAGCTTCGAATATTTTGACAAGCAAGGAAGCATCGCAAGTTGTATTGTGCCCTGGGGTTGTGCAACTTTCATCGAAACTTGACATATTTTTTTATCTAAACTTCTTATATTATTGCAGCCCACTTGTCGGCTAATAATACAGGTTGTAAAGTGTATCTAAATTCCAAATTTCTTTTAATGATATGACAAATTTCTTAATCTTAAAATCAAGTTAGAGACAAACTTGTAAACAATAACTTTCTACCTACTCATGTATCGTAAGATTAGCTACTATAAACTTTTATTTTTCTACCTACTCATGTAACATAAATCTTAACTCGTTTTTATTAACTTCTCAAAATTGCCCATCATTACAACTATAACATGAGTTTAAAGAGAAGAAATTTTTATTTTTCATGATGTAAGATATAAAAATTGTGTGCTTGAATATAAACTGTAGTAATTATATATGTCAGAAATAAAACAATAAAATAGTTGTTTTAATGTTTTGGGTCATGTGATTGTTAACAACACTTTTCAACGGGTAAAAGTCAATGACGGGATAAGAATTGAAATTTGAAAGTGCTTTCTAACAATAAAGTTAACGACTAGCTCGATTATTATATATATACAGTATAACTTTTACGTACTTTTTAAGGATTATATGATATTTACTTACTTTATAAGGATTATATGATATTTTTTAAAATGTATAGGATTTGGATGCATAGAATAAATTTTAGAATTTTCTTTGTAAACCAAACATGACTGGAAAGAAAAAAACTTTAAATTTCATTTTACCAGATTTTTGTACATTCTTATAACTAAATGAATCTCTTATTGTCAATGATGTTCAACCCAGCTGGTCAAAGACACTCCCAAATTTACCTAAGGTCTTGATCCTTAGGGATGACAAGTCTTGGAGTTTTTCTTTAAGTGACGCATGACACTATATTTAAACGACGCATGTCTCTTTTAGGCTATACTTAATTAAAAAAAATTCTTTTAAGATAGCAATTAATAAACAATAAATATTCATACTTTTAGTATTATTAAAATTAGTATTATATTTATTATGATCATATCTAATTAAACATATATACGTAAATTATTTTTCTAACATTTTCGATTATTGAACTTTACAAATCATCAAACCAATCAACAGTTATATTATAATGCTTTTGTTAAGTATATATTGTGTTTTCTAAATTTCAATAAATATATTTTGATAAGTATAAATATAAACAAGAATTATAATATGTCATAAACTAAAAAATAGTTGTGTTCTTAATTTCTTTATCTTTATATCGAATATATCTAGAAGTGGCCAGTAACTTTTTGTGCATGTTTAATTTCATTTAAAAAGAACGACGAGCTAGAAAAACTTTAAGCCAAAATGAACAAATCATATGGTTTAAATCGACTTTTGAAATATTGAAAGAAACGTGTATGACCTTCCAAACAAATGATTATTGAATAAGCGTGGTAATTAAAATATAAAAGCACCACTTTTCATGTTTACAAGTAACTTTAGAATCGCTTTCCATATCTAGTATGGAGTATGAGATTTTCTTATTAGAGAAAATTACATTTTCCGTTCTTCAACTTGGCATCTTTTGCACTTTTCGTCCCCGCGATAACGGTGTTAGTTTTTTCCGTTTTTTTCGTTAGTTTTTTTTTCACTTTTCGTCCTTTTTTTTTTTTTTTTTTTTTTTTTTTTTTTTTTTTTTTTTTCTTTATATCGAATATATCTAGAAGTGGCCAGTAACTTTTTGTGCATGTTTAATTTCATTTAAAAAGAACGACGAGCTAGAAAAACTTTAAGCCAAAATGAACAAATCATATGGTTTAAATCGACTTTTGAAATATTGAAAGAAACGTGTATGACCTTCCAAACAAATGATTATTGAATAAGCGTGGTAATTAAAATATAAAAGCACCACTTTTCATGTTTACAAGTAACTTTAGAATCGCTTTCCATATCTAGTATGGAGTATGAGATTTTCTTATTAGAGAAAATTACATTTTCCGTTCTTCAACTTGGCATCTTTTGCACTTTTCGTCCCTAAAGTGAAAAAATAAAAAAACTTGGCATTTTTTTCACTTTCCGTCCCCGCGATAACGGTGTTAGTTTTTCTCCGTTAAGGTTGCCAACATTCGTTAGTTTTTTTGTTCACTTTTCGTCCTTTTTTTTTTTTTTTTTTTTTTTTTTTTTTTTTTTTTTTTTTTTTTTTTTATTTTTAAAAATTTCAAGACTGCCCAGCGATGTAGAAATCGTAAAGAAGTAGGCAGCGAATCTTAAAAGAAACTACTGAATGAGTAGAGTCAGTATCAAATAATACAAAGAAAGCACGAATATCGAACACATGACGATTTATTGAACGAGACAATTACATAAAGGTACAATTAACACGATGAATAAATTAAATCAAACACATTATATGTCATCTCTACCAATGTACTAAAATACGATTGAGGTTTTCTTTAAGTGACGCATGACACTATATTTAAACGACGCATGTCTCTTTTAGGCTATACTTAATTAAAAAAAATTCTTTTAAGATAGCAATTAATAAACAATAAATATTCATACTTTTAGTATTATTAAAATTAGTATTATATTTATTATGATCATATCTAATTAAACATATATACGTAAATTATTTTTCTAACATTTTCGATTATTGAACTTTACAAATCATCAAACCAACCAACAGTTATATTATAATGCTTTTGTTAAGTATATATTGTGTTTTCTAAATTTCAATAAATATATTTTGATAAGTATAAATATAAACAAAAATTGTAATATGTTTCTTACTCTACTTTCAATTACGGTTTATACACCATTGGGCAGTTTTGAAATTATCAAAATGAAAAAAAGTGAAAAAAATGGGAAGGACGAAAAGTGAACAAAAAAAAAAAGTGAAAAAAATGGGAAGGACGAAAAGTGAACAAAAAAACTAACGAATGTTGGCAACCTTAACGGAGAAAAACTAACACCGTTATCGCGGGGACGAAAAGTGAAAAGAAAGTAGTGCCAAGTTTAGGGGTTTTTTGCTATTTTTTCACTTTAAGGACGAAAAGTGAAAAAAGTGCCAAGTTTAGGGGTTTTTTGCTATTTTTTCACTTTAAGGACGAAAAGTGCAAAACGTGTCAAGTTCAAGGACGAAAAATGTAATTTTCTCTTCTTATTAACACGGAAGGTTTTAGAGTGTTTCTAGTACTATTTGTTAGACTATAGTATGTTTAATCTTAGCAAATAAGTTATATATAGTTAACAAATTCAAAACCTCGATTGTATTTGTAGTCCTTTGTTCCAATTTTTATCTTATCTTATACGTATACTTGTTTACTTTAAATAGTTTAGTGAAGGAATCATGTATCCACACAAGTCGATCGTCTCAGAATATTCAAATTCTGCTCTAGATGATATTTTGAGGCTCGCTAGAGAAATGACTAAACCCAGCCATAAGAAAAAGAAAAAAAAAATTAAACTGCTACATTTGAGTCATAAAAATGATTTGTAATCCTTGGAGCAAATAAAATACCGCTACACAATAATAAATAAAATATTATTTAAACATATGATTTATGAATACATTTTTAGATAATGCTAAAGATGAAAATAGTAAAAGAAGGGTGGGTTAAGGCCGGTCTTTATAGTGCGTCTAACCCCTCGTCGGACGGCGTCCGACGCCACCGAGGGGGAAGACGCTATTAGCACGGGCCGCGTCTTCCATGGCGTATGGGGGGTTCCTTCTATAGTTAGACGTGCATCTGTTCTTATTGTGGGCCCCTTTTTTGTTTGAACCGTTGGAAAAAAAAAACATTTTTCAAACTTTTTTGAAATCAACGGCTAGTTGGCTTTTTTTTTAGTTCCCTACTCCTATTTATACCCCATTTACACTACCATTTCAAATCACAACAATCTAAATATACCTATTTCTATCATTTTCAAAGCATTTCAATCACACACCACCACAAAAAATGTCGAGTTCATCATCCTCTAGCGACGATTACGAATCAATCCATCGGGCTGTTACGCAAGTGAATGCAGTTTTCAATCCTCAGGCCATAGGCGCATGTCTTAACTTTATCTTTGACGAAGAAGAAAATCAGAGCCAAGAAGCGTCAAGTTCAAGACCCAAGTTTACTAGAAGGGTGATCCAGCGGGATCACCTCGGTGCCGCAAAGCTTTTATACGATCATTACTTTGCGCCTGAACCAACTTACCCACCCGACATGTTTAGTACAAGGTTTCTAATGCGAAAGGAAATGTTTCTCCGCATAATGCGAGATATAAACTCCTTTGACAGTGTTCAACCGCTACCGAAGCACTTTGAGTTTTTCCACAAAGGCGCGACAGATGCTACTGGTCGTCCCGGTTTTAATATTTTCCAGAAGTGCACTTCTGCCATACGCCAGTTAGCGTATAGTGCTAAGGCTGATGCTTTAGATGAGTACTTGCAAATGGCGCAAGATACGGGCTACTAGTGTTTAGACCAGTTCTGTAAGTGTGTGATACAATTGTATCGCAACGAGTACTTGAGAAGGCCAACAGAAGTAGATATCCAACGGCTGACTGCTAAACATGCTGAGGTTCATGCTTTCCCGGGTATGCTCGGTAGCATAGATTGCATGCATTGGGGTTGGAGGAACTGTCCAGTGGCATGGCAAGGGCAGTACACGCGAGGCGACAAGGGACATCCAACAATCATGTTTGAAGCGGTTGCTTCATATGATTTGTGAATCTGGCATGCTTACTTTGGCCCTGCTGGTTCGAACAACGACATCAACGTCCTCAACGAATCAGATTTGTTTGACGATTTGCTTAAGGACAGAGCTCCTAGAGTAGAGTTTTCGGTTAATGGCCACCGGTTTGGAAAGGGATACTACCTAGCAGATGGTATATATACTGAATGGGCCACTCTTGTGAAGTCTTTCAAGTGCCCGATGGACCCGAAAACCTCCAAGTTCAAAAGATATCAAGAAGCTGCGAAAAAGGATGTCGAGCGAGCATTCGGGGTACTTCAAGGTCGTTGGCAAATCATTGAACAAAATGCCCGACAATACAGCACAAACAAGATAAAACGTGTCATGTTCACTTGTGTAATTCTACACAACATGATCGTTGAAGATAACGGGCGCGCAATCAGTCCCTTTGAAGAAGAGTTGATAGCTACTACTGTCCTCCCACCCCGTACGTGGACTGAAAGGTGTTCAACACAGCTTCGTAAGTACGGGGAGTTGCGCGATAGAAGGGCTCACCATGAACTCTACAATGCTCTAATTGAACACGTTTGGAACCTCCCGAAAAACCACCGTCAACGTTAATGCGTAGTTTTTTATTTCCTAATAATGATTTTTTTAATATTTTATTTAATTTGTGGTTTTTAGTGTAATGTTTAATTTTCTAATAAATGTAATGTTTTTTATTAATAAAAATTGTTGTTTGTTTAATTTTATGAAAAAGAAAAATGAAATAATAAAACAATGGATGAATAGTGAAAGAATAGGGGGTTATAAGGAGGGAGGTATTCTTGGGATGTTTTAGGAGAGAGAAAAACTGATGAATAATGTAAGAATAGAGAAAGAATGAGGGTAGTATAAGGAGAGACCTAAGAAACAAAGATAAGTATAAAGAAAATACATTGTAACCATATATATCTCATTTATCTTTGTATTTAGATAAGAATCACATAAAACTTAGCTAGAAATTAAATTTAGGTTGTTAACAATGTTGTTACTTAACCTTCGTTACTACACAAACAGCTATGGGAACTTTGAATTAATAAAATTAATGAGTATTAGATTTTTAAATCAAATATTTACTCTGACCTAAATCTTTTGATATGATGATCATTCTTTTTCCTTTGTATGAATTTGTTTATAATGGTGTGTGAAGATTCTTTTGGTCGACATATTGTCGTACATGTTCGGATATATAATACTATATCTGCTGTTTTTTTTCTATAATAATTATGGAATAAAAGGATATGATGGTTATAATTTATTGAATAAGTATAAATAGTATATGGTGATTCTAATATAATTTTTAATTATTCTATAACTATAACAATGAAGCAAGTAGTCAAGTGGAGTCATTCATTTAAATATATAATGTGTCCAATTAAAAGAAAATCGTCGTTGTTATTGAAAGTTATAAGCAGATAACCACTACTATTGTCATTCCAGCTAGATTTGGAACATAATATTCATAAACTAAGAATATGATGCATACTTTATTGGAGAAATTGCATAAAAGAAACAAAATGTTAATATTTTTTTGAAGGCGTGGGTATTTATTTTTTGATCAGAAAATTTTAAAACAAATGTGTGTGTAAATTGAGAAAAATTTCCAATCAGTCTTAACCAAAATGAGAGGGAATTCTCTATAATGTTTTTGGGTCAGAAACTATTTTGTCCCCTCTGAAATCAATTGATATAATTTCAGAAATTACCATATATAAGGCAGTTTTCAACTTTCAAAATAAATAGTTCGACAACCAAGGATTCTTCGCTTTGGATCCCGCTATCTCAAATAAACATGCATTTCACATCTTCAATTATATCTATACTATATTATAAAAAATAACATTTTATTTTGAGAAGGTGTTAAAAAAAATATGTAATATTTTCACTTAGCACCTTTTAACATATTTTCATATACACTACCCTCTTAACATTAATAACTAAATTACACTATCAATCCTTTATCTTTTATAATATCTCCATTAGAGTAGAAGTTATTTAAGAACCCCTAAAAAAAAGAACTCAAGAACTCCTCTCCACCCTTGAATCAAAAAAACTGGATGGATCAGATTAAAAATAAAAAACCACTCTCAACACTAGAGGGTATTTTCGTCAGCTCCATCTTTTTTTTTCTCTCTTACTTTATTAAATTAATAGAATTCTATCTAATTTACTAAAAAACTTTTATCTAACAAACCGTAAATCGTTAGACGAAAAGAAAAGCATGAGTAGTCTTAGAATTTCGTCCTCTTTCATTAGAGATGCGATTCGATATACTTTTGACGACTTTTTAAATTTCATTTTTTTTCTTCATCACGTTCATCTTACACATGTGTAAGTTATTATTATTTGATGTCCTACACATGTGTAAGTTATTATTCTTTGATGTCCTACACATGTGTAGGATGATTATTTGATGTCTTACACATGTGTAAGTTATTATTATTTGATGTCCTACACATGTGTAGGATGAACCTTTTAGTGGTTTTCACTTGTCCTACACATGTGTAAGTTATTATTATTTGATGTCCTACACATGTGTAGGATGAACCTTTTAGTGGTTTTCACTTGTCCTACACATGTGTAAGTTATTATTCTTTGATGTCCTACACATGTGTAGGATGAACCTTTTAGTGGTTTTCACTTGTCCTACACATGTGTAGGATGAACCTTTTAGTGGTTTTCACTTGTCCTACACATGTGTAGGATGAACCTTTTAGTGGTTTTCACTTGTCCTACACATGTGTAGGATGAACCTTTTAGTGGTTTTCACTTGTCCTACACATGTGTAAGTTATTATTCTTTGATGTCCTACACATGTGTAGGATGAACCTTTTAGTGGTTTTCACTTGTCCTACACATGTGTAGGATGAACCTTTTAGTGGTTTTCACTTGTCCTACACATGTGTAATGTTTTATTATTTGATGTCCTACACATGTGTAAGTTATTATTCTTTGATGTCCTACACATGTGTAGGATGAACCTTTTAGTGGTTTTCACTTGTCCTACACATGTGTAGGATGAACCTTTTAGTGGTTTTCACTTGTCCTACACATGTGTAAGTTATTATTATTTGATGTCCTACACATGTGTAGGATGAACCTTTTAGTGGTTTTCACTTGTCCTACACATGTGTAGGATGAACCTTTTAGTGGTTTTCACTTGTCCTACACATGTGTAGGATGAACCTTTTAGTGGTTTTCACTTGTCCTACACATGTGTAGGATGAACCTTTTAGTGGTTTTCACTTGTCCTACACATGTGTAGGATGAACCTTTTAGTGGTTTTCACTTGTCCTACACATGTGTAGGATGAACCTTTTAGTGGTTTTCACTTGTCCTACACATGTGTAGGATGAACCTTTTAGTGGTTTTCACTTGTCCTACACATGTGTAGGATGAACCTTTTAGTGGTTTTCACTTGTCCTACACATGTGTAGGATGAACCTTTTAGTGGTTTTCACTTGTCCTACACATGTGTAGGATGAACCTTTTAGTGGTTTTCACTTGTCCTACACATGTGTAGGATGAACCTTTTAGTGGTTTTCACTTGTCCTACACATGTGTAGGATGAACCTTTTAGTGGTTTTCACTTGTCCTACACATGTGTAGGATGAACCTTTTAGTGGTTTTCACTTGTCCTACACATGTGTAGGATGAACCTTTTAGTGGTTTTCACTTGTCCTACACATGTGTAGGATGAACCTTTTAGTGGTTTTCACTTGTCCTACACATGTGTAGGATGAACCTTTTAGTGGTTTTCACTTGTCCTACACATGTGTAAGTTATTATTATTTGATGTCCTACACATGTGTAGGATGAACCTTTTAGTGGTTTTCACTTGTCCTACACATGTGTAGGATGAACCTTTTAGTGGTTTTCACTTGTCCTACACATGTGTAGGATGAACCTTTTAGTGGTTTCTACTTGTCCTACACATGTGTAGGATGAACGTGATGAAAAAAAACGACATTTAAAAAGTTCTTCAAAAGTATATCGAGTCGCATCTCTAATGAAAGATGACGAAATTTCAAGACTACCCATGTTTTTTTTCCCGTCTAACGATGTACGGTTTGTGAGATAAAAGTTTTTTAATGAATTAGATATTTTTATTAATTTAATAAGAGGAGAAAAAAGAGAGAGCTGGAAATTATTGATTTTTCATAATGACAAACATGCCCTTCTTGATCTTGATGAATGAAGGGCTGAGATTGGTTCTCGCATTCTTTTTTTAGTGGTTCTCAAAATAACTCATCCCATCTCCATTAACTTTTTACATCAATTACTTTTACATTAATTATCTAGACCACTCGAAGCCGCCTCCACCACCAACAGTCGCCCCTACCACCTCGGCGTCATCGCCACGACCACCGCCCCATTACACGGGTACTATGCTATATTTTATTACCAGATCATGTGGGGATTAGGATGGAGGTATTGTACCGGCATCATATGACTCATACGGGGTGGGTCGATGGGTATCCAATTGTGGTACCGGGGCTAGGGTTCCCTCCATTACCCTTTTTTTATAGTTATATTTTATTATGAAACTACATCGGTTAATTTTTTTAACATTCGCCTTGATGGTGACCAACTTACATGGTTGTGTAATGGTTTTTGATGATTTGGTCGATTGGACCATAGAGCTAGCTACAATCTCTTGACGCATGGAGTTAGAAATTTTAGAAATTGTGATTACTGGTTTGACGAAGATTTTTGATAAAAGTTGATCAAATCAGACCATGGCTATCCCTAGTTGATATTTTATATTTAGAATTAAACTAGTAAAATATCCCGCGCTTCGCCGCGGAGAAAAAACTAATATAATGATATCATCTTTGAATCTTGTCTTTTGATTTTCAATCAAAAGTCAAGATTTTCTCAACTTAATTCAAGTTAGGGAATCAACTTAAGGGAATCCCTCCTATCGCATTACTGCGGTAACGATAACAAATATAAAAAGTTCACCCTTAAATGTTTTGATAAAAATAAAATTATTTTATATATGTTAATACAATTGGATAAAAAAAAATATTTTTGTAAAACTAAATAGTAAATATAAGGTATGTAAGTTATTAAAAACAATAAAAAAGAAAAAGTTCACAATTGTACAATTGAAGCGGCTCATTTTCAAAAACGTCATTATATTTATTTATTTATTTATTTTTAAAGTTAGTTTCGATTCAGACGTGTTTGAGGCAATTTTAACCAGCGATTTGCTGGACCTCCAACCCCCTCTTTATGGAAAATACCTTGAGATGAGAAACTCAAGACTCGAACCCAATTTAATTCTTTTTTTTACAAGTTAGAAGTTTACACAAATCAAAATTATATAATAATATAATAGGGTACTTTATTTTTAATTCAATGTAGTCCGTATTTGTTTTGCCAAAAAAAAAAGGCACGTGTAAGGTATAGGAAATAAAAGGTGTTATTATGTAAAGTGTACTCCGTATAAAACTATATTCTGGTTTTAAGAAACGGTAGGCAACATACAGATGGCATTCTTTCAGTATTTCAACCTTTCCATTCCACTATCAACTTAGAGCACCCCTTATGTACCCCGTATTGGCTAGTATTCGACATTGAATACGGAGCACACCGTTGGGTGGCTTCCGTATTGGCTAGTATTCGGCTCCGTATTGGGAGCGTTCGTGGTGGGCAATACGGACGATTTATGTTTGTTTCTTTTTTTTTTTTTTTTTTTTTTTTTTTTTTTTTTTTTTTTTTTTTTTTTTTTTTTTTTTTTTTTTTTTTTTTTTTTTTTTTTTTTTTTTTTTTTTTTTTTTTTTTTTTTTTTTTTTTTTTTTTTTTTTTTTTTTTTTTTTTTTTTTTTTTTTTTTTTTTTTTGTTTTTTTTTTTTATAATAAAATTGTGTTTTTAGGATTTTATATAATATTATGTATTTATTTTATAAGTTATATTTTGTTTTAAAAAAAAAAAAAAAAAAAAAAAAAAAAAAAAAAAAAAAAAAAAAAAAAAAAAAAAAAAAAAAAAAAAAAAAAAAAAAAAAAAAAAAAAAAAAAAAAAAAAAAAAAAAAAAAAAAAAAAAAAAAAAAAAAAAAAAAAAAAAAAAAAAAAAAAAAAAAAAAAAAAAAAAAAAAAAAAAAAAAAAAAAAAAAAAAAAAAAAAAAAAAAAAAAAAAAAAAAAAAAAAAAAAAAAAAAAAAAAAAAAAAAAAAAAAAAAAAAAAAAAAAAAAAAAAAAAAAAAAAAAAAAAAAAAAAAAAAAAAAAAAAAAAAAAAAAAAAAAAAAAAAAAAAAAAAAAAAAAAAAAAAAAAAAAAAAAAAAAAAACGTACCATGTACGCGGCCTTTTCATTTGTGGGTCAATCAAATCCGAATCCTCGACAACGAAAGTTTATCGAGAAGGCGATGGAGAAGGTGTTGGACGAGTACAAGGGGTTCGTTGAGGTGTCCGATGATGAAGACGAAGGCAACGACGAGTAGATTAGTCGTTATGTTTTTTTTAAATGAATTATGATGTTTTTTTTAAGTGCTGTTATTTTTTTTTAAACTGTTATGTTTTTTTTTTATAATAAAATTGTGTTTTTAGGATTTTATATAATATTATGTATTTATTTTATAAGTTATATTTGTTTGTTTATTAAATTAAAAGTTGTAAAATAAATATGTTGGAGTGTATTGGAATGTATTGGATGTATTGGGTATTGAGTGTGAATTGAGGGAAATGTATTGGAAAAAGGTTTTTCTGATGTAACGCTGTATTGGGTAGTATTGGAAGTGACCATTGGGTGCTCTTATCTCCAAGTTCTATAAAATATTCCACTTTCCCATGTTAGCTAAACTCACGTTTCATAAGTTTTTCACCATATCTCACTCTTGAGTGTTGACCACCACGAACATCAACCTCAGCCGTTCGTTTGCCACTACTGATTTTAATTAAGATTATTCAATGTGTCAATAATTGAATTCGGTGGTCAACGTTGTGAAATCGATTGTATAATCTGCCTATTGGTGGTCAACGTGAAATCGATTGTATAGTCAGTCTATCGACCAGCGATAAAGGAGACAACCAAGTATGTAAACAACTGTATTCTTGTTCGTGATCGCCAAAGGTGTAGGCAAATATTGTCTTGACTTGTGAAGATGAAAGCATGTATCCTGTACATATTGATAACTTTATTATCTTCATATTGTTTTTTGGGTTTTGTTTGTGTGATTGTGTTTTGCAAATGAGAAAATATATGTCGGTTTATGTATAGACTTTCAAACCAGGGAAAGAAAGATTAAAAAACTGACGGAGAAAACTTGCAACAGAAAGGACAAAAAAAAAGAATAAAATAAGAGGAGGTTGTGAGTTTGCACACACGGTTTTTAAATCTATATAGAGAATATATACTTATTTTTTTTTTTTTTTTTTTTTTTTTTTTTTTTTTTTTTTTTTTTTTTTTTTTTTTTTTTTTTTTTTTTTTTTTTTTTTTTTTTTTTTTACTTATTTTTTTATATAAACTAAAATGACGGAGATATGAACATTTGTTTTGAGACCGAAGACATATTTTTTACTTTAAAAAAAAGAATAAAATAAGAGGAGGTTGTGAGTTTGCACACACGGTTTTTAAATCTATATAGAGAATATATACTTATTTTTTTATATAAACTAAAATGTAAATATGAACATTTGTTTTGAGACCGAAGACATATTTTTTACTTTAAAAACAAACTATTCAAATTTGAAATGCCATAAACTTATAGCTCATAAATTAAGCCAACAAAAACATACAGATAATCTTCTAAATAAGACCAAACACGACTTCGGTCTTTCAAACTAAAAGAAGAAAAAAAAATTAAATGTATAACGTACGGACGGTTTGGCAATATTGTAGGCACTGTGCCAATAGCTGCTGATCTTATCTTATCCTAACAAACTACTAAACAAAAATAAGAAAAAAAAAAAAAAAAAAAAAAAAAAAAAAAAAAAAAAAAAAAAAAAAAAAAAAAAAAAAAAAAAAAAAAAAAAAAAAAAAAAAAAAAAAAAAAAAAAAAAAAAAAAAAAAAAAAAAAAAAAAAAAAAAAAAAAAAAAAAAAAAAAAAAAAAAAAAAAAAAAAAAAAAAAAAGAAAAAAAAAAAAAAAAAAAAAAAAAAAAAAAAAAAAAAAAAAAAAAAAAAAAAAAAAAAAAAAATTATCCTAACAAACTACTAAACAAAAATAAGAAAAACAAATCAATTTAGGTGGACCATGTCCACACCATGACGGAGAGTGGAGACATCGTTACACGCATTTTTGTGATGATTTTGAAATATTCAAGCCTCCCATTTGACTAACACAGTTGGAAAATTATCGTATTTGTGAATTTCCCTTGAGACGGCTGTGAAATTTGAGACAACAAATAGAAATAATACACTTACTTTTCGAGTTGGAAAATATATATTCCTTTTGCTTTTCATTATTTGTCATTAGTTTTGAGCATTTTTAATTGATCAATTTTTTTGGCAATTGGGCAATAATCGATGATGCATAGTAGTGGGTGTAAGATGTAATAATAAATAACAACACAACAATAATAAGTTAATAACAATAATTAGAATAATAACAAGATATGGGCTAATGGACGCTTACGCAAAAATAGATAGCATTTTTATGTTTTTGGTCATAGATCAAGTGGCTTCTTGACGATGGAATAACACTCAATGGTAATACAAGGTTTGAGTTCGATCAAATCTACCAAAGGTTTTTTTATCAGAAATATTGACTTATGTTGAAAATGATCAAGTAATACGAGTGATAACATGGTAATACTCCAATAGTTCATCTATAATCCAAATTAGCCATTAGTAAAAAAGATAGCCCTTCTAAAATTGCTCTCCAAATTATAAGCATGTATAACCTTGGTAATTAATTACATATTCAAGAGAAATAACCTTCATATGAAGTATATAGATAGTCTTGTGTCTCCACACTACAAACATTACATGAAAGCCCACAAAATTAGTTGATAGTCCCAATCAAGTCGTCTTTTTTGTTGCATAAGAACAACCCAACAAGTTGGGATTGTTTAGATAACAAGTTTATAGTAAAACAATTACAGCAAAATGTAATGTTGAATATAATTGCATCTTTAAATTTTGGTCGACATATTGTCACTATCATAAGATATCCATACCTATAAGTCATTGTAGACAACGATTCTTGATTAGTATATATACTGAAATGAAATGCAGAGATGAAACCAGAAAAATAATCAAATAATTAGTTCATTATCAAAACTGTTGGTATTTTTTTTTTTATTTTTTTTTTTGTATTTGTATATGAATCAGTAGGTTCATAATTGATCTTATATTGAACTTGTATTAACGTTACTTCGAAAGTATACTAAAAAATCAACATTACTTTGAACAACATTCGATTGACCTCACTCATTGTATACTAGCTCTGCCCCTGTTGAAATGTATCTTCATCACTTCATGTATGTTTAAAAGAATAATATAAGTTTCCAGAGGTATCATCCATAAGGCTGGTAAAGTTAAACCAATAAAAAAAAGTTGCACACGATTAAAGGAATAAGGGTTTACCAACAAATAAAAAAAAATAAATATATATATATATATATATATATATATATATATATATATATATATATATATATATATATATATATATATATATATATATATATATATATATATATATATATATATATATATATATATATATATATATATATATATATATATATATATATATATATATATATATATATATATATATATATATATATATATATATATATATATATATATATATATATATATATATATATATATATATATATATATATATATATATATATATATATATATATATATATATATATATATATATATATATATATATATATATATATATATATATATATATATATATATATATATATATATATATATATATATATATATATATATATATATATATATATATATATATATATATATATATATATATATATATATATATATATATATATATATATATATATATATATATATATATATATATATATATATATATATATATATATATATATATATATATATATATATATATATATATATATATATATATATATATATATATATATATATATATATATATATATATATATATATATATATATATATATATATATATATATATATATATATATATATATATATATATATATATATATATATATATATATATATATATATATATATATATATATATATATATATATATATATATATATATATATATATATATATATATATATATATATATATATATATATATATATATATATATATATATATATATATATATATATATATATATATATATATATATATATATATATATATATATATATATATATATATATATATATATATATATATATATATATATATATATATATATATATATATATATATATATATATATATATATATATATATATATATATATATATATATATATATATATATATATATATATATATATATATATATATATATATATATATATATATATATATATATATATATATATATATATATATATATATATATATATATATATATATATATATATATATATATATATATATATATATATATATATATATATATATATATATATATATATATATATATATATATATATATATATATATATATATATATATATATATATATATATATATATATATATATATATATATATATATATATATATATATATATATATATATATATATATATATATATATATATATATATATATATATATATATATATATATATATATATATATATATATATATATATATATATATATATATATATATATATATATATATATATATATATATATATATATATATATATATATATATATATATATATATATATATATATATATATATATATATATATATATATATATATATATATATATATATATATATATATATATATATATATATATATATATATATATATATATATATATATATATATATATATATATATATATATATATATATATATATATATATATATATATATATATATATATATATATATATATATATATATATATATATATATATATATATATATATATATATATATATATATATATATATATATATATATATATATATATATATATATATATATATATATATATATATATATATATATATATATATATATATATATATATATATATATATATATATATATATATATATATATATATATATATATATATATATATATATATATATATATATATATATATATATATATATATATATATATATATATATATATATATATATATATATATATATATATATATATATATATATATATATATATATATATATATATATATATATATATATATATATATATATATATATATATATATATATATATATATATATATATATATATATATATATATATATATATATATATATATATATATATATATATATATATATATATATATATATATATATATATATATATATATATATATATATATATATATATATATATATATATATATATATATATATATATATATATATATATATATATATATATATATATATATATATATATATATATATATATATATATATATATATATATATATATATATATATATATATATATATATATATATATATATATATATATATATATATATATATATATATATATATATATATATATATATATATATATATATATATATATATATATATATATATATATATATATATATATATATATATATATATATATATATATATATATATATATATATATATATATATATATATATATATATATATATATATATATATATATATATATATATATATATATATATATATATATATATATATATATATATATATATATATATATATATATATATATATATATATATATATATATATATATATATATATATATATATATATATATATATATATATATATATATATATATATATATATATATATATATATATATATATATATATATATATATATGAACATAAGTAATTATAAGTATAATTTATTTCATATATGAAAAATTATATGTATCACATAAACCATTCACATATAAACATCAAGTTATAATTTAAAGGTTCTCATGGTTCCTTCAATTCAAATGGTTCTTAGAGGGTACCCAATGCCCACCACTCATCCCCCAAGGACTAGTCCCTGTCAGCGCCACATCAGCAAAAAACACTCCAAGGACTAATCCCCCAAAATGCACCCAATGCACTCATCCCTCAAGGACTAGTCTTGGACCCACCAATTATTTAATTTACACATTCAAACTAATAATAATAATAATAATAATAATAATAATAATAATAATAATATCTAATAATAATAATAATAATAATAATAATAATAATAATAATAATAATAATAATAATAATAATAATAATAAAATAATAATAATAATAATAATAATAATAATAATAATAATAATAATAATAATAATAATAATAATAATAATAATAATAATAATAATAATAATAATAATAATAATAATAATAATAATAATAATAATAATAATAATAATAATAATAATAATAATAATAATAATAATAATAATAATAATAATAATAATAATAATAATAATAATAATAATAATAATAATAATAATAATAATAATAATAATAATAATAATAATAATAATAATAATAATAATAATAATAATAATAATAATAATAATAATAATAATAATAATAATAATAATAATAATAATAATAATAATAGAAATTTTATTCATAACAATAATAATAATAATAATAATAATAATAATAATAATAATTATATTAATAATAATAATAATAATAATAATAATAATAATAATAATAATAATAATAATAATAATAATAATAATAATAATAATAATAGAAAGTATGAAGTTATTATTTAATACCCACGATAGGATACGTTGTAAGACATATCTAGACATGGAGTCATGTTATATTCTCACTAACTCTTTTAACAAGATTCCTTTTATATACAATTGAAGAAAAATATAGCAAATGTATCTATTTTTTTATATATATAATGTAATGAAATTTTGCTAAATATCCATCAAAGTGTAGCCAAAAATGCTCGAGAAGTGGAATCACCTTAAAAGGCCAAAAAGGCTATGATGGCTCCCATAATACATGGATCGAATGGAGGACCACATTGCACAATGCAATTTACCGTCCAATAGAAATGTCAAAACGTGAGATGCAAATACTTTGTGGGGTTACAATATCATCCCCAACAAGCCAAACAGTAATACATTTCTATAATGATATCACCGGTTTAAAGATAATATCAAGGACAATAATTTATAAGGGTTCGATCATTGATCTTTCGAGGCGGAAAGTATTTTTTGAAAACAATCTTTTACTTTAAATAGGGATAAGAATGTTTACGTTTTAATTCAAAGACAATATCGGGTATTACTTTACTATCCAGTCTATTATTAATCGACTATTTTATTTTTTTTGGAAAATAATATTATCTACTTTCTCATGCAAAATAATGGTAAGTCATTAAACAATTCCTAAATAGTTTGATATGCTATTTAATTTAGTTTAACTATTAATGAAACATTGCATACTATTCAACCTAATAAATCCTTTTTAGCTCTGCATTTTATGTTCTCGCCAGACTTGTTATTTTAAAATAGTAGAAAGTTTCATATATATATATATATATAGGAAACATATAACATTGGTCAAGATAGGGGACAGTGGATGTGGAACACATGATTGAATGCGGGAAAAGTGGTTTTAATTAAATATTTATCCTTTTACATAAATATATTTTTTTTTGAACGGCAAGCAAGGATACCCACGGCAAAGGTATCTCGAGATGCACCACGACCCGGTGGGGGAAAACCCCTAATTAATCCGCTACAGAAGGCACGACGATTAATTAGAGTAAACCTGCCCCTCAGCAAGATTCGAACCCAGGTGGGGAGCCTTGCATCACAGAGGGACCTCGATGAGAAACCACTGCGCTATGGCAGGGATCTCAATATATACAGGAGATAATCGTATATTTAAAATAAATGGATAAGTATTGGCATTGGTCCAGTGTACCTGCCTCGGCTCTTTTTGTTTTTTCACACTTCAAAGCCACCTTGTAAGTTGTAACGTAAAAGTGATAGAGAGGATTATTTGTATGTTGTTCAAAAAAAAAAAATAAAAAAAATCCATATGTATATGTGCAGTAACGATGAGTGAATATTTACATTTAGAAAGCGAACAAAAAAGAGATTCGAATTAAAATAAAAATCAATTGTGTCACAGCAGCAATTTCTAATGATCATCAGATTATTATTGGGGTATAGTAAAGCCACAAATTACTGATAATTAATAACTTCTACAAAAAAAAATATATCGTTATCATATCCATCTCTTTCAACAATGCCTTTCAAGTTTTTAATCTAGACCCTTTACTTGTACTTATAAGACTATGAGGAGCAAGGCTTCCTTTTGGGGCTTCTCATAGGGGCGTCTCGCGACACGTGGCAGCCTAGTCAGCAAGGGGCGTTCCTTCCTTTTTGTTGGAGCAAGGCGTTAGATAGAAAGCCCCCACATGGACCCACAAATATGCCTTCTCTCTCCTGCATGTGTGTGTGTTTCTTCCTTCCTTTCAGGCGTCCATTTTGTCACGCCATGCGCTGTTTCTTTTCCAAGGAAGCCCCTCGGGGCAATGTTCATGGCTTCCCACGGCTTTCCGGGGCTTCCCCTAGCAAAAAAGTGGAAAAGGGAAGCCTTGTACCGTATAGCCTAAGTCTAGCTTTCATGTACCTAAAAATTCTGAATATCAGGTTTTAGACCCGTGTCCAACACTGGACACGAGGTTTACGATATTATCAATATTAGATCTTCATACATTTAAGTCATAAAAGCTTATAATTTTGAAGATATACGGTTCTAAGTGTTATATTTTGCAAGTTGTAGTACAATAATCATAGGTTCGTCACTGTCATTATTAGCCGAGACATATTGATGAAATTGTTTGTCGTAGTCATTTCACAAGGCACATGCTATAATAATTTCTCTATTATAGAATTTTTGAAACCAGTTGTACTCATAATGTGATATTATTATGAAAGATAATTAAGAATCAAAATATAAACATACTTGTGATCTTGTATTTGACATTCAAGTATATGTATTTGATCATGATGCGGGCCCATAACACGCATAGGTTTATTTTCAATCACCTGTCTTATGATGATTAGATAACAATTAGGATTGTTTTTATATTCTTTGATAACAATTAGGACTCTTGATTTGAGTGACAACTGTAACTTTAAACATTAATACGCAAAACTAATATATAAAAAAAGAGAAAATTATGTACCTTTTTGATTGAGAGATAGAATGAATCTTGAATGAAGTTCATATTAATTTGGATTTAGTATTCAAGTAACCCTCTGTTGTAAATCGTGTTTTGTTCTGTGATCGTCCCATGTTCTGTGATTCCTATTGTGTTTAGGATAATGATGTTGTATATCGTCATCTGTTATTATGTTTGGGATATGTATCTAGAGTTCAAATTGTGTTTATATTAAATATTAAACTAAATATTAATATTTATAATTTATAAAAATCTAATCTAATATTTGTTAATAAGTCATTAGGTTTTGAAATAAATTTTTGTAGACAATATTTCATATGTTGAAATTTTTTTAATTAATTAAATGATTGTAAATTTTAAAAAATTCTCTCAAGTTGATGGCTAAAAATAAATATAAATTAAGTATTTAGGGCTAAAAAGTGTAAATTATTGATGGAAAACAAAAAAATGTAAATTAATGAGACTTTTTCTACAAATTAATATAAATACTAATATAATAATATATTTGGATAATGATTATTAGGATTTTTAATTTATAGTTAATCTAAATGATGACATAAGCGAAAATCAATTTGATAAAATTGAGCGATTTGATTGGTTAATAAGTCATTAGTTCAACTAGTATATATTAAGATGATTAGTAATTCTAGTGAGCGGAAATCACTACAGTTCGTATGCTATGATATGTTACAACTCAACGTTTGTTTTTTTGACAGATTTCGACAACAATTTTAGGTGTTAGACGAAGTAGAACATGTAAACAATCGCGGCCTACAAACCCACAAATTTGAAGCACACAGAACACCATCTAAGCTGACTTCCAAGTTCCAACTTTGTTTTTTAGCCTAAAATATTTTAAAGTCAGTTTTAGCGAAGGTAATGTTCATTTTTGGATCATGACTATATTATTATCTTTTTTCATCAGTTATACTTTTTCCATTAGGCCCAATGTAAATTAAATCTGATGGATCATCCTAGACCAAGACCATTGTAGTTTGAGCCCAAAGGCAATACCCAGGGATTCAAAATTTTAAACTAAAAATATATCTTTTTCAAGTTTTACACTTCTAATACCAAAATACTTATAAAAGTACTTTTAAGCTCTCAAAATACTATGCAATAAGCTATAAGTACCTATTTGTATGCACTCTCAAACACCCTGTTAAATACAATGTGAAACAGAGTAAAGGCGTACCCTTTTGGTTTTCCGTTTCATCGCTCTCGAAATAATGCGTTGACCTGTATTGTTTGTAACTAGCCATGATTACCTTACTGCACAAGAGTGTCACTCACTAGTTAAATACCGACACAGTTTTGAGCAAAATTGTGTTCAGGGACTTTTTGTATCTTTGTTTAATGCCAATTCGCCAAAGACTATTAAAACCAAAAGAAGCAATAGCGTTTCCAGGTTACAAGACACCATAAAGTAACCATGTCCAGAACCTGCCCTCAACACAGCTAGACCAACAGCGTAAAAAATACCTCATGAAAAACACTCCCATGTAACAACTACTCAAAAGTGAAACCTGTAAATATTCTTGTACTCTTGTGACTTATACTGATCACATGAAACTATTTAAAACGCATACCAGTAGCAAAATCCTATTTAAGAAAATCGTTAACACTAAGGTAGGAGTACGTATTATGAAACATTGAAATTTCCAATGACTAGCTAGAGATGCACTAAGCATAAAGATTACATATGATGCATCACTTGGATAGTGTATTTTCTTAGAAACTTCCAAGGAACATCAAATTCAGTTCGATTTTCATGATATGCCCACATATACATACATACCCATAGCCCATAGGAAGAACCAAGTAAGAACCTTCAAATCATATTTTCAGTAACACTTGCTCATATCTGGAAATGGCAGAATAGTTGAGTAGTGGATCAAAACGGACAATTTATGATGCATGTTAGTTGGGTATGCCCGAAACGCTTGCTAGCCTTTCTTTACAGTTTCTTGATATGTAAATGATCTAATCAGTTTCAGTAGAATGATAATCTAAGCCTTGAAAAATGATTTGGGGGGTTATATACATCCAAAATACACAATGGGCAACTTTTGACCTATTCTTCTTAAGCAGATTCTTAACTGGAACCATAATCACAAATTCACAGGTGAGCATTTGTATAAGCACTTTTGTGTCTAATTTTCTAATATGAATTTTGCATTACCATCAACTAGATCTATGCGGAGGTGAGAGATTGCATAAACTTGATTCAATAAGGGATAGGTGGGCTGTTATCTGTACTAAAGAAGAAAATTTTGTAGCAGTAGTAATCGAAAGAACAATACCAACGACTAGAAGAACAGAAAGTGCAGTTAAAAAGTAGCACCCTCCGAAAACCTTCAAGTCATTGAAAGCACAATACTTCACAATTTGTCCTTCATAAGGGTTTTGTTTTTGACACTATCAACATACTGCTTTATACATGCTTCATTTGTCTCGAACAGAAAAGCCATTCCCTTTATCTGTATGATTTGTCCATATTCAGTAAATGATAATGATCCTTTTCTAAAACCAGCTTAAGATTGAACATAATTTATTTGATAACAAAGTGGAGGTTAACACATACCTCAATTAAACAACTTGAAGTCAACCTAATACTCTTATTGGTCGTTAGTTCCACGCAATTTACAAAAACTGGATATTTGCTAAGGTTTCTCATATGAAAGGAGCCCTCATGATCCATGCGTATAATTGCCTGACATAAAAAATTACAACCCATAGGTTAATTTTTAGCCAACTTCCGTGTCTTTGATCTATGTCATTTAAAAGATTTTCTTGTTTTTTGTTTATTACTTTTACGGTCAATCCCAAATAAGAAAAATTAAAGTTTAACTTAACTATGCAGTCCAAATATAAGTCACCTGCCGTCGAGATACTCTACTATTTCGACCTTCTCTTCCCAAGTCAATGTCAACTTTAAAATCCTCTGTTGCCCTTCCAATTAATACCTAAGATACAATACATAAACAATGAAACAATAAAACAATTGCATAAAAATAATTTAAATGTTACACATTGCAGATTAGTGTTTGTAAAGAATTTAAATACCTCTGGTTTCTTAATGTAAAACTTCATATGCCACCCTTGTAAAACAGCAAAAGCTCCATGTGCTGTCATTTCTCTTCTCACAATAGCATTAGCAGCTTGTTCCAACCTAATGATTCTCATTTGATTGTCGGCATTCTCGTATTTAAAGGCTGCAAAATTAAGCCAAGATTAATGCATACTACTAAATGCAAAACACAAAACATATAGAGTCATAGACATTTGTAAACAATAAGCACATAAACATATATGTTGGCACACCTGTTGAAACTTATGAATAATAAGATCCATGTTTTGCAAAACTGAGATTTTGATTGCCAATAATACATCAATTAGAAAAACATATTTACAATGATATGTATTTAATATGATTGTATTCAAATCCCACATCTATTTATTAAAACCACTCTACAAGAACTACTGAGAATTAGCATGTTGTATATTTTCCAACGTGGTAACAATCCGTACACATTAACGAGAAGCTGAATCGTAATTAATGAAGTAACGTACTCTGTAGATGGTTGGAACTCCCAATTCCATTCAAATATATATTTTGTTCATCTAGACTCGGATCCTCATCAAGTATCTGCAAAATAAAAAAGAGGAGGTTGAAAGAACTGAATCCAAGTTAAAAGCATCCCAAAAATAAGTTTAACTATATCATAATGAACAATATTTACCATTGCTTCGACATCTGAAAAGTTAGGTATATCGTCCTCATCATCACTTTCAGGTAAAAGTGGTTTCTCATGTGTTGGCAAGTTTCTGGCAATAGGATCTGGATTAACCAATTCTGTCGAGAGTATTTCAACATGTGACGGTTCTTCATGCTGAAGAACCGCCATGGCATGTTCGTCACTGTTACAAAACATGGCATGTGTGTCATTGTAACCATCGATAGCATGTGTGTCATTGTTACATACCATAGCATGTGTGCCATTTTTACCTACCATAGCATGTGTCCTGCTGTTACCTACCATAGCATGTGTGTCATTGTTACCTACCATAGCATGTGTCCCGTTGTTACCTACCATAGCATGCGTGTCATTGTTACCAACCATAGCATGCGTGTCATTGTTACATACCATAGCATGTGTGCCATTTTTACCTACCATAGCATGTGTCCTGCTGTTACCTACCATAGCATGTGTGTCATTGTTACTGACCATGGGATATATGTCATGGTTGAAAGCCATACCATTTAACCGAGTAGGACTTGTGAAGATAACCTTACCACCTGTTTTATCCTCAGTTTTAATAGTCACCGCCTTGTCAGAAGCAGGAAGAAGATTGCTTCTAGACATGAAACCCGAACGAATTTGCCTTTGATCTTGACCATCATTGCTAGAAAACTCCTGCTTAATATTATGATCTCTTAGTTTTTCTGATCGACATTGTGAACCGATGATTGGTGAAGAAAACTGGGATTTTTCAAAGCTACTCTTTCTTGGACTTATCGGCTTGGTAACACTAAAATCCTTATTCAAATAAGCTCCAGAAACCCTGGTAGACTTGGATGCTCGGTAAGATGGAGCCTTGGAAGCTTCCATTTTCATCTCATTAGAAGTAGACGGAACAAGATTTAAAAGAAAAACATCATCATTGGCAGGTATTTCCGGGTCCTCGGTGTTTAAAGTGCAAATGATTCCTGAGGTAGACGATTTTGTTGGCGGCAATAAGCCCTCCATGATTTTAGTTTCCGTATGATAATTATCGATGAATTCATCTACGATGTAATCATGTTGGGGTTCTCTATTCGGAGAATCTAGCAAAGCTGAGCTGAAACGCTCGATGTAATCAGCATCCATGACAGGAAAGTCATCAACCGTACTGAGGTCCATGAGATTATGTTGTAATTCCGCTAAAAGGATGTCAGCGCTAGTAACTGCAGTTGTAGCGTAACCAAACAGTTGGCTCTCCAGCTCAGCACCACCCGCGCAACCAGTTGGTGAGTTTTGGTCTCTTCCAATTATAGAATATTCATTTTGCGATTCAATACAGGGTTGATCATCAATAGTTGGCAGTTCTGGTTCGACATCCTCAAGCATATCATAGATTTCTTGAAAGTCATCTGACTCTTCACCTACAATGTAATTTTGATGCTCGTGATGAAGAGTCTCCTGAGTATCATCAAGATAGATGTCAGCAGTATGAGCAGCTTCATATGTCAAAAAACCATCAGGCTCGTCGCTTGGAAGTGGCTCACCAACATCTGTAGCTGGCAGAACAGAGGGTGGAGTCAATGGATGGTCCCGCATCTTCTTTCGCATGGCATAATAGCGTTTCCGTATACTCTCGGGTTTTCTCTTGCCAGATGCTGGAATATTCTCATCGGTATAATCAGTTTTTACAACTGGAGCTGAATCAGAATGCTGAAACTCCAGCATACGAGCAGATGACTCAGCAGAAACAGCTGGATCATAGAGTATAGCAAGCCAACGATCTTGAAGTTCTTGATGATTAAACTTTCTTGAAAACTGCACATCTCCTCTAGCCAGCGATTCAAAAGACATACCAGTCTATAATAATAATAAACAAAAACACCCGGATTAATGTCACATACTCTCATCTCATACTAAATACAGAAGATACACAATTCTTTAATAGCCACTTATATTTGTCGTCTTTCGCCATTTTTAGAAGCATAAAAGGAATACATAACTTAACTGCTAAAAAACCAATAATAATGAAAGACTGGTTACATCACTATAGTTAACAATTTTGTGCAATTTAAAAGTAACTAATTTCATGTTTAGATCAATCATTACAGGTATGCTTCGCGTGATAGTTCAAATATCTACAAGGATCAGTGGATCACCGATCACCTACGGGTATCCCACCCTTGCAGGGTGGTGATGGTCAACCTGCTCCACGCCCACCATATGAGTGGTGAATCTTATAACAAACAGTTAAAGAGACATGGGACCGGGACGACCACCTCCTTTACACCGTTTGTCCCCCACCACTAGGATGCTATAGTGTGGACAAGAATCACCTAACCTAATGTCGCTTCCATTGTATCCTTAGTGTATTTGATACTAATTCCTCAAAACAAACAAACGCACATAAGTAAGACTATTTTTTAAGAATCGTAAACTTCATTACAGAATACGAACTCTTAGGCCTCTATCATGCAGCCTAGTTTGCTCTGAAAATGAATGCATTCAAAAGAATCCAGGTTAAAATCCCCGGAGCTCATATATCAGGTAAAGCTGGATCAATTGGTCGGGAAACGTTTTGATCATGCTGCTTAGTAGCCTTAATTAACTTCTAACAGGGCAGTGGCAGTCCTTGTGTAGTCCATTTGAGGTTTTTGGAAAATCAACCTTTTTTGGAAGATAACCGTTTATTTTTCAAAACGAACGTATGGAAGTAGTATGAAGTATGAACCAGTAATCAAATTCTATGTATGAATCACCAAATTTTCTATATTAAAACAAACACAAAAAATAAATATAACATACGATTTTCTAAACTAATAGAATTGAATGCATCAAAAGGTATTAAAATGTAACCTTTTTTTCTTTTGTATCCAACTTTCAAACCGACTAATATTCGTATCAAACTGCTAATTTTTACTAACGTACGTATTTGGCCTCTTATAACATGTAAACCACATACGCAACCCCAGTTTTGATGACGCGACAACTTATATCAAAAAAAAAATAAAATTGACACCTAACGCACATATACATACAATATCAAAAATCCAAAGTTTGATACATGCAATGAACCTATAAACAACGATAACAAAAATCGACAAGTCGAATAAATTTGGGTTCACCGAACCCAAATTCACAAAAAATTGATCCTCAAAAAACAATTCTAAATAATCAAATTCCCACACAAACACGAAAAATTATTACAGACCCACAAAAAATTATAACCCTAAATTTTACATACTAATAAATAACAATATAATAATCCATAAAAATGAGTGAAAGTTATATAAACAAGATTAGTATAACAATAACAAATATAATAAAATGTATGTTTAGAAAACAAACCTCTGCAGCTTTTCTTAACTTGAAATCATCTTCTTTAGTCCAAGTGAGGTGGCCGGAGAGAGGTCCCATGGCTGATTTATGGCGGTGCGGCTGCCGGTTCTGGTTTTCTTTTCTTTTTTCTTTTTCGTGTAAAATTTTGAAATTTTCTTGAGGGTTTTAAGTGGGGCACACTTTTAAGTTTTTAACCCCCCGCCCCCTGAAAAATAAAATAGAATCTATAGATATAAAAATACGGAGTATATGTATAGTGTAAGCCTTGACTGGATTGGACTGGACTGGACTGGACTGAATTGGACAGTGTGGTTGGTTTCTTATTGGGTGACCATTAAATAGTTTTTACTGTTTTGGTAAAAGATATGTAGATAGTCTTTTTTTGGTTTGGTGTATATATTTAGAAAGGCGCGTGGTGACCCGACCAAAAATCTGGTATCTCGACCTGACTATTTGCAGCAATAGTCGTGTACTTATCCGTACACTGTTGACTATGACAGTCAACAGTGTGTTTTGTCCATATCCAACTATTTGCAGCGATTATCGCCGCAAATAGTTTGATATGGACAAAACTCCTTTTTGCTTTTATGCTATATATGTATGATATGAATTCTGCAGTATGCTTTCATTTTCAGGATTCATTCTCGCATTTTTCTTTCATTTTCAGGAATTCTGCATTTTCCTTTCATTTTCAGGAATTCGTTATCGCTGCATTTTGCTTTCATTTTCAGTGTATCTCTTTCATCTTCGCATTAAGTGTACGTCCTTTTTGCTTTCATTCTTTCATTTTCAGTATATGTATATATGTTTAAATATAGTTTTGCTTTCATTCTTTCATTTTCGGTATATGTATATATGTTTAAATATAGTAGGTATATATATATATATATATATATATATGTTTATTAAAATTTTCATACCGTTTATGTATATGTATATATATTTCAGATGGATTTTGAGTGTTTATGGGGAGAAATGGGTGCGGAAGATTTTGAGTTTCACTTAGAAGAACCTGATGAAGAATTTGAGACGCCGGAGGCGGCCCTCATTTTGACTACGACGCTAGGGCTTTCCACACCGATGAGGTATAATTAAAGGGATTTTATATGTGTTTCGTTGTTAAACAGTTTAATATGTGTTAGTACTATTTAATATGTGTTTGGTTGTTAAATTGATTGCATATGTAAAATGTTAGATATTTATAAGTATATAATTTAATGATAACTTAAAAAATAACTATTTTAGGTGTTCGATTCACATGAAGAATTGTTCAACTGGGCCAAAAGTACAGCAAAAGAGCTTGGTTATGTGTTAATCAAACGACGAACAAATTTCAACTTAGCTGGTGTAACAAATAAAGTGACCATAGTCTGTAATCTTTCTGGGAAAATGGATAATAGGATAATCGGGCTCGTTAAAAAGACACTTAAATGTGAGTGCCCCTTTAGACTGGAAGGTCGTTTGACAAGTGATGGTGGTTGGAGGGTAACCGTTATAGACGACACACATAATCACTATCCAGCTAAGAATCTGGGGGGTTACGCGTACGCAAGAAGGTTGACTGAAGAGGAGAAATCATTTGTAGAAGCTGAATATCATCGCGGTACTCCGCCCAAGAGGATGTTAAAGCTGTTGAAAGAAGAATTTCCTGGAAACTTGACCCGCAGCGAAGACATTTACAATTTTCAAAAAACATTGCGGAAGAAGGCAGCCGAAAAACATGGGAACACTCCAATGCAGGTTACGTATTGTTTTATTTATTTACTATGATAGAGTATCTGAAACGACATACGTACGCCATATTGCTCAACCGGTGTAGGTTATGTTCAGTTTGCTAAGGGAGCATAATTACTTGTATTATCATACAACAAACAGTGTATCTGGTCGATTGGAGAATCTGTTTTTTATACATCCGACATCATTTAAGTTGTGGCGTGCATTTCCTTATGTTATCCAAATAGACGCCACGTACAAAACCAACTTGTACAACATGCCGTTGGTCGAGATCGTCGGTGTCACTCCAACAAACAGGACCTTCAGCATATCATATGCGTTTATCGTAAGCGAACAGGAGCATAATTATAGATGGGTGTTGGAGTGTTTGAAGTCGACCCTAGGTGAAGGGTTTGTTGTGCGCGTGGTACTCACGGACAGGATCTGGCGCTAATGAAAGCATGCAAAACCGTTATGCCGGAAGCATACCATTTACTGTGTAGAGTCCACATATGGAGGAACATAGAAAAATTTAGCATGCCATCGTTAAAAGGGGCAGGGAAATGGGGGCCTTTTTACGGATGGTGGAAAAAACTTTATGAGTCGCGCACACTAGAAGAGTACACCAAAAATGAAAAAGATTTAAAAGAGAAGATGGGAAAAGATTTAGACAGTATGTGAAGTGCACATGAAATTTTTTTATTTTTGGTAAATCACATATATCCACACATCCTAACCCAATGTTAAATTTACAGAGGTTTACAAGTACCTGCAGAAGGAGTGGTTTTCCCCGTACAAGGAAAAGTTTGTGTCCTTTTGGGTCGATCAGCATCTCAACTACCGTAACTACACTACCAACAGAGTTGAGGCTGAGCATTCACTCCTGAAGTCCGAGTTGAAGGGGAGATGTACATTTCACAGAATAATTGAATGTGTTAATGATATCCTCCTCGGACAAGATACAGAAATCAAGGGCCAACTGGAGGAGAGCAGGATTTTTAGAGCTGGTAAACACAACTACCCATGTTTGAAAGACCTGCTTTGTGTTGTATCTGTGACAGCTCTGGATATAATGGTCGACGAAATTAAACGATTCAAAAGTGAGATCGGTAAAGACTTGAGAAAGTGCGGGTGTAAGGTTTGGATTAGTTGTGGGCTTCCATGTGCATGCCGTCTAGCTGCGTACATGCATTACAGTAAGTTTATCTGAATATAATCAATTGATGTTTTTTTGGGTAAATGAAAAAATATTATACATATTTTTCAAAAATGTAGGCAAACGTGTTGAGGTGCATAACATAAATGACTTTTGGAGAAAGCTAGACTTGACACCGTCGACGTGCCTACCGGACAATGATCATCGAAAAGACTCCGACGATGACGAAGCTATCGACGATTTAGTAGAGGATGTTAAGGTCCAGTTTAAGCAACAATCGAAGGCCCAGAGGAAAAACTGGATATCAAAAATTAAAGACATCGTCTATCCGGGGAGAACCAAAATTAAGGACCCTTCCGTTATTACAAATAAACGTGGAAGACCAATCGGGTCAAAGAAAAAAATACCTCAAGTACGTCCAATCATAATTCGAAGTATAGTTAATTGATTTTGTTATGTAAGTGCACTCTATTTGTTAGTTTACTTCGAAATCTAATTAACTGATTTATTATTTGTTGCAGGTGCCCGACATTAACAAACCAGCGGCAAATACAGCACCTTCTGGTCTTCAAAAATCCAAGTCCGTTCAATTTGCCCGACCGACTTTTCAGGATACCCAGTCCATGGGTGGGTTTTCTGATCGTTTTTCGCATGCGTCATTATTTGGAGAGGGCCAGTACGGGAGACACAGTGAATACATGAGCACACAATCACGTTTATTCGACGAACCTGAAAGCCAACCACAATGGCCTGACAGTGGGAGACAAAGTGAATATGTAGGCACCAGTTCAATTTTCGCAGACACTGCTAGTTTATTCGAAGAACCTCAAAGCCAACCACAATGGCCTGACAGTGGGAGACAGAGTGAATATGTGGACACCGAAGCACGTATCCCAAACACTACAAATTTCTTTGACGAACCTTATAACCAACCACAGTGGGGTCAGTATGGGAGACATAGTGAGTATGTGGTAAGCGAATCACGATTCCCAGACACACAAAGTTTTTTCGGAGAACCGAATAACCAAACGCAAGGAGAAACGTCCAGCTTTGTTGATCAACTATTTGGGGGATCACATACACAGAACTTCTCTGAACCGTTTACACACAACTTCTTCGACACGGAGTCAACATGGACTGACATGAGAACATACCTAAAGCAAATACCTTTTTACTTTCAGCGTTACGTTGTAGATATCAAAAATGTTAATTCTGATGGTAACTGTGGATTTCGGGCACTAGCCGTTGCTTTGGGTGAATCTGAGGAAAAGTTCGAGTGGATTCGCAAACTAATGCTAGAGGAGTATGAGTCCAAAGTAGGATACTATAAGGTTGCATTCGGTGGTGAAGCAACACATATACATACTTTGCTTCAATTGTCTTATCCCGGTGGTCGCCCATTTAAATACTGGATGATGAATCCATATTGCGCTATGCTACTGTCCAATGCTCTGGGTCTTATAATTATATGTTTAAGTGTCAAAGAAAACATCACATGTTTCCCTTTTTGGAAGGGGCCAGGCCAGCTATACCGTGACGAGCCGATATGCATTGCCCTGGTATCCGGAGATTCACATTTTGTTACGGTTTATTTAGACAAGAACTGCCCATTGCCTTACCCCTCAGCTTGGGGATTTGATAAACCTGCATCGCGGGCCTGGGCAGAAGATGCGAAGTACAAAGACCGTTTGGCTGAGTACGACAGACACATTCAAGCGACTAAACTACCTCCGGGATTTCAGCAGATTGATTAGTTGACTTTATTATACTTGGTTTGTATTTTTTGAACGTTTGTTAGTTGATGTATTTTTTTACTTATATTTGTTATTATGATTACTACAGCCACGGGGTGTTCCCAAGGTCGCCCATCAACTTTTTTCTTGTGCCTTTCTTCGTACAAATCCACCAAGTCTACGTCTCTGTTTTTATGAACCTGTAAACACATCAATTTATCATAAGAATATACTTTATTTAACCAATATTTGTAAACACAAGTATTTATATATCACACAAGTATATATTTGATAACAATAACAGACCTTTTCTTGGTGGACGTACTGAGAGTAGGATTGTCGTCCATGGGTCCCCGCAAGAACTTGCTTGCCCCTGTTCGTCTTGTTTGTCGCCGACAACTTCACCCGGTCTTCCCGCTGGTAGTACCTCAACAGCGCCCTCCAGTCCTCCGCCGACAAATCCTCTGGAGGAGCAGCTTGCTCCAACTGTGGAACAGCTTTCAGGCCCCCTTGGATTCAAAGTGTTTTCTCTTGAACTGGCTCTTTCTGCCCTGATACTCAGCTTTGCAGTCGGCCTCGACAGCCAGTCTGAACCCCTGTCTGACAGGGTCTAGGGGGTCAGGGGTGTCGATGAAGTGGTCCAACTTGAACCTAGTCTGCAATTTTAAAGTATTAGTTAGCGAATTTAAAAATTTATACAAACATCATACAACAAATTCAAAATTATGATGAGGCGTACGTTTAGAGTCGGGATAACAAATGCCTTTCTCTCCTGAGGCACATGGTCCCATGAGTTGTAAGTCTGCGGGACGGTTCGGATCAGGGTGCCAATCAGGCTCTTGTACATGGGGGCGTTATCACCGATCGCCTGCCACGTCTTAAAATGGGTCGTGTCAAAGTCTATGCTTAGACGACCTCTATTCGCGAATTCCTCCTCTAAGTTCAGGTTCTGACCGGGCCCCCTCCCCTTTCCCTTTCGTGGGGCTAAAACAAAAAAAACACAAAATTAGTAAATAAACCTAATTAATTAAAAAAGGAACTATAAACAACCATTTTTCTTACCGCCACTCCCTTTGCAGCCCCAACCTTTCCTCCACCATGGTCTACGAGGGTCTTCATTACCACCATCACCGCCGTGATATGTAGCCATTTATACTGCAAAATACAAAACAAATTATACACATTTTTAAATTACATACAACAAAATGATCAAGGTTAAGAAAGATCCAAAATTCTCACATATGTATTTTTTCTAACTTATTTTTGTACGAAGTATTTAATTCTTCAATTTTTTATATTAATTCGTTTTTACTAAATTTTTAATACGTAATCTTTATTACAACTTTTGTTATTACTTATATACTACTTTTTTAACTTACTTTTTATATTTAGTTTTATCTATATTTTTGTTACACTTATTATTTATACATTTTAAGTAGTTTATTTTAATCAATTTTTTTACATAATCTTTGATTATTACTTCTATACATATATTTTTATGGTTATAATTTTATATACTTTTTAAAACTTGTATTATGCTTATATGAAGTTTTTAAACCTTTTAAATGTCATTTTTGTATGTACTTTTTATACAAACTTGTTTATTTAGTTTTATATTTTTTTTCTAAATTTTTTACTTATTTCTATAATACTTTTTGAAAGTGTTTTTTATTTTTACTTTTATACTTTATTTAATACTTATTTTGAAAGTTTTATAGAAACTTGTTTTTTATACTAATATAGTTTACTTATATGTTTTTTCTACGTAATCTTTAATATTCTTTTTAACTTACTTTTTACACTTATTTATATATATATTTTCTTACACTAAATTTTGTACTAGAGACATGATACGTAATATTTCATCTAACTTAACAAATTACATACAAATATAATAATACAAATCACTAACTTAACAATACTAACAAACCTATAATACAAATCACTAACTTAACAATACTAACAAACCTATAATACAAATCACTAACTTAACAATACTAACAAACCTATAATACAAATCACTAACTTAACAATACTAACAAACCTATAATACAAATCACTAACTTAACAATACTAACAAACCTATAATACAAATCACTAACTTAACAATACTAACAAACCTATAATACAAATCACTAACTTAACAATACTAACAAACCTATAATACAAATCACTAACTTAACAATACTAACAAACCTATAATACAAATCACTAACTTAACAATACTAACAAACCTATAATACAAATCACTAACTTAACAATACTAACAAACCTATAATACAAATCACTAACTTAACAATACTAACAAACCTATAATACAAATCACTAACTTAACAATACTAACAAACCTATAATACAAATCACTAACTTAACAATACTAACAAACCTATAATACAAATCACTAACTTAACAATACTAACAAACCTATAATACAAATCACTAACTTAACAATACTAACAAACCTATAATACAAATCACTAACTTAACAATACTAACAAACCTATAATACAAATCACTAACTTAACAATACTAACAAACCTATAATACAAATCACTAACTTAACAATACTAACAAACCTATAATACAAATCACTAACTTATCAACATTACATACAACAAAATGATCAAGGTTAAGAAAGATCCAAAATTCTCACATATGTATTTTTCTAACTTATTTTTGTATTAATTTTATCAATTTTTTTAAAACTTGTATTATGCTTATATGAAGTTTTTAAACCTTTTAAATATCATTTTTGTATGTACTTTTTATACAAACTTGTTTATTTAGTTTTATATTTTTTTTTCTAAATTTTTTACTTATTTCTATAATACTTTTTGAAAGTGTACTTTTTTTTTAGTTTTATATTTTTTTTCTAAATTTTTTACTTATTTCTATAATACTTTTTTACAAGTACTTTTTTATTTAGTTTTATATTTTTTTTCTAATTTTTTACTTATTTCTATAATACTTTGAAAAACAAGAAAAAGGGATGAAAATCGTAAGGAGAGGGGGAGTGTTTTTTCAATACTTGGAATGAAAGAGACGGACGGACGGGGGAGGTTTTATTCAATTTTTGGCCCCACTCAAGTATTTGCGGCGATTATCGCTGCAAATACTTTGGTCAAACGGTCAGCGCCATTATGGCGGTAGTTAGTGGATTGCTTACGTGGCTAAACTATTTGCAGCGATTATCGCCGCAAATAGTTTAGGTCGAGACACCAATATTAAATGGTCGGGATCCTCCGGGCGATATTATTATTTAGTATTAACCAACTTCCACTTAGATGGGTTGGTCAGGGGTATTTTCTAAATCACTATGTGGGTCCGGAGGTGAGTTTTCCCAAGGTCGGGTTCGAGTCTTGGGTTTCTCATCTCAAGGTATTTTCCATGAGGAGGGGGTTGAGGTCCAGCAAATCGCTGGTTAAAATTGCCTCCAGCACGTCTGAATCGAAACTAACTTTTCAAAAAAAAATAATTTATTTGTAATTTATGGGGTCTTTTTTATTTATATTTAAATTCCTTTTTAATCATTTAATTTAGGATGAAGTTTTTCTTTCTTGAAATTGATATAAGGAATGAAAAAACAATGATGATAATTATTTCACTCGGAATTGAAGATGAGGTATGGAGAGATAAGATGTTGATAGTTACTCGTATATATTTGCGAACCCAAATTTGTGATCGGATTTTATGCATCGAAGTATACAAATATTAGAAAGGCAATTGCTTGGTCGGTTATTATTATCCGACCTAAAATCGAGCAGAGTAATATAACTAGGTTAGGGTTTTAATACAAAGTTAAAATTAATTAATGTATGTAACTCACATGACGTGTTTAATGATTAACCCATAAGATTATTAGGATGGCAAATGGTTGGCTGGTTATTACTATTATTCGACCTAAACTCAATTGGGATTTTGTAACCAGGTTAGGGTTTAAACATGAACTTCGAACTTCTTAATATGAATGTAAATGTTTAACGATTAGCTTGGACATGTTGATAGATTGATTTTGAGTTAAATAGTGTTAGATTTGATAATAATAGTTTGTGTCCATATGACTAGTTGAAATAGTTGAGGGGGTTTAAATGAATAATTGGTTCCCTATAAAAGCCCCATCCCTTCACTCATTATATCTAAGCCTTCAACCTTTTGAGAATCTTAATACCAAACACCCTTTCAAAATTGAGGAAATAAAGAAAAATTAAGTAAACACCATAAACCCTATATTTCCTTTGTTACCATAAACCACAACCCCCATATTCCTTACCTTTCATTTTGTTCTAGTTCAATCAATCATTAACAATGGATAATTATTTGTTAGTGGATAGGTTGTCCGATTTACCAGTGGAAATTACTGAATCTATCTTGTCAACATTTGATTTTCCCGTAATTGAAGATGTATTCCCCCAAGCCAATCACACTTTTGGGCTCCTTTATTGTAAGAGAGAATCTGACTCAATTGCAAGGATTATCAGTCTAAGTAGGCTTCTTCATGAGGTGGCGGATCCAGAAGGCCATATTGAGTTGTTAGGTGCTCAAAACCCATTGGTGTTATTAAGGTATATCAATCCCCAACAAGTCATCAATTTATTTGTTATTAATATAGGAACAAATCAAATACATATCATTAATGTCCTTGAAAATATAAACGATAGATGTTAATTATGCAAAGTTTGTCATTGAACCCAGTGTCACCATCCCTGTTATCAATGATATCACATACAAGATTATAGTTGCAGAGTTTGGTGAAGATAACATTGTTAGGCACTTCCGTTTTAGTCGTGCAAACGGAAATAATGAGTGGAATATTAGTCGTGTCGGATTGCTTGAAGCCCAAGAAAACATATATCCTAATGGTGGTGATGATGATTTGATTAGGGCTAGGAACCAAGTAATGTTACTTGTATCGACAAAGGTAGGTGAGTCGATTTATAAATGTCCACCTATTTCTAAATTTATTGAGCCCGCTTTCGGCCTTGCACATGTTATGTTTACCCAAGATGATTTGAGGAAATAGTGTTAGATTTGATAATAATAGTTTGTGTCCATATGACTAGTTGAAATAGTTGAGGGGGTTTAAATGAATAATTGGTTCCCTATAAAAGCCCCATCCCTTCACTCATTATATCTAAGCCTTCAACCTTTTGAGAATCTTAATACCAAACACCCTTTCAAAATTGAGGAAATAAAGAAAAATTAAGTAAACACCATAAACCCTATATTTCCTTTGTTACCATAAACCACAACCCCCATATTCCTTACCTTTCATTTTGTTCTAGTTCAATCAATCATTAACAATGGATAATTATTTGTTAGTGGATAGGTTGTCCGATTTACCAGTGGAAATTACTGAATCTATCTTGTCAACATTTGATTTTCCCGTAATTGAAGATGTATTCCCCCAAGCCAATCACACTTTTGGGCTCCTTTATTGTAAGAGAGAATCTGACTCAATTGCAAGGATTATCAGTCTAAGTAGGCTTCTTCATGAGGTGGCGGATCCAGAAGGCCATATTGAGTTGTTAGGTGCTCAAAACCCATTGGTGTTATTAAGGTATATCAATCCCCAACAAGTCATCAATTTATTTGTTATTAATATAGGAACAAATCAAATACATATCATTAATGTCCTTGAAAATATAAACGATAGATGTTAATTATGCAAAGTTTGTCATTGAACCCAGTGTCACCATCCCTGTTATCAATGATATCACATACAAGATTATAGTTGCAGAGTTTGGTGAAGATAACATTGTTAGGCACTTCCGTTTTAGTCGTGCAAACGGAAATAATGAGTGGAATATTAGTCGTGTCGGATTGCTTGAAGCCCAAGAAAACATATATCCTAATGGTGGTGATGATGATTTGATTAGGGCTAGGAACCAAGTAATGTTACTTGTATCGACAAAGGTAGGTGAGTCGATTTATAAATGTCCACCTATTTCTAAATTTATTGAGCCCGCTTTCGGCCTTGCACATGTTATGTTTACCCAAGGTGATTTGAGGCAATCATCCCGTTGGACCCCCCAGCGTCGCAACCTACTTCAGTTTGGATGGGTGGACGATAATGTTGCTTCGACGCACAGATCGCGTGGATGTTGAATTAACACGTAGTTAAGATAAGTTTGTTTCAATTAGTGTTAGATTTGATATTAATACTTTGTGTCCATATGACTAGTTGAAATAGTTGAGGGGGTTTAAATGAATAATTGGTTCCCTATAAAAGCCCCATCCCTTCACTCATTATATCTAAGCCTTCAACCTTTTGAGAATCTTAATACCAAACACCCTTTCAAAATTGAGGAAATAAAGAAAAATTAAGTAAACACCATAAACCCTATATTTTCTTTTGTTACCATAAACCACAACCCCCATATTCCTTACCTTCATTTTGTTCTAGTTCAATCAATCATTAACAATGGATCAATTATTTGTTAGTGGATAGGTTGTCCGATTTACCAGTGGAAATTACTGAATCTATCTTGTCAACATTTGATTTTCCCGTAATTGAAGATGTATTCCCCCAAGCCAATCACACTTTTGGGCTCCTTTATTGTAAGAGAGAATCTGACTCAATTGCAAGGATTATCAGTCTGAGTAGGTTTCTTCATGAGGTGCCGGATCCAGAAGGCCATATTGAGTTGTTAGGTGCTCAAAACCCATTGGTGTTATTAAGGTATATCAATCCCCAACAAGTCATCAATTTATTTGTTATTAATATAAGAACAAATCAAATACATATCATTAATGTCCCTGAAAATATAGACGTTCATCATTTAGATGTTAATTATGCAAAGTTTGTCATTGAACCTCATGTCACAATCCCTGTTATCAATGATATCACATACAAGATTATAGTTGCCGAGTTTGGTGAAGATAACATTGTTAGACACTTCCGTTTTAGTCTTGCAAACGAAAATAATGAGTGGAATGTTAGTCGTGTCGGATTGCTTGAAGCCCAGGAAAACATATATCTTAATGGTGGTGATGATGATTTAATTATGCAAAGTTTGTCATTGAACCTCATGTCACAATCCCTGTTATCAATGATATCACATACAAGATTATAGTTGCCGAGTTTGGTGAAGATAACATTGTTAGACACTTCCGTTTTAGTCTTGCAAACGAAAATAATGAGTGGAATGTTAGTCGTGTCGGATTGCTTGAAGCCCAGGAAAACATATATCTTAATGGTGGTGATGATGATTTGATTAGGGCTAGGAACCAAGTAATGTTACTTGTATCGACAAAGGTTAGGTGAGTCGATTTATAAATGTCCACCTATTTCTAAATTTATTGAGCCCGCTTTCGGCCTTGCACATGTTATGTTTACCCAAGATGATTTGAGGCAATCAGCCCGTTGGACCCCCACCGTCGCAACCTACTTCGGTTTGGATGGGTGGGCGATAATGTTGCTTCGACGCACAGATCGCACGGATGTTGAATTGACATGCATGGTTAAGATAAGCTTGTTTCAAATAGTATTAGATTTGATATTAATAGTTTGTGTCCATATGACTAGTTGAAATAGTTGGGGGGTTTAAATGAACAATTGGTTCCCTATAAAAGCCCCATCCCTTCACTCATCATATCTAAGCCTTCAACCTTTTGAGAATCTTAATACCAAACACCCTTTCAAAATTGAGGAAATAAAGAAAAATCAAGTAAACACCATAAACCCTATATTTCCTTTTGTTACCATAAACCACAACCCCCATATTCCTTACCTTTCATTTTGTTATTGTTAAATCAATCATTAACAATGGATCATGATTTGTTAGTGGATAGGTTGTCCGATTTTCCAGTGGAAATTACTGAATCTATCTTGTCAAGATTTGATTTTCCCGTAATTGCACATGTATTCCCCCAAGCCAATGACACGTTTGGGCTCCTTTATTGTAAGAGAGAATCTGACTCAATTGCAAGGATTATCAGTCTCGGTAGGCATCTTCATGAGGTGGCAGATCCAGAAGGCCATATTGAGTTGTTAGGTGCTCAAAACTCATTGTTGCTATTAAGTTATATCAATCCCCAACAAGTCATCAATTTATTTGTTATTAATATAGGAACAAATCAAATACATGTCATTAATGTCCTTGAAAATATAGAAGGTCATCATTTAGATGTTAATTATGCAAAGTTTGTCATTGAACCCCGTGTCACCATCCCTGTTATCAATGATATCACATACAAGATTATAGTTGCAGAGTTTGGTGAAGATAACATTGTTAGACACTTCCGTTTTAGTCTTGCAAACGAAAATAATGAGTGGAATGTTAGTCGTGTCGGATTGCTTGAAGCCCAGGAAAACATATATCTTAATGGTGGTGATGATGATTTGATTAGGGCTAGGAACCAAGTAATGTTACTTGTATCGACAAGGTTAGGTGAGTCGATTTATAAATGTCCACCTATTGCTAAATTTATTGAGCCCGCTTTCGGCCTTGCACATGTTATGTTTACCCAAGATGATTTGAGGCAATCAGCCAGTTGGTCCCTGATGAGCGATAATTATATAGACTTTTATCGCACTAGTTTTGGCCATTTTATAGTCATTTGAGTGAACTTATGATACTTAATGGCATGAATATGTGATTTCAGGTTCATTGCTCGTGGCATGAAGGAAAACGTCGAGAAATGATGATTAAAGACTTAAAGGAAGACAAATGATGGTTCGGTGAAGAATCGGGTCGAGATTCAAGACTTAAGACGAAGAAACTTGTGTCAAAATGAAGCCTATGACCACGTGTTAGTATTTTGGGCATAACTTCTTCATCCGGACTCCGTTTCTGACGAGTAAGCTGTCCACGGAAAGGCGAGAGAAAGATCTACAACTTTTGTGTTGATGTCCAGGTCCAGCGCCGCTCACAGCAGATCCAGTGCCGCTCACAACCAGCCAGCGCCGCTGGAAGTGATCCTGAAGCATACCAGCGCCTCTGGGACCTCTTGAGCGCCGCTGGGACTCCTTGAGCGCCGCTGGGACTTCACCAGCGCTGCTGGGAGTAGGTCGGCCAGCTAGGGTTTTGCCTTAAACCTATAAATACCAACCCTAAACCCTAAGTTACGGACCATACTTATTCCAGACGACTTAAGGGCCGTTTCTAGGGTATTTTCACCAGATCTAAACCCTCCTATCACCCCCATATCATCCGAGAGATCAAACATCAATCCTTAACAACATCATCATCACAATCATCAATCGAGAAAGAGGTGGTATCGTGTGCGAGAGTCACAGCCGCAAGAATGACGAGCAGTAATTCGACATCAATCAATTCTCTATTTCTCTGTCGGTACATTATGGATTTATATACTATTGATTGTGATTGTTCTTTTATTATGAGTAGCTAAATAAGTAATCATCTACTAAGATGATGTGACATGATTATGTGATGGTTGCATGCTAGATACACTTAACGTCTTGTCGTGATCTTAATGAATTAATTCTTGTAAGTTTGTTATTCGTGTTGTTGATGATATATGTATGCTTTATGGTGGTACCTATTGTGTGCGTATATGATTTTGGTTGTTTATGGTATAAACGATTATCGCTAGGTCATGGTATGATAGTGAACAACATAATAATAATAATGAGAATTAATCTGTTAAATGGCTTGGTAAGTCAACTAGACAAGATTGTTATTCAAATAGTTAAACAAACTAATTGGTTAGGGAACTATAGGTGGATAGGGTGGTACTCACACTTGTAGCTAATCGGTTAGGGATTTGAGTAGGAGACACAGATTTGTTAGCGGATAGGGTGGTACCCACGTGACCGAGTCTAGTGACTTATTTAGATCCTAACTATTGTATTGACTAGTGCAACCTGAACATGTTATGGATCTGATTCGAGGTAGATGACTTTTAATCTTTTCTGTTTAAAACAAAAACTCTCTTTCGATTAATTCCTCGGAATTACTAACTAGATCTTTTTACTAACTGATTTTAAAAGCAACGTGACAACTCGGTCACAAAACCCCCAACCAATCTTAGTATTACTTGATCTCGCTTAGTTCTTAAACATAGTCCCTGAACGAACCTGGTCTTACCTATTAGCTATATTACAAACGAACGGATCCACTATCCGTGAGTGTGTGTTTATGATGTGACCAATTTATATAGATCGCCCACATCATTTATGGCCTTTTTCGTATGTGTTTTGAGTCAATTTTGTATGCATTTGGCGCGTTTATGGTGTTTGTTAGTGCTTTCAGGTTCTTAGCAGGTTGTGCGTCCATTTGGTGCATTTTCTGACGATTTTTGGCCAAGATGTTGATCCGAGGTTCGAGAGTTTACCCTCCCACTGCGGCGCAGTGGGGCAATAACCCTCCCACTGCGGCGCAGTGGGGCAATAACCCTCCCACTGCGGCGCAGTGGGGCAATAACGCACTCACTGCGGCGCAGTGGCCTTGTGCACTTCCCACTGCGGCGCAGTGAGAAGTCCCTGGAATTGTTTATTCATTGTTGACTGCGGCGCAGTGGGGTGTGAATGCTCCCACTGCGGCGCAGTGATAATTCACTGGAATCTTGTATCTTTGGTACCCAACGACTGCGGCGCAGTGGGGCAATAACCCTCCCACTGCGGCGCAGTGCATATCTGCTGAAATCTTTGTTCTTCATTATCAACATCACTCAAACACTCGGGTCAACTTCTTGGCCAAAAATCGTCAGAAAATGTACCAAATGGACGCGCAACCTGCTAAGAACCTGAAAGCACTAACAAACACCATAAACGCGCCAAATGCATACAAAATCGACTCAAAACACATACGAAAAGGCCAATAATGATGTGGGCGATCTATATAAATTGGTCACATCAAATCCCCCCACACTTGAGCATTGCTTGTCCTCAAGCAAATATGGAAATTAAGCAAAAAGCATTCCTTGGCACGAAGCTACATGAACACATTACAAATTTCCAAAAAGAAGCCAAACCAAGTATGTCGATGACAAGGACTTTGGTGAAGCAGTTTTAATCTTAAATGAAAATCCGAAATGTTTGACAATATCTGAACAATTCACAAGCCTCAATAACACGACTAAGCAAAAGTGAAACAAATGAACCTATCAAAATCATCCTCCTCCAATGAACTTACAATTGGGGTTGAATATATATGAATAATCACTCATTGCGCGGTCGTGATGCATATCTTACCATAGGCTTGAACAAGGATCATAGCTCCACCGACATGGCGTAAGCACCAAGTACATCATCAAAATAGGCATATAGGACGGTTGTATAGTTAGGCTAAGGTATATATAATGGATATTTACAATGGAGTATGGGAGTGTAGGTTAGAAATGACAGGAAACAATCAAAAGTATAGGGTATGTATGAAATATGTACAAAATAGTCTAATCAAAACCCGTACCATTGATTGCAACAAACTACCAACCCCTAAGATGTTATCCCGCTAAGACACCTCAAAAATACCAAGCAAAACCCGACACCATTGTGGTGTATCAACTTCAAACAACTTAAATTCAACCAAGTCTTTCATTCTTAATGATACAACAAAACTTTAGACATCTAAAAATGAGAAGTACCCACTAGTAGCCCAAGTTCCTTTCTTCCTTTTTTTTTTTTCTTTTTCATCATTTTTTTTCTTCTGTTTTTCACTTCACTTTTTTATTTTGAACCATTTTTACTCTACTAGTAGGCACCTTCTTACAATGATGAACAATGTCTATAACAATATACTTCCTTTGAACAATCCAAGACATTCCCCAATAACTTGACCAATCGACGTATTCCCATATACCAAGAATATTCCAACTGACAATCCACTGAAGCTCTCCCAAACCATCCAAACAACCAATGACAATCAATGGCCCCCCAGATTAGACTATCGGTATAGTAAGGTATAATTAGGTAAAGTTTACATATATAAGTGGATATATACAAAGGAAAAGGCTAAGTTAAAAAGGATGTATAAGTGTACTTTGCACTAAGGATGAGTGCAACAAAGATTTACAAAGGAAGGAAAGAAAGTGTATGTATAGTAAAGGTAAAAATATACAAAAGCAAAGGTGCAAAGAAAGAAAGAAAATACAGGTCAAACCTAATATGCCAATTCGTCATCCAATGTACTTATATCACAAAAGTGATCTCACTGCGGTCTCGTAACGATCACCAGGCCAAGTTCTAGCTCAACACATCACCGACACACTCATATCAAAGAAATGAACCCGGAAATGGAATAAATAAACCTCAAATTCGCACATCTTAGTTCAGAGTTCGAAATGGAACCCTTACTCCCGAATAAATCCAAGAGCCTAAGAGAGGGACAAATTACAAGGCAATCAAACCAAAACCGTAAACACCTAGCACATCTATAAATGAATGATGAATCTCACAACTTTAGGTGTTTGGGAAATTTGAGTATGCAAGTAATGTTATCAATCCACAAGGATTAGCCCAATAATCCGTTCAGAACACATTTCGCCGATTAAAATTTGTGCCAAGGGAAAATTTTGTAGTGAAAATTGCTCATTAAATTATTATGAATTAAGTGACAAAAGCAAGCAATTTACCACAAGGACAAGCTCAACACAAGTTTCAAATCATATCATCTTCCGTCATCTTACCAAATCGAAACAACCAGTCTCAAACATGCACATCATAGTTCAGAATTCAAGATAGAACCCTTACTCTTGGATAAAACCCAAGAGCCTACGAGAGGGACACATCCACAAGAACGGCTAAATCTCAATGGCAAAACAACAAAAGAGATATATCCGGTAGCTTAAACCTATTTGCCACCCCCCACACTTAAGATGGACAATGCCCTCAATGTCCATATTCGGTCAAACAAAGGTAAATAGGGGTAAGCAACATAGAAAAATTAAGAGCACATACCGGAATAAGGACACATTCCGTTTTGAAACAAGTTAGTCGACCCCGTGTCACAAATGGCGCTTCCGAAAAAAGAAGAACACTTTGCTTGGCGGGAGAAACAACTTGTACCAAAACGAAAGGTGCGAGAGTTGTGTGTGCATCAAACATACCAAACACAAATATAGCGCTGAACTTACTGCCAGCATATGCACATGACATCATAGTGAGCTACTAACACGATCACACAATCAAACAAATCCAACGGGTCCTCCCCCACACTTGGGTTCCACTAGGTATTGCCATCAATCGGATCAAACCTGTTCAATAACATTCCAAAAGACCAACCATCCAAAATATCCAAAATAGTTCAAACAAAATAAAATACCATGTAGAAAATAAAAGAAAACAAAGGAAATTACAAATGTTTCATCACCCCGTAGGGTGGATACCAAACAATGATAAATAAAGGAATGTCATAAGAATACCAACATAACCAATAATCATATGATTCCATCCCACGGTACTGGATGGGAATCATCTCCACTCACTGCTGATGTCCATGGTAGCCATAGGGTAGTCCAGGTTTGCCAAAAATACTTGTCACCCAATCTTGCTCTTCCTCCTGAGCTGAACCTGAACCACCAGCACCTCCCCCTGACTGACCAGCATCAAATCCTGAAGCACCTGCATCAAAACCAGGAACAAAGGAAGATGAACCACCGGCAAAACCTCCGGATCCACCAGCATCATGTCCACCCTGAAAAACCCCAAACTGTACTAGACCACGAGGAGAACCTCCTAAATCATGGGGTCGTGGTGACATGTTTCCCGGAACAGTCGTCTGAGAGAAAAAAGGCTGACCCCCCTGACGATAATCAGGGACATAAATAGGCGGTGGAGAGAATGGAGGAATCGGGTCAGGTCGAACAAACTCCCGGCCATGATACTGAGCATCCCACATAGGCTGATAATAATCAAGGCTATAGTTTATGTGGGCCTGCTGTGATCCAATCCAGGTCATGTCCTGATCCATCCTCCGCTGGTAGTCATCAAAAGCCCGACGGCTAGCCTGCTGATCATCATATATATCTGCTCTGATACCAAATGTGAGTCCCTTAAGTTCGATGGTTAACCAGGAAAGTGTAAATACAACAAGTCTAATAATCACTAGAATGGACTAGTATTACTTGTAAATAAATGCAAGAATATATAAACAAAGTAATACAAGACTTAAAGCAATAAACAAGTAAAGTGGAACATTATGTATTTTTCAATGGTGTATTTTATTTATGATGTTAAATAAAACACAAGGTTGTGCGGAATCAAGATAATACAAATAAGTATGTATCCCAACAACCTATGAATTACAAATGATCTATATTTGTCAAATAACTCTTTTGGATCGAGATACTTAAAGTTGTGAAGTATCCCTGTTTAAGATCAAGAGTATTTAGACAAATTCACTTCAATGCAAAATGTATGCTTAAAAGTATTTTTCTCAAGGAAATGACTTTGTATTTATAGGCAACAAAATTCACCAGTGAATTTTGTGCCGTACAAATATGGTTGCATGTATTTAATGATCTGACAAGAACATTAAATGCATTGGATAAGGAATAAGGATAAAGTCACATCAAATGACTTTGTATCCTTTTATCCAACCACCTTTACACACGTATACTTTGGTAAAGAACAAGTGGAATGTTCTTTGGAAAGTGTGTAAAGGCAAAAGTCAATTACTCGATATCAGTGTTCAGACTTGTAAGGTCTAGAACACTGACAATCCTTCAGTGTACAGATCTGGTAAGACTTCCAGTGGACTCCGCCATTTGTAAGTCTTCTTTATTCTGACTTCAGTCTTTGACTTCAGTGAGAATGTCTTCAGTAGAGTTGATCTGGACTGGGGTGAAGTCCAGTGAGCTAATCTGGAGAATACTCCAGATTTCCTATACAAGTATTTGCTCACTGGTCTTCCATTATTTCTGGATAAATCTTCAGAGGGACTCCAGATTCCAAGTCTGGAGTAGGTCCAGTAGAACACGTTTCTGGACAGATCTTCAGTAAGGCTCCAGTAGTCGAGTCTGGAGCGAGTCCAGTAAATCTGGACTAAATCTGGACCTAACAAATTCCCCCTATTTGTTTAGAAATAATGCAAGTGTTTTCAAGCTTAAATCTATACATTTTGTATGCTTGAAAAACACAAGTTTTGACTTAGTCTAAAAATCTAAGTTACTGGAAAACACTTTATAGATCATGAGTGTTTTCAGTTTCATCATTTAAGTTCTAACTTAGACTAAATCTGATCATTTACTTATATGAATCAAAAATTGCAACTATTATTACATACATCAACTGATAAATAGTTTACAATTCTCATAAAACAATAATTTACAACAAGTAAATGATAAGAGTCAGGCCCTTCTTTTTGATGTCTATCCTGGAGCATCTTCAGTAGCCTTTCTCTTTGGTGATGGAGAAGATGGTATTGATTCTGGCGATCTTATGCCCATTGCAACTTCCATCTGTTGCTTTCTTCTCCATACCTTTTCAACTCTTTTCAGAAATGCTTTAACATCAGTCGACACCTCTGTCTTCCCCCTGAACGTTAAAGCGATTTCTTTCAGTTCACTCCATCCAAATGCTTGGACTGAAGTACTTTTCCTTTCATCAGTAAAGTTACCCTCCCTGGTCAACTTTACTTCAAACTTGGACATGCCTTCATTATTTTCAGCCAATTTGATCTCAGCACCAGTGATCCTTCTGGCATCAGCCCTGAAGTTTAACATTTCATTGTATTTTTCTTTCAGCTTGGCTTGCTGGATCAATGCTTCAGTTTCCTTGGACACTCTCTTTTGCTCTACAGCAGATTGGAGTTCTTGACGATTGATTTTTCGAGAAGTGTCTAGGGGAATGAATTTGCTTACATCAGCATCTTTGATCGCTTTGATTTGCTTGGCAGTCAGTTTTGGTAAGCCAGTAAGTCTCTTCCTGTACTCTATCTCCAGAGCACCAGCGTTCTTTCTGATCTTTTTCTGGAGGCTTACCAGTTCATCCTTCCTTTGTCTGATGAGTTCTGGTACACTCACGCCATAAATTATAGAATCATAGACTTGTTCTTCTTCGGCGTAGAATGAGCGTACATGAACATCATCTAATGCATTTAGGCATTGATGAACTCTGGGGTCATCCTTCATCTTTTTATATATATCAACATTTATGCCTAACCTTCCAGCATTGTAAGAGTCCAGAGTCCCCATTGATGCCATCTCCCTTTGATGGGCCAGCAGTTCATCTTTTTGATTTCTTTTGAAAATCTCTATCATGATGCATTCTTGTTCTAGCTTCTTGGAAGTTTCATCATCAGCATCTTCAGTGGTTTGCTCTTCTTCTCCAGATTCCATTTGTTGTTTTCCCTTAACTGACTTCAGAGTTGATGGAATATCTGGGAAGGACTCAAACTGGGGCTCACTGGCTTCAGTACCAGTAGCTTCTTCAGTTAGCCCGGCTTCAGTGCCATATGCTCTTTGTGCCAAGTGCTTCAGTGTTTGGTCACCAGACGACTTTTCCCCCTTGGAATGATCACCAGTTCTTGACTTGAGATCATTCCATAACTGTTCCAGCATATGTCTGTCCAGTGCACCAAATGTTATACCTGCCACTGGAGTTGTCTCAGTCACAACTTTCTTAAGTGCCTGCACTTCCTTTTGAACATTTGCAACTGCTTTAGGCAAGTGTTTTGGCAACTTTTCATCCAGTAACTTGTCTACTTGGGGTAATACCCCATCTTGAATGGTACGAAGAACAGTCTCAGAAATTTCTTCACATAATTCTTTCAGCATATTGTTTCTGAACTTCCTTGTACATTCATCACTTATTGTACTGACCACTGCATCCTGGTCAAGTGTGGATCTAGTCTCCAGAGAACTGACCCTGGAAACCAACTTCTGAACTTCTTCTTTCAGACCTGCAGTTCACCAGTGACTGCAGTCTGAACAGAATTAACCAACCTTGTCTCTAGACCCTGGACTGCCACTTTGAAAGTTTCAGTATTGTTGTTTGTGGCCAGTACCAGTTCATCAAGCTTCTCAAACACAAGCTTCTCATTCCCAGCAAACAGATTCATCTCAGATGCAAGGTTATTTGATAATAAGGATTTGAAGTCTGAAATAACCTGAGATGAAGTCTGGAGTGATCTCTCCAGGTCCGCCACCTTACTTAAAAGGCCTTGGACCTCGGCAGAAGATGAAGTGGAGAGACCACTGGGAGGTTCAAGAGTTGAAGGCAATCTGGTCATAAGAGGAACTTGTGCCCAGTCCTCTTCAGTTGCAGCTTCAGATGTTGCAACTGGTGACTCTGGCGCACGAGGTGGAGGTTGAGATTGTGAAGGTTGAGTGGTTGCTGGAGTGAAGTATTGAGTGTTTTCTGGAATTGAAGGTGGTGGTGGTGGTGGCATGTTTGATTGTGGTGGTGGTTCATTTGATTCTGGTGGTGGTGGCATTTCAGAAGATGTAATTGGTTGGGTGACTGAAGCAATAGCAGATGTTTCAATATTTTCTTCTTCATCACCCAAGAAATTCATGTTAACATCAAAGCCTTCAGACATTGGGGAATCTACATCATCCCATTCTGGAGCCATCCCAACTGTCTGTTTACTAGGCTGTTCACCAGTCTCTACATTAACCTGTACACCAGCCTCTACATTCAAGTCTAGTTGAGCCTCTTGCTCACCAGAAATATGTTCATCAGTCTGAACATCCTGTTCAACTTCCTCAACAACTTGCTCAACAACCTCTTGTACGTTCTCTTGTTCAAAAATTGGTGACCCATCCAGATTCATAACATCACCAGGATGTCTTTCAGGATTCACCTGAAGTCCAGCTCTCATCAGACGCCTGTTTGTTCTAGGTCGTCTGGAAGGTTCAACAACTTCTTGTACTTGACCTTCAGGAGCAACTTGTCTGATGGGTTGTACAGCTTCTATTATCTGTACATCTTGGTCTCCAGAGGTTCCTTCAACAGCTTGACCTCTATCTGGAGCCATCCCAGCTTCTTCCCTTTGAAAGGAAAGCATGGACTGAGGAATATCTACCTCGTCCAGTGGAGACCTGAGGTTAACCAGATCCCTCATGTACTCACTCACAGAAAAGTGAGTAGTATCAAAATCATACTGGTCTCCAAGAGCATTTTTAAACATTAGAGAAAGGAAACGAATATAAGGAACAAATGGTTTTCTTCCTTTCACTCTAAGGCGCTCAACCAGGTCATCAAAAAGAATTTGAGCAAAGTCCACTCTCTGCCCAAACCATAAGCAGTAGGCAATCTGGAGATGGGTTTGATTTATCTGGTCTAACCCTCCAGAACTGCCTCCCAGACATTCAACAATATGGGTGAAGAAATATCTCCATGAGTCTGACAGTTTGCTCATGTAGATAGTTCCTTTCCTGGATAGCTGGCCATGCTCATCCAAGATATCCGTGTGCCCCATCAGTCTGCATACTTCCCTTGTATTGATACCAGTGGGAAGTTCAATAGGCAACTCATTCTGTTCAAAATAGTTTAACTGTAGAACAGACCTGAGTAGACTTGCAGTGAAACCAAGGGATCTGGTACCTCCCTTGAGAGTATAATTGATAGATGAAGTTTCATCATCATATCTTGCAGTGTACCAGAATTCACAAAGGTACTCGTGATACATCCTTCCTGGATTTAATGTTAACGCACCATATAATGGGCAAGAGAGAAAGAATGTGTTTAATCTCCCAATAATCGATTGGGCATCATGAACACTGGAAAGAGAGAGTCTTGCCATCCAGTTGTTCATATTTATTCTTATGGCATTTGCCTCAAGAGAGATATGAGGTGCCCTGTCAACATTTTCAGAAGGAGCATATTCAGCGGCAAGGAGATTTTTGAGCGATTTTGACTGTCTAGGTGCCATTTATAAAGAATAGATGAAGATGAAATTGAATATATATAGGTTATGATGAAGAATTGATGAAGGAATTGAATGGAAATGGAGTAAATAAGAGAGATGATGATGATTGGAAAATGAATGAAGAAGTAAATGAAGGAATTTGAAAGATTTGGGAGTAAATATGTTCGAAGTAAATGCAAATGAAATTGAAAGTGGGTATATATAGGAGAAAGAATGTGGAACTCAAACGGTTTATTTGAAATTATCAAATATAATTTTGATCGAGGTTCTGAGATCCGCATTAATTACATCACATCACACATAAATGTGTGACAGTTTACAGCCCACAAACATTAACAAGTTGCTCTTTTTGACTTCCCAAGGTAAAAATACCATCATTACGTTGAAAAATTTACATGCCACGTAGGATTAAAATATCTCCAAAAAGATTTGCTTACGTGGCACGCACGATGACCAAGTATTTAGAAAATATTATGACATATTTCAGTGCATCTGGAGGTTGACTGGACACTCCAGTATCACTGGTGAATTAGTCCAGTGAACATGTACTGATGGTACACTGGAGGGACACTCCAGTAAAGTACCAGTGAAAACCATTTTGAAAGACTGGTAACCTCAAACTTGCACGTCAACTAATACAGACAAATGAGAGCGACACATTTACAAGGAGACATAAGTCACCTCAAACACGCACTTCAACCTGTCCAGTTACCAGTGAGAGGGACATATTTACAAAGCACCAGTAATATTTTCTGAAGAGTTTGTCCAGTGAGAAAATAAATTAATAAATTCCCCCTGAACTTAAAACAATTTTTTTTAAGAAAAAATATCTTTCAAGTCTTTCCCTGGAATGTTGTTCCAGAAATCTAATAATGCAAAGATAGTACACAAAGGCGTTCAATATCTGAGCAGTCACCAGATTTAAGGGTTTAACATTCCCAACTCACCAACAAGATATTCAAAAGTTTTGACATCCAGAGGTTTGGTAAAAATGTCAGCGAGTTGTTTGCCAGTGGGAATAAAATGGAGTTCAATGTTGTTTTTCATAATATGATCACGAATGAAGTGATACCTGAGATCAATGTGCTTCGTTCTGGAGTGCATGACTGGATTGTTCGAGATAGCAATGGCACTGGTATTATCACAAAAGATTGGGGTCTTGAATATTTAATACCATAATCAAGCAACTGGTTCTTCATCCAGAGTATCTGAGCACAACAACTGGCTGCAGACACGTATTCAGCTTCAGCAGTGGACAATGAAACTGAAGTTTGCTTCTTACTGGTCCAGCTGACCAGTTTGCCACCAAGGAAATGACATCCACCAGTAGTGGATTTCCTATCTATCTTACAACCTGCATGATCTGAATCTGAATAACCCATTAGATTCATGCCTGAGCCTTTGGGGTACCAAAGACCTAGACTGGGGACACCTTTAAGGTACTTCAGTATGCGCTTTATAGCAAGCATATGAGATTCCTTTGGATTAGACTGATATCTGGCACATAAACATGTTGAAAACATAATATCTGGTCTACTGGCAGTTAAATACATCAGTGAACCAACTATGCCTCTATAGACAGTGGTGTTCACTGGTTTTCCATCTGGATCGGAGTCCAGTGTCAGTGGTGTAGAAATTGGAGTTGGTTTAGATGGTGAAGAGTTCATATCAAATTTCTTTAAAAGATCTCTAACATATTTTTCCTGATTAATAAAAATGCCATCTTTGTTTTGTTTAATTTGGAGTCCAAGAAAATATGTTAATTCACCCATCAAACTCATCTCATATTCAGTTGACATGATTTTTGAAAATTTCTTGCACATGTTTTCATCAGTAGACCCAAAAATAATATCATCAACATAAATTTGTAACATTAACAGATTACCTTTTTCATGAAGAATAAATAAGGTATTGTCAAATGCACCTCGTTTGAAACCATTTTTCAACAAATGTTTAGTCAGAGTGTCATACCAGGCACGTGGGGCTTGTCTGAGGCCATAAAGCGCTTTGTCCAGACGATATACCCAATGTGGATGCTTTTCATCAACGAAACCTGGTGGTTGTCTGACATAAACTTCTTCTTCAAGCTTTCCATTCAAGAAAGCACTATTTACATCCATCTGGTAGACCTTGAACTGATGATAAGCAGCGAATGCTAAGAATATTCTGATCGCTTCAAGTCTAGCCACTAGAGCAAATGATTCATCAAAGTCGACATCTGACTGGCAGTAGCCTTGTGCTACCAGTCTGGCCTTATTTCTGATTACGTGGCCATCTTCATCTACTTTGTTCCTGAAGACCCATCTTGTTCCAATTGGTTCTTTCTTTCCAACTGGGAAAGGAACCAGATACCAGACCTTGTTCCTTTCAAACTGGTGAAGCTCTTCTTGCATAGCAGTCACCCAGCTTGATCTTCCATAGCCTCGTCAATCTTCTTTGGTTCCATCAAGGATAGAAAACTAACATATAAGCATTGATTACTGGAGGCTCTTCTGGTCTGAACTCCTCTACTGGAGTCACCTATGATCTGATCAATAGGATGAGCTTTTGTCCATCTGGAGTATTGACTAGGATTGTTACTGACAACAATATCAGTGCAAGAATTCAGTTGTGTTAGAAATCAAAAATAGTGATAAATTGTAATCTAGAATAGAGGAATTTCTTGTTGTTAAGTCATAGATAAATGATCACTAAGGTTGAGGGGCTAATTGTGGTAATTAGCATAATTGTATAGTTAGACTATAAATACCCCCTCATACCTTAGTAATCATAACCAATTCATTCATAACACTTCATACTTGTAATTTTCACACACACATTAATCCCAATCTTCCAGTTTAATTCCTAATTCTCTCTCAAAACACACATAAACACCAAGAACACACACTTAACAAACTGCCATTGATGAATCGAATTCAGTAGTTAAAATCGTGTTATAACAAGTGGTATCAGAGCGAAACATCAATCTGATGACGATCCATACCTGAATTCATTCACAAATTCATCAAAATCAAAGTTATTCACAAATTCTGTTCGAACTTTTCACCGTCTGGTTCATCAAAATTCACACATCAAATCACATAAAATCACAATTATTTGTTCATCAATAGATTTGTGGTTGTTGAAAACATAATCCTGTCAAGTTTCAAGTTCCAATTCAATCTAAATCTCGAGATTGAATTTTGAGTTTTGGCGCGAATTTTGAGGGATTTGAATCTGTTGTGTTTTGTGTTGAATTTTGTTCATAAACTTGTTGCGGACATGAATTCAAACAGTTTGCCAGTGATTTCATGATCTAACTCCTAGTAATTCAAAAGATATTGAAGTTTTAAAAAGTTATTAATGGAGTTTTTCTGGAAAACTGTTGAGATGATGAAGATGACCAAGACGATCTTCACTAGGACGATCTTCTCAAGATCGTCTTAGTCTTGTTTTACTTACTTGTGCTTTGTGGCTTGTTGGACGATCTTCACAAGATCGTTCTAAACAAGAGTGTGGTGAATAGTGTTTGATTCTGGCTAATTAATCCGAAAGGATTGGTTGGGTCATTTCAAATACTTAGAAGTTTTGAGAAGAAATCTAAAACGATCTTAAACCAAGATCGTTTCATTTCTTAGAACCTAAGACGATCTTCACCTAGATCGTTTCATACCTTCGAAACCCAAGACGATCTTCAACAAGATCGTCTCATTCCCTCTGAAGTTAAGACGATCTTAAACCAAGATCGTCCCATTTTCTTGAATCATTTCAATTCAAAATCACTTTAATTCAAGATAACTTCAATCAAGATCGTCCCAGTTTTTCAAGACCGTTTCATTTCTTATACTTAACCAAATTTTCATCAAAATTTCCAAGACGATCTTCAATCAAGATCGTTTCATTTTCAAGACTTAACCAAATTTTCATCAAAATTCCAAAACGATCTTCTCAAGACCGTTTCAATTCAAGATCGTTTCATTTTCAAGACTTAACCAAATTTTCATCAAAATTCTAAAACGATCTCACCTAGGACGATTTTGTTCAAAACGATCTAGCTCAAGACGATCTTACCCAGAACGATTTTCTCAAGATCGTTTCATTTCCTGTTCTTCTCAAGATCGTTTCATTTCCTGTTCTTCTCAAGATCGTTTCATTTTCAATTTTTAATTCAATTAAATTTTTCAAATCAAATCAATCTCTAATGGCTTCTCGTGAAGCATTGGCATTGGGTTCAGATACAAGACCTCCAGTTCTCTACCGTAGTTCTTACGGACTATGGAAGAAAAGATTTATGGACTATGTGGAAAGTCAGACAAATGGTCACATGATGAAAGATTACATCCTTAATGGACTTGCCGTTCATCGCCATCCCACTACTGATGCAATTATTCTGACTCCTGATCTGTTGAATGCTGAACAAAAGGATCGAACAGCTGCAGATAACAGAGCTAGGTCATGCTTATACAAAGCTCTACCGGATGAAATCTATGGCTCTGTTGATTCTTATGATACAACCAAGGAGATATGGGATGAGGTGGCTAGACAGATGGAAGGAGCTGACGTGACTTCGACCATAAGATTGACAAATATTCTGACTGAGTTTGACAACTTCTCCAAATTGCCTAATGAATCTCTTGAAGCTGTCTACTACAGATTTTGCAATGTCATAAATGAGCTAAGGAAGAACAATGTCAAGAAAACTGAGATTGAGCTAAACATAAAATTCATCAAAGCTCTTGGTCCAGAATGGGAAGATTTTGGAACACAGATCAAGCAACATCAAAATCTGACCAAGTTCACCATTCATACTCTTTATGAATCCTTCAAACTCAATGAAAACCAAGTACTTAGCAAAGCTTCATCAAACAAAATGCCAGAAGTTGTATCTTCTGATCCTTTGGCATTGATAGTTGAGAAGAAGATTTCTGAAGCTCTTAAAAGGCAAATGGTGGTTGTTTCTTCGTCTGATGAGGAGGGAGATGATATGATGGCTACAAGAGATGGTGTTTCAGATGAACTATATCAAGCTCTTGCCGCGGTAACAAAGCATTTCAAGAAGAAATTCTACAAAGCGAGGCCAACAAACAACAATCTCCGCACTTCTTCTACAAGTGCATTTCAAGAAGAAATTCTACAAAGCGAGGCCAACAAACAACAATCTCCGCACTTCTTCTACAAGTGCATTTCCCAAGAAGGAACACTATCATCCAAGGAGCAATGAGCAAGGTGAAGCTAATGGATCAAGGTATGGTGAAAAGAAGGAAACCTATGAGAAACCAACTGTTGAGAAGGGTAAGGCATCAGACAAAAAGTGCTACAATTGTGGTATTCCTGGACATTTTGCCGTTGACTGCAAACAACCTCGAAAGCGGGACTATGAGTATTACAAGCAGAAGATGCTGTTAGCCAAACAAGTTGAAGCAGGACATGCATTGCTTGCCGAAGATGACAAATGGTTGTTGCTCACTGATGATGAAGATCAAGATCTCTCCGCTAATGTTTGCTATATGGCGAGATTGTCCAAGAACAAAGTCCTTGAAGCAGAAAGCACTGATGATGAATACCCAGATGATGAGGTAAATCTCGACTCTACTTTTTCTTTGGTTAAGGACAAAGAGTCTTGTAGATTAGCTTTATCTAATTTAACAACTCATATCAAATCTTTAGCCAACAAAAATAAAAGGTTGACAAATAGCATTTCATTTTCTAAAAGTGAATTTACAAAACTTCTTGAAGAACATTCAAAATTACTTTTTGAATATGATGCTATTAAACAAGATTTTCAAGCTTACAAAGATAAGATGTTGGTTAAAGAATGTGAGTTGAATGTCTCTCCTGATTCTAAGTTATTACAAAAATGCCAAAATCTAGAAAAGACCATTCATGATCTTGAAAAGACCAATCAAGATCTTGAAATTCAAAAGACCAATGAATGGCTTCGGGCAAATGCAAGACAAATGGATGTTGATATTCTCAATAAAAAGCTTCAAGAAGCTAAACCAAACAATGTTGAACTCGAAAGGAAGATTTCTGATTTAAATCATAATTGTTTTCTAAAAGGCATTGAGATAGAGAATCTTGAAAAACAAGTTGAGGAATTTAAAAAGAATATACTTTTCTATCAAGAAAAGTTATATAAAGTTGAACAAAATCCTTTCTTGAATTTCACTGCCTATTTCAACAAGTCAAAATTGACAAAACAGAACTTCTTCTCGGGTTGGGATTTGAGAATATCACATCATTGCAAAAAGCCAAAGAGGAAATTGAACCCTTGTATGATGAAAAATTTCTATGACTTGGTATGATACAACAATTTATTCGTCCATTGGATGACGAATTTGAGACTGATGAAGTTGAGAGAATACCTAAACAAGATTTCTTGGTTAATTATGATGCAATTAATGATTCATACAAAACAAAAGAATCTTCAATTTTCAAATTGGAAGAAATTGAATCAAATTTTCAAAACCATGAATCTGTCGGCACTCCACCTAAACCAACTAAAATGTACTTTCCAACCACATTTTTGGAAAAACAAATAGAAGGTTTACAACAAAAGGTGGAATCTCAACAAAAAGTAATTGATCATCTCAAGTCTCAAAGTCCGAATTCAAAGGATAAATATATTGTTGTTGATACTAAGAAAGTTTGTGAGAATGCTTCTACTCACACTGACCAAAGTGTTTTAGTAGACAACTCTACCCAAACTACTTGTGATTCATCTACCAATACCTCTACCCAGACCTTGACTGATTTTCTTGAATGTACTTATCAAAATACTGCTACTGTTATAGCTGATGATTATGTGCAATCTGATTTATCTAATGAAGAACTTGCACATAGTTTAGTTTTGATATGGTACTTCTATAGGTTTTTCACATACAACAATGTTGATGAGTTAGTTGTTAACCCTAAGCCTAGTGCTAGTATAGGTGTTGATACTAAGAAAGTTTGTGAGAATGCTTCTACTCACACTGACCAAAGTGTTTTAGTAGACAACTCTACCCAAACTACTTGTGATTCATCTACCAATACCTCTACCCAGACCTTGACTGATTTTCTTGAATGTACTTATCAAAATACTGCTACTGTTATAGCTGATGATTATGTGCAATCTGATTTATCTAATGAAGAACTTGCACATAGTTTAGTTTTGATATGGTACTTCTATAGGTTTTTCACATACAACAATGTTGATGAGTTAGTTGTTAACCCTAAGCCTAGTGCTAGTATAGGTGTTGATACTATTACTCAATTTTCTTGTGAGACCAAAGATGTGTCAGTTCAAGTTGACCTAATTTCTGAGACTACCCATAATGTGAAGTTGGACACCAAGATTCCTGATTTTTCAAAATTTTCAAATGAATCTAAACTTAATCAATCTCCATTGAAATTTTCTTTTTCAAAAGATTTCACGAAGGTTGATTTTGATAAATTCATGGAGGGAGAATATATTTTTGATTCAGAAACTGAGAAAAAAATTGAATCTACCAAAATCAAAGTGGAAACAGAAATGGAATCTCAAAAACCATGGTCCAAAGCTCCAACTTCATATTACTCAAAGAAACGAGTTAAGACCAAACTCGTCAAGACTGAACCAAAGACCATTAATTTAGAAACCTTTGTTGCTACCCCAGTAAAACATGTCAAAAAGGAACAAGCTGAAACCCCACTCAGGACAAAGTACACCAAAGTGAAACTTCCAAAAGACTATCCTAATGCTTCTCAATCTAGCTCTCAATCTAGCTTTATACCTAAAGTGTCTAAGTCTAGCTCAGTTTCGCTAACTAATGCATCAAATGGTACAACTAGTTCAACTAGATATCAATCTAGCTCTCAATCTAGCTCTCAATCTAGCTCTCAATCTAGCTCTCAATCTAGCTCTCAATCTAGCTCTCAATCTAGCTCTCAATCTAGCTCTCAATCTAGCTCTCAATCTAGCTCTCAATCTAGCTCTCAATCTAGCTCTCAATCTAGCTCTCAATCTAGCTCTCAATCTAGCTCTCAATCTAGCTCTCAATCTAGCTCTCAATCTAGCTCTCAATCTAGCTCTCAATCTAGCTCTCAATCTAGCTCTCAATCTAGCTCTCAATCTAGCTCTCAATCTAGCTCTCAATCTAGCTCTCAATCTAGCTCTCAATCTAGCTCTCAATCTAGCTCTCAATCTAGCTCTCAATCTAGCTCTCAATCTAGCTCTCAATCTAGCTCCACACACAACAAAGTACACCAAAGTGAAACTTCCGAAAGACTATCCTAATGCTTCTCAATCTAGCTCTCAATCTAGCTTTATACCTAAGGTATCTAAGTCTAGCTCAGTTTCGCTAACTAAAGATACATCAAATGGTTCAACTAGATATAGGGATAGATATGGGTGGTTTTCTCATGATAAACCAAAGAAGCAAGAAGTTTCCTCACCTCCAAAAGATTCAAAAAGATGAAAGTGATTAAAACTCCTAGTTCTAATCTTCTTAATTTCGATTCCACAGGTGGAAAGAGCTTAACTAGTGGTGCTAGATGGGTTGCTAAAACTTTAGTACCTAAGATCACTAGTAATCTAAAGAATGTTGAGAAAAAGAAGAATAGAAGGAGGAGAAAGTCTGTCAATAGGAGGAAAGGTGTTACTGTAAATCAAAACAATTCATATTTGTCAATAAATGTTGAATGTGCCAAGGCAAGGCCTTGTGAGCTTGTAAACAATGTTAATTCTCATGTGGTTGATGATGATGCTTGTAGACATGTTACTTTTAATTCTTATGTGAATGTTCGTACCTTTTATTCAAATGTGGTTGTTGATAATGTGCTTGTCAATGCTTATGTTGATTCAACAACATGTTTGAATGCGAATCCTAAGTTATATACCCTGCCTGTTTTATCTAACCAAAAAGGACCCGTCTTCAAGTGGGTACCTAAAAACGGTTAAATTTCATTGATTGCAGGAAATAACCATCTGTGTTTGGATACTCGATTCCGGGTGTTCGAAGCACATGACTGGAAATAAGTCTTTGCTGAAGAATTTCGTTGAACGATTCATGGGAACTGTTCGCTTTGGAAACAACAATTTCGCTCCTATCTTAGGTTATGGAGACATTGAACGAAATGGGATTATCATCAAGAAAGTTCACTATGTTGAAGGATTAAGTCACAACTTGTTCAGTGTTGGACAATTCTGTGATAACAATCTTCAAGTTCTTTTTCGAAAATCTCTTTGCAAAGTCCAAACCTTAGATGGAGTTGATATTCTTTGTGGTGATCGTGACGATAACCTTTTTACCGTCAATCTCGATGATAACCAACCAACCGATAATATTTGTCTCATTTCAAAGGCTAATTCAAAGAATTCTTGGTTATGGCATAGAAGGCTTTCACATCTGAATTTCCAAACTATCAATACTTTGGTCAATAAGCATCTTGTTGAAGGCTTACCTGACTATAAGTATGAAAGTGAGCATGTTTGTCCTTCTTGTGCTGTTGGAAAGATCAAGAGAGTTTCTCACAAACCGAAGAAATCTCCAAATTCTTTAGCACCTCTTCATTTGCTTCACATGGATCTTTGTGGGCCAATGAAAGTACAAAGCCGAAATGGAAGAAATACATCTTGGTTATTGTTGATGATTATTCAAGATATACTTGGGTCAAGTTCCTTGCAACAAAAGATGAAACAACTCAGATGTTGATAGATTTCATCACCAATACTCAAGTAAATCTTCAACTTCCAGTTCGTTACATCCGTTCGGATAATGGAACTGAGTTCAAGAATGCTGTTTTTGATGAATTCTGCAAATCAAAAGGTATAACTCATCAATTCTCAGCAGTTCGAACCCCACAACAAAACGGTGTTGTTGAAAGGAGAAATCGATCGCTGGTGGAAGCATCTAGGACAATGCTTGCTTATTCCAAATTGCCATCCAATATGTGGGCTGAAGCTGTTGACACTGCTTGTCACACTCAGAATCGGTCCATCATCAATCAACGTTTCGAAAAGACTCCTTATGAGGTTGTTAACAAACGCAAACCCAACATCAACTACTTTCATATATTTGGGTGTGTTTGTTACACTTTGAATGATCGGGAGAATCTTGGAAAGTTCGAGAAGAAAGGTGATGAAGGATATTTTGTTGGTTATTCCAAAATATCAATTGCCTACCGAATCTACAATCGCCGAACAAACACAATTCAAGAAACAATGAATGTTTGGTTTGATGAGATGTCAGGCATGATTTTTGAGCAAGAAAGTTTGCTACCAACAAGTAATGATCCAAGTACTTCAAGTACTCCTACAAGGAATTCTACCTTAGCTTCTAAATTCAAGAAGTTTCCAACTCCAACCAGTGATGAATTAGATATTCTTTTTGAAGAATTCTATAATTCAAAACCGATTCATGATCAAGAACCTCAAGTCATCGTTGAACCAATTCAACAATGAACCTCTTCATAACAACGATCCAGTTCCTGACATCATTCATGAATCATCATCAAATTCTTCAGAGCAAGAATCCTCGTCTCCAGTTCCTGATACTTCTCCACCATCCTCTCAGGATATTTATTCACAAGAGAATGTTCAAGAACAACCTTCTCAATTCACTCAGACACCAAATCCCCTGAACACTCCAAGTGTATATGTACCACTTGATTTTGATCATCCAGCCTATGAGGAAAGAGTTATACCAAGTTATGACTCCATCTCTCAACAAAACTCAAGTTTTCATGATGGTGATGTTGATCTTCAAGAACAAGATCCTCTTCCTCATGCTCACAAGTGGACACGTATGCAGAAAGACCATCCTACTAATCAAATAATTGGAGATCCACAAGCAGGAGTAACTACTCGTACCTCAGTAAATGAGTGTCTTGTTGCACTTTCTCTTAGCAATATTGAACCCAAAACGGTATCTGAAGCTCTTCATGATCCAGAGTGGGTTAAGGCAATGCAAGATGAACTCGCACAATTTGAAAGACTGAAGGTATGGAGATTAGTTCCAAATCCTAGAAAAGCTGATCCAATCGGAACTAAGTGGATTTTCAAAAACAAAAAGGATGAGAATGGAGTGGTAGTAAGAAATAAAGCTTGACTTGTTGCAAAGGGTTATTGCCAACAACCTGGTGTTGATTTCGACGAAACTTTTGCTCCAGTAGCAAGAATGGAGGCCATTCGGATATTCTTAGCTTATGCTGCATTCCGAAACTTCACTGTGTTTCAAATGGATGTGAAGACTGCTTTCTTGAATGGTGACCTCAAAGAAGAAGTTTACGTTGATCAACCAGAAGGTTTTGTTGATCCTCAAAGGCCAAACCATGTCTACAGGTTAGACAAGGCTCTCTACGGTCTTAAGCAAGCACCCCGAGCATGGTATGATTCTTTAACTACTTTCTTACTTAAAGGTGGATTTACCAAAGGCATAATTGATCCTACCTTGTTCATTCGCAAACAAGGTAAGCATGTTCTACTAGTTCAAATATATGTTGATGACATTATATTTGGGTCGACCAGTCAAGCATTTTGCCGAAACTTTTCATCTCTAATGGTCAATCATTTTGAAATGAGCATGATTGGGGAAATGAATTACTTTTTGGGTCTTCAAATCAAACAATTACCAACTGGTATTTTTATATCACAAGGTAAATACATAAATGACATGTTGAAAAAGTTTGATATGACTTCATGTTCTTCAATTTCTACCCCAATGGCTGCTCGAACAACTATTAATACTGATACAAATGGGAAACCATTTGACCAAAAGAGATATCGAAGTATGATTGGTTCGTTGTTGTACCTAACAGCATCTCGCCCAGATATAATGTTTGCAACATGTATGTGTGCTAGATATCAAGCTGCCCCGACTGATTTACATTATCAAGCTGTGAAACGAATCTTTCGTTATCTGAAGGTACACCCGATTTAGGTCTCTGGTATCCAAGGGATACTGGATTCAATCTAACTGCATATTCAGATGCAGATCATGCAGGTTGTAAACTTGATCGCAAGAGCACTTCCGGTACTTTACAATTTTTAGGAGATAAAATTGTGAGTTGGTCTTCCAAGAAACAAAACTGTGTTTCACTATCAACGGCTGAAGCTGAATATGTGGCTGCGGCTAGTTGTTGTGCTCAAGTTTTATGGATGAAGACACAACTAACTGATTATGGTCTGACATATGATCATATTCCTATCTATTGTGATTCTCAGAGTGCCATTGCCATTGCAGTCAACTCAGTAAACCACTCTCGATCAAAGCATATTGATGTCAGATATCATTTTCTCAAAGATCATATTGAGAAAGGTGACATTGAGCTCTACTTTGTGGGAACTGAATTTCAACTTGCAGATTTGTTCACAAAACCATTGGATGAAAAGAGGTTTAACTTTCTTATCTCCAAGCTTGGTATGTTAAATCTTAAACCTTAATCTTTTTCTATCTGAAGAAGTTCTTGATACATTCCAGAAAACAAAATACAAAATTAAAAATTTCAAAAATAAACAAAAAGATTTTTTAAAATGGCTTGCATATACTATGTATGTAACCCGTTCTTAAAAGATATATTTATTTTTAAACGCATTGTTATTATACATATAAATTGATATAAGAAAACAAGGAATCGAACGCCTTTGTGTACTTCCAAGTGTTCTTATATGAATATGTATGTGTAATAGCAATCAAGGTTTTCAAATAAATTTTTTTTTCAAACTCTCAATTGTTGATATGAGATGCAAAGGATCGAACGCCTTTGTGTACTCCCTTGTTCTCTCATATTACACAATTGATTGGATTTTCATTTTACTTAAATGTTTTAATTGCCTCCAACGTGTTGTTGTAAGATACGACGGATTGAACGCCTTTGTGTACTCCCTAGTTTTCTTACTATCAACATTGTTGTTGAAGCAAAACTTTGTGTTTCTTTAATACCATTCTTGTTCACATAGCATTTCAAATTTTCCATAAATATCATAACAAAGATTTTACTCGTTGTAATATCACAAAAACAATTTTTGCTCCACCTTTCTATGGAAACCTTTTTGATCTATTCGTGCATAGATTAAGGAGGAGTTTGTGATTTCGAAAACCTTTAAACCTTCAAATGTGTTTCAAAATTTTTTTTCACACATTTGATGTTTTTCCAATGATTTTTACTCAAATGGAGTTCGGTGATTAGTGTGCACATGAGCGATAGGTATTTCTCAAAATTGACTCCATGAATTTCATCATCACCGATGAATTCTAACCCCGGAGTATTCACTTCTTTCATTAGATAGTGAGGGTATTTTGAGTGATGTTGTTTTAGTGCAAATAGTATGGAGGGAGTAAAGTCGAAAAGTGAGAGGTTACGGTGAAATGATGTTGTGAGAAAGGACTAAAAGAAACAAAATGTCCTCCCCAAATTCTCAAAAAGCCGGGTTAAACACATTTCTATCGGATGTCATTTGTTGATATCTCGATATTGAAGAAGTCTTCATGGACCCAGTGAAGCAATGCACATCTATTCCTAACCACTCAAGTATTTCTTAACAAATACTTGTTTCATTTCTCACGGAGTTTTTCACATTTCTATTGACTCTTCTTTTGGAAGATGTTGATATTGAAAAAGGGCGACATTCTGCTCCTGTCCCCGACTTCTTTTGTTCACTGTGTCTAGAGCTATATTACTTGGTCATTAATTTGATCATTATTCATTTTCTATATAGGACACATTCGAGTCATATCTTTGTGATATTATTGCTTATCTTTGTGATATAGCCGGAACATTCGTAGTGATATCTTAATTGATATTCCACGATGATTGAATGGAAATCCTACCAATGCTAACATCTTTTCCAACGTTGAACGTAGGTCTTATAATTACATTTATGTGATTATTGAGTTAACAAGAAGTCTAAGTGACCTCGTTTTTCCCTAAAAAGTCTTTAAGGATAAAATTGTGGTTATCAAATGCTTCGGTAGTGTTAACCATGATTTATATTCTTTGAAGCAATCTCGTGGTTGCAAAGCCGCAGACCGAACTATGTTAGAGACTTGTTTTTTGCATATCTCAATGATACATAGGAAATCCGAAAAATGTTATACATTTCAATCGGTCATTTCATTAATCCTTTCGATTTTTGAACATGCAAACGGATCATTCTTATCCGGTTTCATTTCTCTTCACACAAACACAGAAACCACCAACACCATGCTATAACGTTTGTCCCAACAACTTCAATCCTCCATATTAGTCACCCATAGGATCTCTTGGGTTGGGCTACTTGTTTGGGTTGATGTTTTGATGGTTGACATATCTCCATGTCTTGTTATTCCTTGTGACACTTGATCAATCAAATGTGTACATAATGACATTGGTTCTCAATTTTGTCTTTGTCAACTGAGCTTTTGTTTCGGAAATGAATTTGGTATTGTCTTCAAATGATAAGAATGGAATGAGAGTCTGTGTTCCATCAATATTTGTCTTCTGAGAGTACCTTCTATCTATCCTTTTCCAAGGCATAGTTGATGATAGAAATGGAATGAGAGTCTATGTTGAGAAATTTTTGTATTTGGTTGTTTCAAATGGGTTTAGGCTTATCAAAGTTTGTGTATAGGGGGAGAAAATTGTTCATGATGTGTCAATAGTTTCAGATTTTCACTAGACTTTAGTTGATTAAGATTTTGATTTTAAAAAGGGGAATCTGAATTGACTTTAGAGATAAGAATGAAACCGAAGATGAAAAGATTTTCACTCAAGACACTTAACAATTCAAAGATGCTCCAAAAGATGTATACTCATGGATTGAGGGGGAGCATGATTACTTCATAAGAATTTCATCTAAACTTCATTCAATTGCTTACTCTCCAAAGTGTTCGAGTTGATGTGACAAAGATCAAAGCTTCAAAAAGGTTGAAAGATTTGGTAGAAGATTCAAGTCAAAGAAGTAAAGCCTCAAAAGAGTCTTCATCAAACACACTTCATTCAAGATCTTCAAGTCATACAACAACATTTTATCAAGAAACTCCAATGCATACATAAAGGGGGAGAGTTCATATTCATGAAACTTCATTTCAAAAAGATGAGATTCATTCAAGAATTAAAACCGAAGAATCAAAAAGTTGAATCTCACTCGAGAATCGAAGATTGATACATTCGAAACCAAGATTCATACCTTCCGCATTTCAAAGACAACTCTGATTCATGATTCAACAATTCTCAAAGATTCAAGCCAAACACGCCTTCATTATTCTCTGTTCTAAAAGAACATTGAGAATCCTCACATGATTTAACTTCAAGAAGTTCAAGACCAAGTCCAAGACTGAATCAAGTTCTCCAAAGACAAAAGAGAAAGCTTTGAAGACTTGTTTCAACACTCCAATTGTCTTCACCACCGGGCTCATCAAATTTATTCCTACAAGACATTATAACACGTACTTCATTCATTACAATATATCACTAAGGGGGAGAATGTTAGAAATCCAAAAATAGTGATAAATTGTAATCTAGAATAGAGGAATTTCTTGTTGTTAAGTCATAGATAAATGATCACTAAGGTTGAGGGGCTAATAGTGGTAATTAGCATAATTGTATAGTTAGACTATAAATACCCCCTCATACCTTAGTAATCATAACCAATTCATTCATAACACTTCATACTTGTAATTTTCACACACACATTAATCCCAATCTTCCAGTTTAATTCCTAATTCTCTCTCAAAACACACATAAACACCAAGAACACACACTTATCAAACTGCCATTGATGAATCGAATTCAAGTGCAAGAATTCAGTTGAGTCTCCTCTGGAGTTGCTTCTGGAGGAGGATCTTGCAGACTACTTCAGTATCTTCATCTGAGTCATTTAAATCACGATTTGCATCATGAAATTCTTCATTTGAAGGCATTTCTTGAAGTACTGGTTCAGTTTGGAATTCTTCAAAAGCAGACATTTCTGGTATATTCTCAACTGACACTGATACTGGGGGAGTAGTACGAACATCTGATCCAATATTAATTTCAGAGGGTAGTTTGAAAATAATAGAAGGATAGAATGGAGTACTACTGGAGAGTTTCTTTTTCTGAACAGGTTCCAGATCAGGATGACTGGAAACTGTGTCTTCTGAATCTTCTTTATTGTCGTTTATAGGATCAGATTCACAAAAGACAATTGGAGTTACTGGGGGAGTGTCAAGGGCTGGCTTCTTGTTGATTGCAGCATTTGATTCATCAAATGTGACATGAATTGACTCGTGGACCTTCTCCAGTCTCTTGTTGTAGACTCTGAAGGCCTTGCGAATGGCTGAATAGCCTAAGAATACCCTTCATCAGCTTTGGCATCAAATTTGCCTAGCTGACTGGAGTCGTTCAGGATGTAAACTGGACATCCAAAAACGTGAAAATAACCAATATTTGGTTTTCTATTTCTTAAGACTTCATAGGCTGTCTTTTTGTGTCGCTTCACATACACTGACCGGTTCTGGGTGTGGCAAGCAGTAGCAATTGCTTCAGCCCAGAAACTGGTAGACAGACCAGATTCAGCAAGCATACTCCTGGCAGCTTCTATCAACGTTCGATTCTTCCTTTCCACCACTCCATTCTGTTCTGGAGAGCGGGCTGATGAGAAATTCTGGGAGATGCCAGTGTCAGTACAGATGACTCCAGAGTTGCATTCTGGAATTCTGTTCCATTGTCACTTCTTAACTGACACACTTTTCGACTGTACTTGAGCTCAATTTGCTTGATAAGACTGATGATTTCAGCAGCAGCTTCACTTTTAGACCTTAGAAAGATCACCCAACAATATCTGGAGAATTCATCTACGATTACCAGGGTGTATCTTTTACCAGCACGAGTCTGAACGTTCACTGGACCAAAGAGGTCCATATGAAGCATATGAAGAGGTTCAGATATGCTGAAATTCTGTCTGGTCTTGAAACTGGTACGTTTTTGCTTACCCATCTCACATCCTGGACATGACCTTTCCTTTTTGAAGGAAACTGAAGGTATCCCATCTGCAAGTTGTTTTCTGGAAAACTTATTAATATTCTTGAAATTTAAATGGGATACCTTTTGTGCCATAACCAGTTTGTGTCTTCATCAGCTTGAGTATAGAAACACTGCTCTGAAGGAGAGCTTTCCATATCCATCACGTACACATTCCCTTTTCTGGGAGCAATCAACACTACCTTCCAGTCCTTGTTGAATACGATACCCTGAGCAATATTGAATAGAACTTGATAGCCATCATCACACAGTTGGCTTACACTGATCAGGTTATATTTCAAACCATTCACAAATGCAACACGTCTGAACTTGACTTGTCCATTGTTCAGAACACCGTATCCCTCAGTCTTTCCACAACCATCATTTCCAAAAGTAATGGAGGGTCCATTAGAAATGGTGAACTCCTCCAGCAGGGTCTTACATCCGGTCATCGTCCTGCCAGCAGCACTGTCAAGATACCAGATATATTTCTTTCGATCGCCCTGCACATACACCAGATTTTATCATTAGATTTGGGAACCCATCGACTGATGGGTTCACTGGACCCTCCCTTATAGGTCCCTGGGGCAATCTGGTTTAGTTCACTTTCTTCAACAGTGGTCTTAGTTGAAAAGACCACTGGGTTGATAGTTTTGAAACCTTTTTTCTTTTTCTCAACTGGAGAAATAGATTTAACTTTCTTTGCAAAAGGTTTTGTATTTTGTCTAGGGCCAGATGAAGTACCCTCAATAAATTTTATCTTGCATTAAAACTTTGAGATTGACGAGTCAGTGTTTGAATCTGGCTCTCTAACCTGGACAAAATATTTTCTTTAGATGACACCTTAGCCTTTCCAGTCCTAGGCTTAGGTAGGGGATTGGTCTGAGGCAAAGGTTTATTCCGATAAACCTCTTTAACTGGAGCAGTCATCTGGAATGCTCCAGTGTTCTCCTCTGGGGATTGAACTGGGATATTGGTCTTGGGAGTTACAGGCTCATCATAAACAGTGGTGGGCCTGAACCCCTCTGGTAATCGATCGATTACTGGTATTAATGATGCTACATGAGTATTTTCATCTAAGTATGCACGTTTTTGAGCAGGAAATTGATTTACTCCAGCATCATATGGCTTTTTTGGTTTCTAGCCATGATTTAATTACCAGTTTTTCTTTCTCTAAAATGACTTCAAGATCTTGTTTTTCTTGAATCAATTGTTCAGTTTCCAGAACCTGGGCTTGAAATGCCAGTTCAATGTCTTGAAGTTCTTTTAATTTTGATTTTAGGACAGTTATTTCAGAAAAATCTGTTTCTAGACCATTTACACAATCAGATCTAACAGTTTCTACAAATATCAAATCAGAATTAAGAGCTTCAGCAATGTCCAGTTTTAATTCTTGGTCAGTTGCACAATCATAATCACTAACCTTCTTAATAACAATGTCTACCCATCGTCCAGATGTGACATCTTCCTTCACCAGGTGCTCATCGTCTGCCAGAGCCATGTAACAGCAATCTATTTCTTCTTCTTCATCAGCAGATGATTCATCAGAAGGAACCCACTTCTCTTCAGTTGTTTAATCATGCACTTATTATTGTTTTCAATTTGTTGTGCCATGAGAGCAATCTGGGCCTTAAGCTTTTTATATTTCAGTTTATAGCTATCATCAGGCTTATTATTTGAAGAGAATGGACCAGTCTTGGATACAAACTGGTTGGACCTGCAATCTTTCATGAAATGACCCTTTTTGCCACACTTAAAGCATGTCAAATTGGTCTTATCAGTTGAAGAACTGGATTCAAATTGTCCAGATGGCCTATTTGCTCTTGCTTTGAAACGGTTAAACGTTTTAGCAATCATTGCAACAAGGTCATCATCATCAGTTTCATCACAACAGTCTGGAGAGATTTGACTGGACTCTCCAGAATCCATGAGTTCAGACACCATCTTCTTCATAGAAAATACATTCTCAGAAGATATCAGTGCTGTACTTTGTGGTTCAGTATGACTAACCACATTAGGACTACTGGAGGCATGGTTAAAAGCATCTTGTTCTGCCACCACTCTCTGGGCTTGATTTTCTTCAGTGTACCTGAAAGCTCCATATAAAGTTGAGAGAGTGTGTGTGTGCAGAGTTTTACCTTGTCGTAAGACCAGGATCATGTGAGACCATTTGGTGGGTAGAATATCACAAAATTTCTCCAGAAGTATATCCTTGTCCTTCTCAACCCCAAGACCTCTCAACTGGTTTATGATACTCATAAATCTGGTGTAAGTACCAGTGAGAGACTCTTAGGCTGAGCAAAAAATGACTCATACCTCTTGTTTAAGGAGACCTTTCTGGTGACAATGGTGTCATCTCCTCCTTCATGCTGGTTTAAAAGTTCATCCCACATGGTTTTAGCACTAGGAAAAAGAACTAGTGTGGAAATTAGGGTTTCAGGAACGGCCCCGAGGATCATGTTTTTGAGAAGGGTGTCTAGATCTCACCAATCTCCTCTCCTCTTCAGACCAATGTTCCTCCCTCTTTTCCCTTCCTCTTCTAGATCCAGAAGGATCAAGAAGGGGATTGAGAGGTGATGTAGGAACATAAGGACCTTCATTTAAAACTTTCATCATGTTCCTCTCAATACCAGTGACATGCAAAACCATCCTAGCCTTCCACGTACCAAATTCATCACTGTTCCCACTGAATTTAGGAACAGGATATTTGAGTAGTGCACATGCACGTGTGGAGAAGCAGGAGTAGGAGGAGGAGGTGGATTAGTGTTATTAACAATAGGTGGTTCATTTTGATCATTAATATTAGCATTAGGATCGGGACCAAGATTAAAACTTCCTTGTGTATTTTCTTGGTTAGCCATCAAAAAACAGATCTAGGCAATGTTTAGCCTTCTGCTCTGATACCAAATGTGAGTCCCTTAAGTTCGATGGTTAACCAGGAAAGTGTAAATACAACAAGTCTAATAATCACTAGAATGGACTAGTATTACTTGTAAATAAATGCAAGAATATATAAACAAAGTAATACAAGACTTAAAGCAATAAACAAGTAAAGTGGAACATTATGTATTTTTCAATTGTGTATTTTATTTATGATGTTAAATAAAATACAAGGTTGTGCGGAATCAAGATAATACAAATAAGTATGTATCCTAACAACCTATGAATTACAAATGACTATATTTGTCAAATAACTCTTTTGGATCGAGATACTTAAAGTTGTGAAGTATCCCTGTTTAAGATCGAGAGTATTTAGACAAATTCACTTAATGCAAAATGTATGCTTAAAAGTATTTTTCTCAAGGAAATGACTTTGTATTTATTGGCAACAAAATTCACCAGTGAATTTTGTGCCGTACAAATATGGTTGCATGCATTTAATGATCCGACAAGAACATTAAATGCATTGGATAAGGAATAAGGATAAAGTCACATCAAATGACTTTGTATCCTTTTATCCAACCACCTTTA
>CM067175.1:63638487-63661199 GCA_034093135.1 Erigeron breviscapus
ATTCAATAATTACCTGCTTGACTCGATGATTGATCAATTTCCAACACCAAAACGTTTGATCAGAACTCAATTAACGGCTTTAGGACTCCAGGAAGGGTTAATTACTTTGTTTCCTGCTAATGACTGCCAATTAACACTAGATTAGGGTAATTCTAACCTAAACCCGTTTTTCACTTTCCACCTATGTCAAAATCAGTCCTCGGACTTCTATATCCTTCATTTTTGGTCACAAACTGCATTATTGACCATATACAACATTAGTCCTTCATTAAAAGGCACTACATAGCCTTTAAGCGACATTAAACACACTTTTATTCGTCTTTAGTATTTAGGCTCTCAAACCTAACTACTTTATCTACGTTAATCACACATAGCTGCATTCAATTATTAAGTAAAGACTTAACGACACCCCAATTGACTTAACGGCATTAGTCAAACATTACTTAAAAGTTCGGGATGTTACATGTTATCAGTGATATCACATACAAGATTATAATAGGTGCCAAGTTTGGTGAAGATAACATTGTTAGGCACTTCCGTTTTAGTTGTGCAAACGGAAATAATGAGTGGAATGTTAGTCATGCAAGATTGCTTGAATCCCATGAAAACATATATCCTAATGGTGGTGATGATGATTTAATTAGGGCTAGGAACCAAGTAATGTTACTTGTATCGACAAGGTTAGGTGAGTCGATTTATAAATTTCCACCTATTGCTAAATTTATTGAGCCCGCTTTCGGCCTTGCACATGTTATGTTTACCCAAGATGATTTGAGGCAATCAGCCAGTTGGTCCCTGATGAGCGATAATTATATAGACTTTTATCGCACTAGTTTTGGCCATTTTATAGTCATTTGAGTGAACTTATGATACTTAATGGCATGAATATGTGATTTCAGGTTCATTGCTCGTGGCATGAAGGAAAACGTCGAGAAATGATGATTAAAGACTTAAAGGAAGACAAATGATGGTTCGGTGAAGAATCGGGTCGAGATTCAAGACTTAAGACGAAGAAACTTGTGTCTAAATGAAGCCTATGACCATGTGTTAGTATTTTGTGCATAACTTCTTCATCTGAACTCCGTTTCTGACGAGTAAGCTGTCCACGGAAAGGAGAGAGAAAGATCTAAAACTTTTGTGTTGATGTCCAGGTCCAGCGCCGCTCACAGAAGAGCCAGCGCCGCTGGAAGTGATCCTGAAGCATACCAGTGCCGTTGGGACTCTTGAGCGCCGCTGGGACTCCTTGAGCGCCGCTGGGACTTCACCAGCGCCGCTGGGAGTAGGTCGGCCAGCTAGGGTTTTGCCTTAAACCTATAAATACCAACCCTAAACCCTAAGTTCGGACCTCTTTCCTCCAGTCGACTTATAGGCCGTTTCTAGGGTATTTTCACTAGATCTAAACCCTCCTACACCCCATATCATCCGAGAGATCAAACATCAATCCTTAACAACATCATCATCACAATCATCAATCGAGAAAGAGGTGGTATCGTGTGCGAGAGTCACAGCCGCAAGAATGACGAGCAGTAATTCGACATCAATCAATTCTCTATTTCTCTGTCGGTACATTATGGATTTATATACTATTGATTGTGATTGTTCTTTTATTATGAGTAGCTAAATAAGTAATCATCTACTAAGATGATGTGACATGATTATGTGATGGTTGCATGCTAGATACACTTAACGTCTTGTCGTGATCTTAATGAATTAATTCTTGAAGTTTGTTATTCGTGTTGTTGATGATATATGTATGCTTTATGGTGGTACCTATTGTGTGCGTATATGATTTTGGTTGTTTATGGTATAAACGATTATCGCTAGGTCATGGTATGATAGTGAACAACATAATAATAATAATAAGAATTAATCTGTTAAATGGCTTGGTAAGTCAACTAGACAAGATTGTTATTCAAATAGTTAAACAAACTAATTGGTTAGGGATCTATAGGTGGATAGGGTGGTACTCACACTTGTAGCTAATCGGTTAGGGTATTTGAGTAGGATACACGGATTTGTTAGCGGATAGGGTGGTACTCACGTGACCGAGTCTAGTGACTTATTTAGATCCTAACTATTGTATTGACTAGTGCAACCTGAACATGTTATGGATCTGATTCGAGGTAGATGACTTTTAATCTTTTCTGTTTAAAACAAAAACTCTCTTTCGATTAATTCCTCGGAATTACTAACTAGATTTTTTTACTAACTGATTTTAAAAGCAACGTGACAACTCGGTCACAAAAACCCCAACCAATCTTAGTATTACTTGATCTCGCTTAGTTCTTAAACATAGTCCCTGAACGAACCTGGTCTTACCTATTAGCTATATTACAAACGAACGGATCCACTATCCGTGAGTGTGTGTTTATGATGTGACCAATTTATATAGATCGCCCACATCATTTATGGCCTTTTTCGTATGTGTTTTGAGTCAATTTTGTATGCATTTGGCGCGTTTATGGTGTTTGTTAGTGCTTTCAGGTTCTTAGCAGGTTGTGCGTCCATTTGGTGCATTTTTTGACGATTTTAGGCCAAGATGTTGATCCGAGTGTTCGAGAGCTGTTAATAAGACGAACCAAAGATTTCAGCAAGTTTTAACTGCGCCGCAGTGGGAAGGATGTTGCCCCACTGCGCCGCAGTCACTGGTGAGAAGGCACATGAATTCCAGACGATTATCCATGCGCCGCAGTGGGAGTGCACCAGCCCCACTGCGCCGCAGTCAAAGGTCGAGAAAAAAGAAATAATTTCCAGAGGATTACCATTGTGCCGCAGTGGTAGTATTCACACCCCACTGCGCCGTAGTCACCATAAGAACAGAATTCCAGGGATCTTTTCCTGTTAACACTTACTTAAATTTCCCATATCCCATTGTAAATACCCTTAGCCTAACATTACAACCGATTTATATGCCATATTTTGATGATGTGCTTGGTGCTCACGCCATGTTGGTGAAGCTATGATCCTAGTTCAAGCCTATGGTAAAACATGCATCACGACCGAGCAATGAGTGATTATTCATATATATTCAACCCCAATAGTAAGTTCGTTGGAGTAGGATGATTTTGATAGACTCATTTGTTTCACTTTTGCTTAGTCGTGTTATTGAGGCTTGTGGATTGTTCAGATATTGTCAAACATTTCGGGTTTTCATTTAAGATTAAAACTGCTTCACCAAAGTCCTTGTCATCGACATACTTGGTTTTGCTTCTTTTTGGATAATCGTAATGTGTTTATATAGCTTCGTGCCAAGGAATGCTTTTGCTTAATTTCCAGATTTGCTTGAGAACAAGCAACGCTCAAGTGTGGGGGATTTGATGTGACCAATTTATATAGATCGCCCACATCATTTATGGCCTTTTTTGTATGTGTTTTGAGTCAATTTTGTATGCATTTGGCGCGTTTATGGTGTTTGTTAGTGCTTTCAGGTTCTTAGCAGGTTGTGCGTCCATTTGGTGCATTTTTTGACGATTTTAGGCCAAGATGTTGATCCGAGTGTTCGAGAGCTGTTAATAAGACGAACCAAAGATTTCAGCAAGTTTTAACTGCGCCGCAGTGGGAAGGATGTTGCCCCACTGCGCCGCAGTCAAGGTCGAGAAAAAAGAAATAATTTCCAGAGGATTATCCATGCGCCGCAGTGGGAGTGCACCAGCCCCACTGCGCCGCAGTCAAAGGTCGAGAAAAAAGAAATAATTTCCAGAGGATTACCATTGCGCCGCAGTGGGAGTGCACCATGTCCACTGCGCCGCAATGAGTGCACGGGAAAATCAGGGTTTCAGCCTTTTTGCATCAGATTTTGGGGAGGTATAAATAGAAAAATAAACCCTATTTCCCAAGGAATCAAATTTTCTTTCTAGGAGCTGTTCTACCGCGAATTCTTTCAAGGATCATCTCAGATTTCATCATTGGATTCATTGAAGATTCAAGAACATCCATCTAGATCGTATCTAATTTTCTGTCTTGCAATTTAAATTCAACAATCATTGTTACAATATGTTCTCTTTCAATTTCTTTTATGAATGTCAATTTAGCATGAGTGGCTAGATTTCTAATCATCCACTTTGATGAAACTTGACGAATGATATGATTGCAATATTTAATTCAAGAGTTGATTCAATTATCGTTGTGTCGTGATCTTTATCAATTAATTCCTTGTGATTTATTCTTTTGATGTTGATGGTTTATGTGTTCATCGTTAGTGGTACTAGTGAATATGTTTATCGTTGCAATTCGATTGTCTATGGTCGTTTGTCACCGGTTCATGGTATGACGGTGAATGTCAAATCTATAATAGGAATTAATCGGTAAACGTGTTTAGAAACGGTTGGTGGTACCACGTTTTCATTCACATAGGCATAATTGGTAATTGGATAATCAAGCAAACTAAGTGTGTAGTAGTCGGTTTTTAGTGGGTACTTGTTTATAAATTTTACAAACTCGATTTCACACATCAGTTTAGTTTGGTATTTCCTTGATTTTATAAATGTAAAAATTGACTGCTTTTAATTATACACAAACGACACATCAGACCCCCATCGTCGCAACCTACTTCGGTTTGGATGGGTGGGCGATAATGTTGTATAATAAGTGATAAGTTACATTATCGTTCGCAGGGACGGGTTGCTTTACCTAATCTAGTAAAATGTGTAATTCTAGCGGTTGTGGGGTTGTCACGATTTCCTATTAAACTAATTAAAAAACTGAAAAGTAAATAGAAGCCGCAACCGCTTATTCAGTGAGAGGCTTAGTCTGAAAATAGTTTTGAAAAAGCAAATAACAGTAATTAAATTAAAATACTTGTTTGGCATCTCAGATCTCATGGTACGACCATATTACTTATCCTACTCATTTGCTAGACCGTTGGAAACTTAATCACGGCTCAGATTCTCGTTAGATTCACTTTGCCTAAGTAAGAGACTCACACTACTTCTATAAACAAATTCTCGTTAGATTCTTTGTTTAAGCATTACTGACCTAAAGTTTGTGTTACTTATTCATCTTTTAGTTACCCGGCTCTTAAGCCATGACCAGATAATAATTCTCTCCGGTGACCACAGTGCACGTTTCCATGTCATTGGATCACGTCTGACATTGTTAAGCATCATATTCTATTCATCCTAATTACTATGGTTCTGGATCCCTCAGTTATAAGTGAATCACCTTTTACATCTAGTTAAAGACCGACTAGTGTTTTCCATCCTTATGTATTAATCCTAGTGTATGATTATAGACCTGATCATCAGAATTAAATCAATACATGCAGATATAGAACCGATAATAATATGAAGAACTAGTAAAACATGGATCTACGATAAACAGTAAAACACACTCCAACAGATCTGACAAATAAAGTAAAATAGATAAACGTCTACATGATCACATCGATCCAAACAAGTATTCAGCCTACTAGCCTACCATTATTAAAGGAATAACAAAGTCTGAAAAGATGAAAGACATTGTTTACCAACTTAAAGTAAAGTAAAAGAGTAGATCTAGGTAGAAGATGAAGATCAGAAGGTGTTAGAAGCTCCAAAACCTCCTTGGAATCTGCAAAGTCGACCTAGGGTTTGTTGTGGGCGGCTAGGGCTGCTGAATCGGCTCTCTCTTAGGGTTTTGAGGGCTGCTTCGGCTTAAATAGGTGCAAAGTCGGTTGCTGAACTGGGTCGCCCAGCGGCGCTGGGGCTTCTGTCTGATGGGCCAGCGGCGCTGGTGCTTCTGTCTGATGGGCCAGCGGCGCTGGTAGCTCCTACTGCTTCTCTTTTCGCTTCGTTCGACTCCCGAATCACCTTCTTGTGTCTTGTAACTTCATAGGCCTTCATCTTGAGTCACTTGATGCCATTTATCCTCACTCGCATCTTCCGTAAACTTGCGTAAATATCGAATCCATTAAGTACCGATAGTTCCGGAATAATAACTCATTTTAGACATTGAAATGTGGCCTTTTGATAGGGGTTTTTATCACAAAATGAACGCTCATCATATACCCCCACACTTAAGTCTTTGCTTGTCCTCAAGCAAATAGTCCAAGAAAATAAAACAATGATGAGCGGACAACTTAAGTGTACAAGTTATTCTACTTTATAAAACATTTCAAAGATTAGTCATGCAAATGATTTGAGAAAGCTTTAAGACAAAATCAGTAAGCTATAGCTAGAGGTAAAGATAACCAGTCAATCAAAACTAAAAGTTAACCTTATATTCGTGTTAATACCTCTAAAACCGTTCTATAATTCCACATGTCCTACAGCTCAATCTTACTTCCTTCTACTGACTAGTTAAGCACTTAATTAAAGTTTGTATAGCAATCAGATCTACTAGCTACTAGCAAGGCATTTATATTTTATCGTTTGTGTACTTGTGAGTCACTACTTAGACATACTCTCACACTAAAGTCATGCTCGCTAGCTAAATACTAAAGCAGTTATATGATATTATCATCTTTAATAGTTGAGACACCGGTGACAGGTCGGTGGTTCCCCACTCGCAGAGCGACATAACCAACTAATGGTTAGAGTTTATACCTTAATTACATCAAGACAGCGGTGGCAGGTCGGTGGTTCCCCACGCGCAAAGCGATATAACTTGATGCGTATAGATTTTACTCGTTAATAGTTCTTTGAACTCTTTTAATTAATCTACTGATTGCCTTTCTTAAGATTACTACATTATTCATGCAATAGACATTATCAGAGATCCCAGATGACTCATACACTTACTTCGCATGCAACTAGTTCACAATTAATAGTGTAAGAATTAAGGCGAACCATACGTCTAAACTAGTTCCTACACAAGCACTTATATAATTAAGTCCAATTAATACACCTATACTAATGACTAGATAGCTCTAATTGCTAGGCATATTAAAGTTCAGTTAATTGTGCTATGGTACAGTTTCAGTCTAAGCTCTAATCCATTTGGAAAAATGAACAACCACAAATCTATAGTCAAACTAACAGTCCTAACTAGCCGTTCATCTATCAAAGCTAACGTTGCTTAGTTATCATCATATTTTGTCTACTTACAAAGCTTATTTCTCAAAATGTTTTTCAGACACAAGAAAAATTTTAAATTTGCATGAATTAAGTAGAAGAAAACTTATGAAATTTCAAACAATTAAACCACGGGTTTTTCCTATTCCATCCCCCACACTTAAGTTGTACAATGTCCCCGTTGTACTAAACATGACATAACAGAAAGGGTAATAGGAAAAACACGAAAAATAAAGGATTAACGAAACTTCCCGGGCTTAAATTGCATGAATGTTGAAGATGCATGTGTGGAGCGACTTGAATGATGTATGTCTTCAAAGACTTGAGTCGGCTCCATTTGATGGCGATCCATTGTTGCTTCTCCATCTTCTTCTCTTTTTGGTATTTTTTGATTTTTTAATTTTTTTGGATTTTTGGGTTTTTCTGATTTTTTTTGGATTTTTCGCGATCTGGTGTGATGGTAGACTCTGAGAGCGGCGCTGGCAAAGCCTAAGCGGCACTGGACTGCACAGGTGCAGGTCCAACGGCGCTGGTCTTCAGGGAGCGGCGCTGGGATGCCCAGGTGCATTCCCAGCGGCGCTTGCGAGTCTTGTACTTGCTTCGACGTCTGATTTTCCTTCACCATTTGATTCCGGCTTTCCCCCACACTTAGCTTTTGACCAAGTGCATGGTTTCCTTCAGACTACAAAACTAAATACTCCTGCACACTTCAATCAAAATATAAAAATGGAAATAACAAGCTAAAACATAAAAATAAAAATAAAAATAAAAACGAATACGATTGCAACAAGTTACTTGTTTCCTTGATCCATTGAAAGCTTGCATCTGTGATTCTAGAGATATAACTCATATAAAACAGATCACAAATGATAATATTCAAAACAATTCACTTATTTGCAATTAGTCACATATTCCTAAAAAGATAAAAAAAAAAATAAAAATAAAAATAAAAATACGGCTTGGGTTGCCTCCTAAGAAGCGCTAAGTTTAACGAGTCTTCAGCCGGACTCGGCCTAGGAACTAGGTTGAGAAAGAATACGGGGTCGGCCGGGGGCCAGCTCCCGTTGGGTTGTATCGAATATAAGTGTCTGACCTATCTTCCAAATATGACTCGATATTGATCCTTTCTCCTTGTCCTTGGCAAACCTTAGTCTTATAGTCAAAACCATAGGGATTATCCTCGCTTATGTCCTTCTTACTAACCTTTAGTATATTAATCCCAGACTGTAGTATCAACTCTCCTAACTCGACATTAATGTCGGCACATGCGGTCTTTAAAAAGGGTTGCCCTAAAATCACATTGTTTCTAGTGACCACATTTTCCTTTATGATAAAGAACTCTGTCGAGAATTTCAGCCCATCTATGTAAAATACTACATCTTTAACGAATCCTCGAACTCTAATCTTGACATTTCTAAAAAGGTAGACCATTTTATCCTCCCAGACTATCTTGCCTAATTCCTTATTAACATACCCGAAATGATGATCTAAGGGAAGAATATTCATTGTTGCTCTAACGTCTATAAAGGCTTCACATCCTAGATATGCTTGTATTCCTCCAAGAACCTTAAAAATGGTCAGGTCTCCTAGGGCAGAGGTAAACAAATAAGGGTTATACTTAATTATAGCTTGGTCTTTTATGTCATTCCATCCTAAGTTGTCTAGGAACTTGTTTACCCTAACTAGTATCTTGTCGCCTTTTTCTATTCCTCTCTCGGTCTCTTCTAGGATCTTCTCAAGTTTCTCAAGATTAGTTTCCCTATGCAAGTCACTTAAACCTTTTCCATACCTAGCCCTCATATCTACGCCTTCATTATACCAAAAACGACTTAAACTCCTAAGGCAATAGTAGGCATCTAAGGGCTCCTCATCGTGCTCACTTTCAACATTAAAGCATACTTCATCATATTCGACATCCCTAAAGTCTAAAACAGGCAACTTGACTCTTACTTGACCATTTGACAAAGAATTTTCACGTTTAAGAACATGGATGATAGCATCCGCAGCATGCAAAAATGGTCGTCCTAAAATTAGGGGTGTCACTACTTCACTTACCGAATCAAGCACAACAAATTCAGTCAAAAATTCTAATTCCTTAACCCTGAGATGGACTCGTTCGACAATCCCCTTTGGTTGTCGGTGAGTCTGATCGGCTAACCGAATGCTCATGTTAACGGGTTTTAGCAAACAAAGGGTAAGTTTCTCATAAATCACAGTAGGCATAACATTAATACTTGACCCTAAATCAGCTAATGCACACGAAAAGTATTCATTATTAATAGTGCAAGGAATAAGAAAACTTCCTGGATCTTCCGATGCTTGCGGTAGCTGTGTCCCGTCATCCGGTGCCTTGGGATCTTGAACTTCATCCCTACTGTCCGAGTTGTCCCCATCTTTGATTTTGCACCTTGAAGCGAATTGGGTCTCGACATCTCCTTGAAAAATAGCTGAAAAAGAAGTTTTGCACGAATTTGGACTGACGGAGCCAGGAGCGGTGCTGGGTCTGGGCCAGGAGTGGCGCTGGGGCTCTCCAGCGGCGCTGGCTTGTGCAGCCAACGGCGCTGGTGGTACCTGGACAGATTCAGTTTTGCGTTTTTGTCTGTTTTCTCTCCGTTTGGCTCCCGTATGATCTGTACCTGCTTGGACACTTCACAAGAATCATTAGAAATCTCTGTAGAGTCATTACCTTCAGTGAATATTGCATCACATTCTCTTAGTACACACCGATGTTGCATCCAATTCGGGAATTCGTTGCGCTCGCCCAAACACGGTAAACTTCCGCGAATAAGAGTTGGGTGACTCTTATTGGACTCGTCGTTCTGCTTGGATAGTTGGACGCGTTGAGCTCGTCGCCTTGGCCGACGACAACCCATGGTTTGAGATGGAGAAACCGTTGCCATACGTGAGGTACAACAATTGAGGCGGCTTACCTTACATCGTGCGAGCCAAATTGACTTGATAGAGGTTAGTCGAGTCGAAAAGCGTGTCTAACACGGAGTCTGTGGATCGTAATAACAAGATCGAACCGTACTATCTATATCTAAATCAGTACCACTACTACTCCGCAATAAGGTCCTCCTTCTGTGCAAGTTGGGGCAAGCGTCGTTAGTTATAAGAACTCTCTCTTAGACGATCGCCCAACACAAAGAGAAGAACACGCGGGAACCAAAGAAACTCTAATGTAGTGAGAGGTCAATTACTAGTGTTGCACTCATGTTGCATCTACAACGATTGTAGAGCGACTTTGATGAAAAATAGTCGAATGTAGCGTAAGGCCAAGTCGACCTGACCCATAGCGTATCACCAGGGTACAAGTTCGTATTTCCAAAGATATAAACAATTCATCAACATCAATGAGGGGTACAACAGAAGCTTGGCAATTTGAGAGAATACACCTCTGGGTTGGACTTCATTACTTCCGAGCATCTTAGGGTTGCAATCAGGAGGAGACAATGAGGAAATGGAGGGAGAACGTGAAATGCCGAAATATCTCTGCCCGTAAATTGAGAGAGCGGCAATATCCTGATTATGATGAGATAACAAAGCCAAACACTAAAGGAATTGATGGAAGATTACTGTGTCATGAACTAAAGATTAAACGTTTAAGGAAATAATAACCGGGTAGTGTTTAAAGCTTGTGGTGAATAAGAGTTCCAATCGTGAACTAGTCCTGGGCACCAGTCGAGATCAATAATGGTTTTTGGGGCTGTGAGACTCAAAGAATGGGACAATATGATGGCTGGCGACCGAGGTGTAGCCTCCAGTCTGTCAACAAATCTGCGGGTCGAAGAGTGTTGAGATGAGTAGTGATGTGCAGTGGTTCGGGACATCCGGAAGTGGTGGATGAAAAGGTAACCAGGTGACAAATCTGGACCGTGTGGGCGAGATCAGGAGCCACTGTGGAGGTAAAGAAACGGAGAAAACGTGAAAAAGACGTGGTATACAAACTGGAGGTAGTATAGGGGTACAAAATGACACAAAACTAGGAAAATAGTAGCTAATACGGATATCATGAATCACCCAGTGAAGAACGGAATAGGGAAAGAAAAAGAGATGAAAGAAGAGGTTGAGAAAAGAGTAAAAAGCTGTTAAGAAGCTGGGTAAAATATCACATGATTAAAAAGAAAATCCTAAGCGGAAAATACTGAAGTGGCAAATTGTCTAGAGACTGCTTGACATAACAAACAAATAAAGACTCAACCAGCACAATGTACGTGATCATTTCACGTCCTTCACCGCCTATCCCTTCGGGATCGTATTCCTAATGGGTATCATGTGGTGTGTCCAAGAAGGCTACGGTCGTCTCGAGGTGCTGTGAAGTGCATAGTTCGTTTGCCAATACCATGAATCACTGGTCCAGTTCATTTTTAACTGATAAACGCGATTTACGGATATCTCAAATTATGTAGTGTGTGATGGTTCCACAATATGGACAAAGTCAAAGCAGCAACACAGCCCGGGTTCACTGAGAGTGGATTTTAAACTTGTCTAAAAATGAAATTGATAACGGAGGACCATTGTAGAAGGATCGAACGCATAATATTAGTAAGCGATCTTCATAAAACATAAAAACAGAAGGAGTTTTGAAGCAAAAGTAACACCAACGATTGGACAATAACTAATGTAATGTAAAAATGACCCTCCATTGATAAAGTGGTATCATGAAGCCAAACCAAAATGGAAACAATTCACCTATGCAAGGCATGATGGAATGCAACGCATATTTGAAATGGTCCTCTAAAATAAAATCAATGAGTACAGATTGATAATGAAAGTATGAACCGAGTGGCCGGCGGAAGTCGATGATTGTATAGAAACATGAAATAACAATTCGTCCTAAAGTCTCTTATAATCCCAAAATGCATAACACTTACGATGATTCCCTTCGATCATTAGCTTGAAACTGAACCGTTGACAATATTCAGTTAACTAACAACAGCCCTAACCTCTCCATTGCACTCAAGAACACTAGGGGGAATGAAACAACCAAAAGGAATACGATAGAAGACCAATAATATATGTCCACTGCTGAAGTTAATGAAGTCCCATAGTACCAACAGTCCAAAGTTACACCGTGATAAATAAAAACGGTACCTTCACCACATCGCAGAAACCCTACAAAGTAACGGAAACCAAGCAGCTGCCTCTCCCGGTGAGTAGAAATTGCTGCAACGATCGAATCTGAGATAAAAGACACTTAACAATGTGGTAGCAAAGGGGCGTAAAACGGGGGTCTCATCATAATTTAGCAATATGCAAGTATGACATATGGTATAGCTCGACCCTACCTCCCCGTATACACTTGTCGTATGAAACGATTTTGCACAAACCTTGCTTGAGTTACCCCTGATAGCCCTTAATCATATTGACTTAATCATCATCACCACCATTAGGATATATGTTTTTTTCTATGGGATTCAAGCAATCTTGCATGACTAACATTCCACTCATTATTTCCGTTTGCACAACTAAAACGGAAGTGCCTAACAATGTTATCTTCACCAAACTTGGCACCTATTATAATCTTGTATGTGATATAAACAAATTCTCTAGGTTTTTTGTTATTGATGATATTCGAACAAATTATGGAGATCCAACAGCGCGTGAGTGGTTCTCTCGGTGCGCTCATCCACAACACGATCGGGTGCAATTGTCACATGTCATCTAAGTGCGTGTCCCACTACATTTCAGACCGATCTTAGAGTAATTTGATTGACCTGGTGCTTATTCAGGTTTTTCAAGGAGCATTAAGGTTGATTCATGTAGGTTCATTTCGTTGCTTATGTTAATAGAGTCTGAAATATTTGAAAATGATGGACCTCTTTGTCTTGGGGTATCTTGAATACTAGTTACCTGTAATATCCTAAATTTGACCTAATTGCGCAGTTTTTGGCACCAACAAACTCAATATAGCCTTCGGTCTGCCACGTGCTATCGGAAAGGTGGCCTACTTCAACGATATATCTCGCGTTGCTGCATATTGATCTGGTCAATCTTGTTTCTTCGTTTTACTCGAAGTTTGTCTAACCAAGGGCAATGTGTCCATAAGTATGTACCTTATGGCCTTGGGGGGTTAAAACTGGCGGAAAAAATACCATCTGATAGCAAGTGTAATAAACAACGGGGTGCAAAATACAAGCAAACCAATCTTAGACAAAAAAGATGAAAGATACATAGTATCAAAAGCAATTAATACCCACTTGGAATATCCCCGGGCAAACAAACTTTCTATAAATTAACATAATAAGTTAAAAAAAAGAATAACTAATTTGATATCCTATTTTGTGTTAAGGAAGGGTATTTTGAAAATTTGATTAAACGTTAAGAAAAAAAGAAAAATATGGAAAAAAAAGATTGCTACTTAAAAATAACCATAAATTACTATGGAGAGGGTTGGTCTATGTAACAAATTGAAGAACTAAAATATAAACCCTTAAAGTGATAATTTTATGTATGGTGCTTTAAACTTTTCCATTTATTTTCTTAAATAACTGAAAAAGTGTATCTACAATCTACTTGACGAATGGACTCGGAATTAAACATAGGAGTTAGAATTAAGGATGATCCTGTAAAAAAGACGTTACGAAACTAACGGCTTTAAGATACCTTGAGAATAGCTGGATCGTGTGGTACTCGGCTGGTCTATAGGCACTGATGAGCGGTTGCATGCTTTTTAGCGGGTCCAAAGAAAACTTAATTGAATGCAAAGCGTTTCTCTTATTTTTCAATTGTCAAGATTAGCTTAACACAATAATTTTTTTTCCAAAAAATGATATGTGACAAGTCTAATTATAATTGATGTTATTTTAGAAATAAAATAGCACAGCACACACTCATTACAGGACAGGTTACTTAATGGAGCGGACATAGTTACACGGGACCCCGAGGATCAGATTTAGTAGCGGATAGATGCGGATGATAGTAGAGTGCGAGTGAGGGTAAATGGCATCAAGTGACTCAAGATGAAGGCATGTGAAGTTACAAGACACAAGGAGGTGATTCGGGAGTCGAACGAAGCGAAACGAGAAGCAGCAGGCTGCTCTACTGTCCAGTCAAGACAATGCCTGTAATGTCTACAGCCGCGTTGGGGCAGACAGAACCCCGTTGTGCGCCCAGCGTTTTCCTGTATGTAACAACGGAATAGTTATACAAGACCAACCGGACTAAACTTGATTGCCAAAAGTACTATATTTATATGAAAGCCGGAAAGTCGCAACCGTACTTTCCTAAAACCCTTTATTCAGAGCGGAAATAGGCCGATCAGAGCCCCTAGGCGCCCACCGAGACACACCTAGGGTCTTCGTTGAGGCATGAGATCAAAGGTTAGAGCTCTAACACCATGATAGTTTGTTGAAAAATAGCATCAATACTATCTTATAACAGTACATTTAATATTAGAAATCATTATAACTTGTATTGACATCTCACGCATCTCATGGTCTCGACGACCAGTTAACTATCATCTCTTTAATCGCTACTTTGCCATGTTTGCACTACATTGGTATACTGGTAGTGGCAATATCCACTTAATCAATCGATCTCAATTCTCTCTATTTTAGTACTTCACTAGACTTGCTCCGTTAATGTTTCACCTAGTGTTAATAGATGGTGTCTCTTCTCATAGGATTTAGACATCACGACTACTTAACTTATAAAAAGACCAGAGATTCTTACGGAATCAACATAATAAGATATCATTGTGGATTGCCTTTTAAGCGGATTATATGAATATTCCTCTGGGAAAGAGTTTTTTATGCTCTCGGTACTTGATAGATCTTTACCTACTTCTTTTTAGTTGATTTCAACCAGGGCTCTATTGAAGTCCAAGAACATATGTACCTATATGAATAATAAGTTATCTCTCCATTTAGTCAACTTTAGGTGTATTCCACAGCTTCGTGCACGTTTCCATGTCACTGGATCGTGTCTGAGATTGTTAAGCATCATGTTCTATTCGTCCTAATTACTATGGTTCTGGATCCCTCAGTTATAAGTGAATCACCTTTTACATCTAGTTAAAGACCGACTAGTGTTTTCCATCCTTATGTATTAATCCTAGTGTATGATTATAGACCGATCATCAGAATTAAACTAATACATGCAGATATAGAACCGATAATAATATGAAGAACTAGTAAAACATGGATCTACGATAAACAGTAAAACACAATCCAACAGATCTAACAAATAAAGTAAAATAGATAATCGTCTACATGATCACATCGATCCAAACAAGTATTCAGCCTACTAGCCTGACATTATTAAAGGAATAACAAAGTCTGAAAAGATGAAAGACATTGTTTACCAACTGAAAGTAAAGTAACGAGTAGATCTAGGTAGAAGATGAAGATCAGAAGGTGTTAGAAGCTCCAAAACCTCCTTGGAATCTGCAAAGTCGACCTAGGGTTTGTTGTGGGCGGCTAGGGCTGCTGAATCGGCTCTCTCTAGGGTTTTGAGGGCTGTTTCGGCTTAAATAAGTTGAATAGGTCGGTCTGCTGAACTGCGCTTCCATGCCCAGCGGCGCTGGAAAGGTGCCAGCGGCGCTGGCAGCTCCTGCTGCTTCTCGTTTCGCTTCGTTCGGCTTCCGAATCACCTCCTTGTGTCTTGTAACTTCATAGGCTTCCATCTTGAGTCACTTGATGCCATTTACCCTCACTCGCATCTTCCGTGAACCTGCGTAAATATCGAATCCATTAAGTACCGATAGTTTCGGAATAATAACTCATTTTAGACATTGAAATGTGGGCTTTTGATAAGGGTTTTTATCACAAAATGAACGCTCATCAGTTCCCTATAAAAGACCCATCCTTTCACTCATCATATCTAAGCCTTCAACCTTTTAAGAATCTTAATACCAAACACCCTTTCAAAATTGAGGAAATAAAGAAAAATTAAGTAAACACCATAAACCCTATATTTCCTTTGTTACCATAAACCACAACCCCCATATTCCTTACCTTTCATTTTTTTCTAGTTCAATCAATCATTAAAAATGGATCATGATTTATTAGTAGATAGGTTGTCCGATTTTCCAGTGGAAATTCTTGAATGTATCTTGTCAAGATTTGATTTTCCCGTAATTGCACATGTATTCCCCCAAGCCAATGACACGTTTGGGCTCCTTTATTGTAAGAGAGAATCTGACTCATATGCAAGGATTATCAGTTTGAGTAGGCTTCTTCATGAGGTGGCAGATCCAGAAGGCCATATTGAGTTGTTAGGAGCTCAAAACTCATTGGTGCTATTAAGGTATATCAATCCCCAACAAGTCATCAATTTATTTGTTATTAATATAGCAACAAATGAAATACATATCATTAATGTCCTTGAAAATATAGACGGTCATCATTTAGAGGTTAATTATGCAAAGTTTGTCATTGAACCCCGTGTCACCATCCCTGTTATCAATGATATCACATACAAAATTATAGGTGCCGAGTTTGGTGAAGATAACATTGTTAGGCACTTCCATTTTAGTCGTGCAAACGGAAATAATGAGTGGAATGTTAGTCGTGCCAGATTGCTTGAAGCCCAAGAAAACATATATCCTAATGGTGGTGATGATGATTTGATTAGGGCTAGGAACCAAGTAATGTTACTTGTATCGACAAGGTTAGGTGAGTCGATTTATAAATGTCCACCTATTGCTAAATTTATTGAGCCCGTTTTCGGCCTTGCACATGTTATGTTTACCCAAGATGATTTGAGGAAATAAGCCCATTGGACCCCCACCGTCGCAACCTACTTCGGTTTGGATGGGTGGGCGATAATGTTGCTTTGACGCACATATCGTGCGGATGTTGAATTGACATGTATGGTTAAGATAAGCTTATTTCAAATAGTGTTATATTTGATATTATCATTTTGTGTTCATATGACTAGTTGAAATAGTTGAGGGGGTTTAAATGAATAATTGGTTCTCTATAAAAGCCCCCTCTCTTCACTCATTGTATCTAATCCTTCAACCTTTTGAGAATCTTAATACCAAACACCCCTTTCACCCATTTCTCTCTCAAAACACACACTACACACACATATTCATATCTTATCATAATCCATCATGAATTTCATTGTTTTATATGTGGTATGAGAGCAAATTCAAAGAATATGAGTGATCCATATGCATATTCATGGCTGATTTTGTTCCATGTTGTTGGAAATTCATGATTTCACCACTTTTTCAAAAGGTTCATTTTTACATAGTTTGTCCATCGTTTGTTGTTACTAGTTTTGCTTATATCCTTGTTTTTGTTTTTAGATCTTCACTATAGTAGGTTAGATCTTCTAATTTCCTAGCTTAATCATCATTTTCAAAGTTTAAATCACAAATCCGTAGCCTTTTCTCTTTGTTTCTTCAAGTTTTGACAAACTCCCTAAATTTTTGGAGAAACTACCTAAATTTTTAGACAAACTACCTAAATCATATAAGACAAATCATCAAAGGGGGACAAGGGAACATTCCTTGACAAAAGTACATCGTACCTCCCAAGGGAGTATTTTACATAGTTTGTGTTTTGTCTTTTCTATCCCTTCAATTTCCATTCAATATTTTACCTAGTTTCTTTACATAGTTTCTTTACCCAGTTTCTTTACCAAGTTTATACCTAATTTCTTTACCAAGTTACTACCTAGTTTCTTTACCAAGTTTCTTCATCAAGTTTCTTTACCAAGTTTATACCTAATTTCTTTACCAAGTTACTACCTAGTTTCTTTACCAAGTTTCTTTACCAAGTTTCTCTACCAAGTTTCTTTACCAAGTATCAATACCAAGTTTGTACAAACTGTGTACAAACTTGGTAAATCACCAACTTTCTCAAAAAAAATTCTAAGTCCCAATACCAAGTTTGTACAAACCGTGCACAAACTTGGTAAATCACCAATTTCCTCAAAAAATTTCAAGTCCCAATACCAAGTTTGTATAAACTGTGCACAAACATGGTAAATCACCAATTTCCTCAAAAAAATGTTAAGTACCAATACCAAGTTTGTACAAACTGTTCATAAACTTGGTAAATCACCAAATTTCTCAAAAAAAAATTCTAAGTCTCAATACCAAGTTTGTACAAATTGTGCACAAACTTGGTAAATCACCAATATCCTCAATTTTGCTAAGTTCCGATACCAAGTTTTTACATCCTGTGCACAAACTTGGTAAATCACAAATATCCTCAAAATTTTTCTAAGTACCAATACCAAGTTTGTACAAATTGTGCACAAACTTGGTAAATCACCAACTTTCTCAAAAAATTTCTAAGTTTTAATAACAAGTTTGTACATAATGTGCACAAACTTGGTAAATCACTAATTTCCTCAACATTTTTCTAAGTACCAATACCAAGTTTGTACAAACTGTGCACAAACTTGGTAAATCGTCAATTTTCTCAAAAATTTTCTAAGTCCCAATACCAAGTTTGTACAAACTGTGCACAAACTTGGTAAATCACCAATTTGGCTATTCATTTCTTGTGATTCAACAATGTCGATTCTTACATCACAAAATTTCTTTTCAAATGACCCGATCTTAAGAGGGCTTTTTTCATCCACGGTTACAAAACCTACTTTGGCTCAAGTGAAACTTCATGAAAATATGATATGTTCATGTTGTTCAAATACATTGATTTAACCTCATACCAATGTGTTGCAACGATTTACTCCACCAGATAACAATCTTTCAAAAAATACCATTTGATCAAACTTGAGAATGACAAGCTCAAATTTGAAAACAAAAAACTCAAGTTGGCAAATGTTCTCATTCTCAAAAATTTGGATGTCGTTCGAAAAGGAAATAAAAAGCTAAATCAAAACCTTTTGGAATGTCAGTCTAAAGAACTTGTTTTGCAACAAAAGATTTCTAAACTTGACCATGAGTTGTAAAACAAGTCAACCATTTTTGTAAGCAAAGAAAACCAATTCTTGAAGCTCATCAGCCAACAACAGGATTACATTTTGTCTTTGGAATCCAAACTCTCTCAGAAACTTGTTCTTGTTTCAAAATTCAAATATGATGTGTCAACAATCTCTTTCTCTGATTTAATTGCTTCGGTTACAAAACAACTCAAAAATATTGAAAACCGACTTGCATCTTTTAAATCAAAATCTCTTACACAATCCTTGAAAAACTCTCGAAACAATCGAGTGAATCTACGATTCCAAAGATTGATATGCCTAAAACTCTTCAAGATCTTTCTCCCGAGGAACCCAAATCATTCACGAACAAATCAATCTCACAAACTCAGCAACCCAAAGCAGCACCTAAGAAAGTTCATACCTCCCACTATCCATCCAACTCATTTTCGGTTAGACGGAGTGTCAACGGAAAGGTTCAATATCGTGATCGATATGGGTGATTGAGTGTTTCACCTAAGGTTCCGCCTTCAATAACTCACTTTTTACAAAAGAATAAAGGGCATTCTAAGGAACCTCGATCTTCCAAAACACTGATTCCTTCAAAAACCAACCAGGTGTTTGATGTGGTTTTATTTTATGCTTTTAAATTTATAAGTTGTACAAGTAATTATCTGAAAACACATACACTTACGAGCAGAGAACCCGATCAGTGTAATATAGTCTAAGTGATAAGTTACAGGATCGTTCGCAGGGACGCTTGCACTACCTAATCTAATAATATGTGTAATTCTAGCGGTTGTGGGGTTGTCACGATTTCCTATTAAACTAATTAAATACTGAAAAGTAAATAGAAGCCGCAACCGCTTATTCAGCGAGAGGCTTAGTCTGAAAATAGTTTGAAAAGGCAAATAACAGTAATTAAATTAAAATACTTGTTTGGCATCTCCGATCTCATGGTACGACCAAATATTCTACCTACTTGCTAGACTGTTGGAAACTTAATCACGGCTCAGATTCTCGTTAGATTCACTTTGTCTAATTACTAGTGCTATCGCTAGACTCACACTACCCTATAAACAAATTCTCGTTAGATTCATTGTTTAAGCATTAATGACCTAAAGTTTGTGTTACTAGTTTATCTTTCAGTTACCCGGCTCTTAAGCCATGACCAGATAGTAATTATCTCCGGTGACCACAGTGCTCGTTTCTAAGTCAAAGGATCGTGTCTGACATTGTTAAGCATCACGTTCTATTCATCCTAATTACTATGGTTCTGGATCCCTCGATTACAAGTGAATCACTTTTTACAACTAGTTATAGACCGACTAGTGTTTTCCATCTTAGCATATTAGTCCTAGTGTATGATCATAGACAACCATCAGAATTAAACTAATATATTCAGATATAGAACCGATATTAATATGAAGAACTAGTAAAACATGGATCTACGATAAACAGTAAAACACACTCCAACAGATTCTAACAAATAAAGTAAAACAATAAACGTCTACATGATCACATCGATCCAAACAAGTATTCAGCCTACTAGCCTGACATTATTAAAGGAATAACAAAGTCTGAAAAGATGAAAGACATTGTTTACCAACTGAAAGTAAAATAGAAAAGTAGATCTAGGCTGAGGATGAAGATCGGAAGGAGTTAGAAGCTCCAAAACCTTCTGGAAATCTGCAACTACGACCTAGGGTTGAATGTAGGCTGCTAGGACTGCTGAATCGGCTCTCTCTCAGGGTTTTGAGGGTTAGTTCGACTTAAATTAGTGAAATAAGTCGGTTTCTGATCTGGGCCGCCCAACGGCGCTGGGCTGATGGGAGCGGCGCTTGATGTTGGCCAGCGGCGCTGGCATGGCTGCCAGCGGCGCTGGTAGCTCCTGCTGCAGTTCGTTCTTCTTCGTTCGGCTCCCGAATCACCTCCTTGTGTCTTGTAACTTCATAGGCCTTCATCTTGAGTTACTTGATGTCATTTTACCCTCTCTCGCATCTTCCGTGAACCTGCGTAAACATACGACTCATTAAGTACCGATAGTTCCGGGATATTAACTCATTAAGTACCGATAGTCCTAACTAACCGTTCATCTACCAAGGATCATATTGCTTAGTTATCGTCATCTTTTGTCTACTTGCAAAGCTTATATTCTCAAAATAGTTTTCAGACACAGAAAAACTTAAAATTTGCATGAAATAAGTAGTAGAAAACTTGTGATAAATCAAACAATTAGACCAAGGGTTTTTCCTATTCCATCCCCCCACACTTAAATTGTACAACGTCCTCGTTGTACTAGACATAGAAACAAAGGGAAATAGGAAAAACACGTAAAAAGTAAAAGGATTACGAAACTTCCCGGGTCTAAGTTGCATGATAGTTGTTGAAGATGGCATTTGCGGAGCGACTTGAATGATGTCGAATCTTCAAAGACTTGAGTCGTCTCCATTTGATGGTGATCTATTGATGCATCTCCACCTTCTTTTCTTTTTGGTATTTTCTGATTTTCTGATTTTTTTGGATTTTTGGGTTTTCTGATTTTTTTGGATTTTTGGGTTTTTCTGATTTTTTTGGATTTTACGCGGTCTGGTGTACAGAACGGAGTTGGGAGCGGCGCTGGACTGGTGGTGAGCGGCTCTGGCTGGTGCCTGAGCGGCACTGGATAGCAGGGAGCGGCGCTGGATCTGCACAGGTGCAGGTCCAGCGGCGCTGGGATGTATGGAGCGGTGCTGGGATGCCAGATGCATTCCCGGCGGCGCTGGAGGTCTCCTAGCGGCGCTTTTGACTCCTGTACGTGTTCTGACGTCTGATTTCTTCAGCGATTTGATGCTCGAACTCCCCCACACTTAGCTTTTGGCCAAGTGCATGGTTTCCTTCAGACTACAAAGCAATATACTTCTGCACACTTCAATCATAATATCAAAAAGAAAAATAACAAGCTAAAACATAAAAAATAAAAATAAAAACAAAATACGATTGCAATAAGTTACTTGTTTCCTTGATCCATTGAAAGCTTGCATCTATGAATCTCAAAACATACTCATAAAATAGATCACAAATGATAATATTTAAAACAATCACTTAATTGCAATTAGTCACATATTCCTAAAAATAAAAAAAAAATAAAAATAAAAATAAACCTAAAAATAAAAATAAAAATAAAAATAAAACGGCTTGGGTTGCCTCCCAAGAAGCGCTAAGTTTAACGAGTCTTCATCCGGACTCGGCCTAGGAACTAGGTTGAGGAAGAATACGGGGTAGGCCGGGGGCCGGTACCCGTTGGGTAACGTTCGAAGTGACTTATGGCTTCTTTGACGTTCGTTCCTTTTCTCTCCTCCAAGTTTTCTGAGTTCGCGCACCCGTCTAAAACATTTTTGTGTAACCGTACTCATGAGAACTCATCCCTTAAAAACGGATTTCGGCCAAGCATAAGCATTTGAGACCTATAGGCCCCGCAAAAACCCCGAAATCGCCCGTTTTCCGTGGAATTTGACACCTATTGCTTCTAAATAGTCGGAATGTTTCTAGCACCCGTCTCAAACATTTTTGCGTAGCCGTACTCATGAGAACTCATCCCTTAAAAACGGATTTCGGCCAAGCATAAGCATTTGAGACCTATAGGCCCTGCAAAAACCCTGAAATCGACCGTTTTCCGTAGAATTTGACACCTATTGCTTCTAAATAGTCGGAATGTTTCTAGCACCCGTCTAAAACATTTTTGCGTAGCCGTACTCATGAGAACTCATCCCTTAAAAATGGATTTCGGCCAAGCATAAGAATTTGAGACCTATAGGCCCTGCAAAAACCCTGAAATCGACCGTTTTCCGTAGAATTTGACACCTATTGCTTCTAAATAGTCGGAATGTTTCTAGCACC
>CM067175.1:63662199-63864699 GCA_034093135.1 Erigeron breviscapus
ATTCCAGACGATTATCCATGCGCCGCAGTGGGAGTGCACCAGCCCCACTGTGCCGCAGTCAAAGGTCGAGAAAAAAGAAATAATTTCCAGAGGATTACCATTGTGCCGCAGTGGTAGTATTCACACCCCACTGCGCCGTAGTCACCATACGAACAGAATTCCAGGGATCTTTTCCTGTTAACACTTACTTAAATTTCCCATATCCCATTGTAAATACCCTTAGCCTAACATTACAACCGATTTATATGCCATATTTTGATGATGTACTTGGTGCTCACGCCATGTCGGTGAAGCTATGATCCTTGTTCAAGCCTATGGTAAGATATGCATCACGACCGAGCAATGAGTGGTTATTCATATATATATTCAACCCCAATAGTAAGTTCGTTGGAGTAGGATGATTTTGATAGGCTCATTTGTTTCACTTTTGCTTAGTCGTGTTATTGAGGCTTGTGGATTGTTTAGATATTGTCAAACATTTCGGGTTTTCATTTAAGATTAAAACTGCTTCACCAACGTCCTTGTCATCGACATACTTGGTTTTGCTTCTTTTTGATAATCGTAATGTGTTTATATAGCTTCGTGCCAAGGAATTCTTTTGCTTAATTTCCAGATTTGCTTGAGGACAAGCAACGCTCAAGTGTGGGGGGATTTGATGTGACCAATTTATATAGATCGCCCACATCATTTATGGCCTTTTTTGTATGTGTTTTGAGTCAATTTTGTATGCATTTGGCGCGTTTATGGTGTTTGTTAGTGCTTTCAGGTTCTTAGCAGGTTGTGCGTCCATTTGGTGCATTTTCTGACGATTTTAGGCCAAGATTTTGATCCGAGTGTTCGAGAGCTGTTAATAAAGAAGAACCAAAGATTTCAGCAAGTTTGACTGCGCCGCAGTGGGAGGGATGTTGCCCCACTGCGCCGCAGTCACTGGTGAGAAGGCACATGAATTCCAGACGATTATCCATGCGCCGCAGTGGGAGTGCACCAGCCCCACTGCGCCGCAGTCAAAGGTCGAGAAAAAAGAAATAATTTCCAGAGGATTACCATTGCGCCGCAGTGGGAGTATTCACACCCCACTGCGCCGCAGTCACCATAAGAACAGAATTCCAGGGATCTTTCACTGCGCCGCAGTGGGAGTGCACCATGTCCACTGCGCCGCAATGAGTGCACGGGAAAATCAGGGTTTCAGCCTTTTTGCATCAGATTTTGGGGAGGTATAAATAGAAAAATAAACCCTATTTCCCAAGGAATCAAAATTTTCTTTCTAGGAGCTGTTCTACACGAATTCTTTCAAGGATCATCTCAGATTTCATCATTGGATTCATTGAAGATTCAAGAACACCCATCTAGATCGTATCTAATTTTTCTGTCTTGCAATTTAATTCAACAATCATTGTTACAATATGTTCTCTTTCAATTTCTTTTATGAATGTCAATTTAGCATGAGTGGCTAGATTTCTAATCATCCACTTTGATGAAACTTGACGAATGATATGATTGCAATATTTTAATTCAAGAGTTGATTCAATTATCGTTGTGTCGTGATCTTTATCAATTAATTCCTTGCGATTTATTCTTTTGATGTGTTCATCGTTAGTGGTACTAGGTGAATATGTTTATCGTTGCAATTCGATTGTCTATGGTCGTTTGTCACCGGTTCATGGTATGACGGTGAATGTCAAATCTATAATAGGAAGTTAATCGGTAAACGTGTTTAGAAACGGTTGGTGGTACCACGTTTTCATTCACATAGGCATAATTGGTAATTGGATAATCAAGCAAACTAAGTGTGTAGTAGTCGGTTTTTAGTGGGTACTTGTTTATAAATTTTACAAACTCGATTTCACACATCAGTTTAGTTTGGTATTTCCTTGATTTTATAAATGTAAAAATTGACTGCTTTTAATTATACACAAACGACACATCAGACCCCCATCGTCGCAACCTACTTCGGTTTGGATGGGTGGGCGATAATGTTGCTTCGACGCAAAGATCGCGCGGATGTTGAATTAACACGTATGGTTAAGATAAGCTTGTTTCAAATAGTGTTAGATTTGATACTAATAGTTTGTGTCCATATAACTAGTTGAAATAGTTGAGGGGGTTTAAATGAACAATTGGTTCCAGATGCGGTTTTTTATTTCGTGTTTAAATTTATAAAAATGTTGTACAAGTAATTATCAAAAAACACACACACCTTAACGGACAGGGGACCCGATCAGATGTAGTATAATAAGTGATAAGTTACATTATCGTTCGCAGGGACGGGTTGCTTTACCTAATCTAGTAAAATGTGTAATTCTAGCGGTTTGGGGTTGTCACGATTTCCTATTAAACTAATTAAAACTGAAAAGTAAATAGAAGCCGCAACCGCTTATTCAGCGAGAGGCTTAGTCTGAAAATAGTTTGAAAAAGCAAATAACAGTAATTAAATTAAAATACTTGTTTGGCATCTCCGATCTCATGGTACGACCAAATACTATTCTAGCTACTTGCTAGACTGTTGGAAACTTTATCACGGCTCAGATTCTCGTTAGATTCACTTTGCCTAAGTAAGAGACTCACACTACTTCTATAAACAAATTCTCGTTAGATTCTTTGTTTAAGCATTACTGACCTAAAGTTTGTGTTACTTATTCATCTTTTAGTTACCCGGCTCTTAAGCCATGACCAGATAATAATTCTCTCCGGTGACCACAGTGCACGTTTCCATGTCATTGGATCACGTCTGACATTGTTAAGCATCATGTTCTATTCATCCTAATTACTATGGTTCTGGATCCCTCAGTTATAAGTGAATCACCTTTTACATCTAGTTAAAGACCGACTAGTGTTTTCCATCCTTATGTATTAATCCTAGTGTATGATTATAGACCGATCATCAGAATTAAATAATACATGCAGATATAGAACCGATAATAAATATGAAGAACTAGTAAAACATGGATCTACGATAAACAGTAAAACACACTCCAACAGATCTAACAAATAAAGTAAAATAAATAAACGTCTACATGATCACATTGATCAAAAAGTATTCAGCCTACTAGCCTACCATTTAAAAGAATAACAAAGTCTGAAAAGATGAAAGACATTGTTTACCAACTGAAAGTAAATAAAAGAGATAGATCTAGGTAGAAGATGAAGATCAGAAAGGTGTTAGAAGCTCCAAAACCTCCTTGGAATCTGCAAAGTCGACCTAGGGTTTGTTGTGGGCGGCTAGGGCTACTGAATAGGCCCTCTCCTTGGGTTTTGAGGGCTGCTTCGGATTAAATACGGTGCAAAGTCGGTTGCTGAACTGGGTCGCCCAGCGGCGCTGGGGCTTCTGTCTGATGGGCCAGCGGCGCTGGTAGCTCCTACTGCTTCTCTTTTCGCTTCGTTCGACTCCCGAATCACCTTCTTGTGTCTTGTAACTTCATAGGCCTTCATCTTGAGTCACTTGATGCCATTTATCCTCACTCGCATCTTCCGTGAACCTGCGTAATATCGAATCCATTAAGTAATAGTTCCGGAATATTAACTCATTTTAGACATTGAAATGTGGCCTTTTGATAGGGGTTTTTATCACAAAATGAACGCTCATCATATACCCCACACTTAAGTCTTTGCTTGTCCTCAAGCAAATAGTCCAAGAAAATAAAACAATGATGAGCGGACAACTTAAGTGTACAAGTTATTCTACTTTGTAAAACATTTCAAAGATTAGTCATGCAAATGATTTGAGAAAGCTTTAAGACAAAATCAGTAAGCTATAGCTAGAGGTAAAGATAACCAGTCAATCAAAACTAAAAGTTAACCTTATATTCGTGTTAATACCTCTAAAACCGTTCTATAATTCCACATGTCCTACAGCTCAATCTTACTTCCTTCTACTGACTAGTTAAGCACTTAATTAAAGTTTGTATAGCAATCAGATCTACTAGCTACTAGCAAGGCATTTATATTTTATCGTTTGTGTACTTGTGAGTCACTACTTAGACATACTCTCACACTAAGTCATGCTCGCTAGCTAAATACTAAAGCAGTTATATGATATTATCATTTAATAGTTGAGACAGCGTGACAGGTCGGTGGTTCCCCACTCGCAGAGCGACATAACCAACTAATGGTTAGAGTTTATACCTTAATTACATCAAGACAGCGGTGGCAGGTCGGTGGTTCCCCACGCGCAAAGCGATATAACTTGATGCGTATAGATTTTACTCGTTAATAGTTCTTTGAACTCTTTTAATTAATCTACTGATTGCCTTTCTTAAGATTACTACATTATTCATGCAATAGACATTATCAGAGACCCCAGATGACTCATACACTTACTCCGCATGCAACTAGTTCACAATTAATAGTGTAAGAATTAAGGCGAACCATACGTCTAAACTAGTTCCTACACAAGCACATATATAATTAAGTCCAATTAATACACCTATACTAATGACTAGATAGCTCTAATTGCTAGGCATATTAAAGTTCAGTTAATTGTGCTATGGTACAGTTTCAGTCTAAGCTCTAATCCATTTGGAAAAATGAACAACCACAAATCTATAGTCAAACTAACAGTCCTAACTAGCCGTTCATCTATCAAAGCTAACGTTGCTTAGTTATCATCATATTTTGTCTACTTACAAAGCTTATTTCTCAAAATGTTTTTCAGACACAAGAAAAATTTTAAATTTGCATGAATTAAGTAGAAGAAAACTTATGAAATTTCAAACAATTAAACCACGGGTTTTTCCTATTCCATCCCCCCACACTTAAATTGTACAATGTCCCCGTTGTACTAAACATGACATAACAGAAAGGGTAATAGGAAAAACACGAAAAGATAAAGGATTAACGAAACTTCCCGGGCTTAAATTGCATGAATGTTGAAGATGGCATGTGTGGAGCGACTTGAATGATGTATGTCTTCAAAGACTTGAGTCGGCTCCATTTGATGGCGATCCATTGTTGCTTCTCCATCTTCTTCTCTTTTTGGTATTTTGATTTTTTAATTTTTTTGGATTTTTGGGTTTTTCTGATTTTTTTTGGATTTTTCGCGATCTGGTGTGATGGTAGACTCTGAGAGCGGCGCTGGCAAAGCCTAAGCGGCACTGGACTGCACAGGTGCAGGTCCAACGGCGCTGGTCTTCAGGGAGCGGCGCTGGGATGCCCAGGTGCATTCCCAGCGGCGCTTGCGAGTCTTGTACTTGCTTCGACGTCTGATTTTCCTTCACCATTTGATTCCGGATTTCCCCCACACTTAGATTTTGACCAAGTGCATAGTTTCTTTCAGACTACAAAACTAAATCATCCTGCACACTTCAATCAAAATATAAAAATGGAAATAACAAGCTAAAACATAAAAAAAATAAAAATAAAAACGAATACGATTGCAACAAGTTACTTGTTTCCTTGATCCATTGAAAGCTTGCATCTGTGATTTTAGAGATATAACTCATATAAAACAGATCACAAATGATAATATTCAAAACAATTCACTTAATTGCAATTAGTCACATATTCATAAAAATGAAAATAAAAATAAAAATAAAAATACGGCTTGGGTTGCCTCCTAAGAAGCGCTAAGTTTAACGAGTCTTCAGCCGGACTCGGCCTAGGAACTAGGTTGAGAAAGAATACGGGGTCGGCCGGGGGCCAGCTCCCGTTGGGTTGTATCGAATATAAGTGTCTGACCTATCTTCCAAATATGACTCGATATTGATCCTTTCTCCTTGTCCTTGGCAAACCTTAGTCTTATAGTCAAAACCATAGGGATTATCCTCGCTTATGTCCTTCTTACTAACCTTTAGTATATTAATCCCAGACTGTAGTATCAACTCTCCTAACTCGACATTAATGTCGGCACATGCGGTCTTTAAAAAGGGTTGCCCTAAAATCACATTGTTTCTAGTGACCACATTTTCCTTTATGATAAAGAACTCTGTCGAGAATTTCAGCCCATCTATGTAAAATACTACATCTTTAACGAATCCTCGAACTCTAATCTTGACATTTCTAAAAAGGTAGACCATTTTATCCTCCCAGACTATCTTGCCTAATTCCTTATTAACATACCCGAAATGATGATCTAAGGGAAGAATATTCATTGTTGCTCTAACGTCTATAAAGGCTTCACATCCTAGATATGCTTGTATTCCTCCAAGAACCTTAAAAATGGTCAGGTCTCCTAGGGCAGAGGTAAACAAATAAGGGTTATACTTAATTATAGCTTGGTCTTTTATGTCATTCCATCCTAAGTTGTCTAGGAACTTGTTTACCCTAACTAGTATCTTGTCCCCTTTTTCTATTCCTCTTTCGGTCTCTTCTAGGATCTTCTCTAGTTTCTCAAGATTAGTTTCCCTATGCAAGTCACTTAAACCTTTTCCATACCTAGCCCTCATATCTACGCCTTCATTATACCAAAAACGACTTAAACTCCTAAGGCAATAGTAGGCATCTAAGGGCTCCTCATCGTGCTCACTTTCAACATTAAAGCATACTTCATCATATTCGACATCCCTAAAGTCTAAAACAGGCAACTTGACTCTTACTTGACCATTTGACAAAGAATTTTCACGTTTAAGAACATGGATGATAGCATCCGCAAGCATGCAAAAATGGTCGTCCTAAAATTAGGGGTCACTACTTCACTTACCGAATCAAGCACAACAAATTCAGTCAAAAATTCTAATTCCTTAACCCTGAGATGGACTCGTTCGACAATCCCCTTTGGTTGTCGGTGAGTCTGATCGGCTAACCGAATGCTCATGTTAACGGGTTTTAGCAAACAAAGGGTAAGTTTCTCATAAATCACAGTAGGCATAACATTAATACTTGACCCTAAATCAGCTAATGCACACGAAAAATATTCATTATTAATAGTGCAAGGAATAAGAAAACTTCCTGGATCTTCAGATGCTTGCGGTAGCTGTGTCCCGTCATCCGGTGCCTTGGGATCTTGAACTTCATCCCTACTGTCCGAGTTGTCCCCATCTTTGATTTTGCACCTTGAAGCGAATTGGGTCTCGACATCTCCTTGAAAAATAGCTGAAAAAGAAGTTTTGCACGAATTTGGACTGACGGAGCCAGGAGCGGTGCTGGGTCTGGGCCAGGAGTGGCGCTGGGGCTCTCCAGCGGCGCTGGCTTGTGCAGCCAACGGCGCTGGTGGTACCTGGATAGATTACAGTTTTGCGTTTTTGCTCTGTTTCTTGTCAAATCCCACCGGACGGTATTGTGTCTCCGCCGAGATGATGGTATGGAGTCGTCCACAGCACTGACAATAGTGGGTCGGGTAGCACTGTTCACACGAAAATAATCATTAGAAAGCTGCAGAATCGTCTCCGACGTCAACAAAAGGAGGATAAGAGTCCATTAGCCTCTTAGTACACACCGATGTTGCATCCAATTCGGGAATTCGTTGCGCTCGCCCAAACACGGTAAACTTCCGCGAATAAGAGTTGGGTGACTCTTATTGGACTCGTCGTTCTGCTTGGATAGTTGGACGCGTTGAGCTCGTCGCCTTGGCCGACGACAACCCATGGTTTGAGATGGAGAAACCGTTGCCATACGTGAGGTACAACAATTGAGGCGGCTTACCTTACATCGTGCGAGCCAAATTGACTTGATAGAGGTTAGTCGAGTCGAAAAGCGTGTCTAACACGGAGTCTGTGGATCGTAATAACAAGATCGAACCGTACTATCTATATCTAAATCAGTACCACTACTACTCCGCAATAAGGTCCTCCTTCTGTGCAAGTTGGGGCAAGCGTCGTTAGTTATAAGAACTCTCTCTTAGACGATCGCCCAACACAAAGAGAAGAACACGCGGGAACCAAAGAAACTCTAATGTAGTGAGAGGTCAATTACTAGTGTTGCACTCATGTTGCATCTACAACGATTGTAGAGCGACTTTGATGAAAAATAGTCGAATGTAGCGTAAGGCCAAGTCGACCTGACCCATAGCGTATCACCAGGGTACAAGTTCGTATTTCCAAAGATATAAACAATTCATCAACATCAATGAGGGGTACAACAGAAGCTTGGCAATTTGAGAGAATACACCTCTGGGTTGGACTTCATTACTTCCGAGCATCTTAGGGTTGCAATCAGGAGGAGACAATGAGGAAATGGAGGGAGAACGTGAAATGCCGAAATATCTCTGCCCGTAAATTGAGAGAGCGGCAATATCCTGATTATGATGAGATAACAAAGCCAAACACTAAAGGAATTGATGGAAGATTACTGTGTCATGAACTAAAGATTAAACGTTTAAGGAAATAATAACCGGGTAGTGTTTAAAGCTTGTGGTGAATAAGAGTTCCAATCGTGAACTAGTCCTGGGCACCAGTCGAGATCAATAATGGTTTTTGGGGCTGTGAGACTCAAAGAATGGGACAATATGATGGCTGGCGACCGAGGTGTAGCCTCCAGTCTGTCAACAAATCTGCGGGTCGAAGAGTGTTGAGATGAGTAGTGATGTGCAGTGGTTCGGGACATCCGGAAGTGGTGGATGAAAAGGTAACCAGGTGACAAATCTGGACCGTGTGGGCGAGATCAGGAGCCACTGTGGAGGTAAAGAAACGGAGAAAACGTGAAAAAGACGTGGTATACAAACTGGAGGTAGTATAGGGGTACAAAATGACACAAAACTAGGAAAATAGTAGCTAATACGGATATCATGAATCACCCAGTGAAGAACGGAATAGGGAAAGAAAAAGAGATGAAAGAAGAGGTTGAGAAAAGAGTAAAAAGCTGTTAAGAAGCTGGGTAAAATATCACATGATTAAAAAGAAAATCCTAAGCGGAAAATACTGAAGTGGCAAATTGTCTAGAGACTGCTTGACATAACAAACAAATAAAGACTCAACCAGCACAATGTACGTGATCATTTCACGTCCTTCACCGCCTATCCCTTCGGGATCGTATTCCTAATGGGTATCATGTGGTGTGTCCAAGAAGGCTACGGTCGTCTCGAGGTGCTGTGAAGTGCATAGTTCGTTTGCCAATACCATGAATCACTGGTCCAGTTCATTTTTAACTGATAAACGCGATTTACGGATATCTCAAATTATGTAGTGTGTGATGGTTCCACAATATGGACAAAGTCAAAGCAGCAACACAGCCCGGGTTCACTGAGAGTGGATTTTAAACTTGTCTAAAAATGAAATTGATAACGGAGGACCATTGTAGAAGGATCGAACGCATAATATTAGTAAGCGATCTTCATAAAACATAAAAACAGAAGGAGTTTTGAAGCAAAAGTAACACCAACGATTGGACAATAACTAATGTAATGTAAAAATGACCCTCCATTGATAAAGTGGTATCATGAAGCCAAACCAAAATGGAAACAATTCACCTATGCAAGGCATGATGGAATGCAACGCATATTTGAAATGGTCCTCTAAAATAAAATCAATGAGTACAGATTGATAATGAAAGTATGAACCGAGTGGCCGGCGGAAGTCGATGATTGTATAGAAACATGAAATAACAATTCGTCCTAAAGTCTCTTATAATCCCAAAATGCATAACACTTACGATGATTCCCTTCGATCATTAGCTTGAAACTGAACCGTTGACAATATTCAGTTAACTAACAACAGCCCTAACCTCTCCATTGCACTCAAGAACACTAGGGGGAATGAAACAACCAAAAGGAATACGATAGAAGACCAATAATATATGTCCACTGCTGAAGTTAATGAAGTCCCATAGTACCAACAGTCCAAAGTTACACCGTGATAAATAAAAACGGTACCTTCACCACATCGCAGAAACCCTACAAAGTAACGGAAACCAAGCAGCTGCCTCTCCCGGTGAGTAGAAATTGCTGCAACGATCGAATCTGAGATAAAAGACACTTAACAATGTGGTAGCAAAGGGGCGTAAAACGGGGGTCTCATCATAATTTAGCAATATGCAAGTATGACATATGGTATAGCTCGACCCTACCTCCCCGTATACACTTGTCGTATGAAACGATTTTGCACAAACCTTGCTTGAGTTACCCCTGATAGCCCTTAATCATATTGACTTAATCATCATCACCACCATTAGGATATATGTTTTTTTCTATGGGATTCAAGCAATCTTGCATGACTAACATTCCACTCATTATTTCCGTTTGCACAACTAAAACGGAAGTGCCTAACAATGTTATCTTCACCAAACTTGGCACCTATTATAATCTTGTATGTGATATAAACAAATTCTCTAGGTTTTTTGTTATTGATGATATTCGAACAAATTATGGAGATCCAACAGCGCGTGAGTGGTTCTCTCGGTGCGCTCATCCACAACACGATCGGGTGCAATTGTCACATGTCATCTAAGTGCGTGTCCCACTACATTTCAGACCGATCTTAGAGTAATTTGATTGACCTGGTGCTTATTCAGGTTTTTCAAGGAGCATTAAGGTTGATTCATGTAGGTTCATTTCGTTGCTTATGTTAATAGAGTCTGAAATATTTGAAAATGATGGACCTCTTTGTCTTGGGGTATCTTGAATACTAGTTACCTGTAATATCCTAAATTTGACCTAATTGCGCAGTTTTTGGCACCAACAAACTCAATATAGCCTTCGGTCTGCCACGTGCTATCGGAAAGGTGGCCTACTTCAACGATATATCTCGCGTTGCTGCATATTGATCTGGTCAATCTTGTTTCTTCGTTTTACTCGAAGTTTGTCTAACCAAGGGCAATGTGTCCATAAGTATGTACCTTATGGCCTTGGGGGGTTAAAACTGGCGGAAAAAATACCATCTGATAGCAAGTGTAATAAACAACGGGGTGCAAAATACAAGCAAACCAATCTTAGACAAAAAAGATGAAAGATACATAGTATCAAAAGCAATTAATACCCACTTGGAATATCCCCGGGCAAACAAACTTTCTATAAATTAACATAATAAGTTAAAAAAAAGAATAACTAATTTGATATCCTATTTTGTGTTAAGGAAGGGTATTTTGAAAATTTGATTAAACGTTAAGAAAAAAAGAAAAATATGGAAAAAAAAGATTGCTACTTAAAAATAACCATAAATTACTATGGAGAGGGTTGGTCTATGTAACAAATTGAAGAACTAAAATATAAACCCTTAAAGTGATAATTTTATGTATGGTGCTTTAAACTTTTCCATTTATTTTCTTAAATAACTGAAAAAGTGTATCTACAATCTACTTGACGAATGGACTCGGAATTAAACATAGGAGTTAGAATTAAGGATGATCCTGTAAAAAAGACGTTACGAAACTAACGGCTTTAAGATACCTTGAGAATAGCTGGATCGTGTGGTACTCGGCTGGTCTATAGGCACTGATGAGCGGTTGCATGCTTTTTAGCGGGTCCAAAGAAAACTTAATTGAATGCAAAGCGTTTCTCTTATTTTTCAATTGTCAAGATTAGCTTAACACAATAATTTTTTTTCCAAAAAATGATATGTGACAAGTCTAATTATAATTGATGTTATTTTAGAAATAAAATAGCACAGCACACACTCATTACAGGACAGGTTACTTAATGGAGCGGACATAGTTACACGGGACCCCGAGGATCAGATTTAGTAGCGGATAGATGCGGATGATAGTAGAGTGCGAGTGAGGGTAAATGGCATCAAGTGACTCAAGATGAAGGCATGTGAAGTTACAAGACACAAGGAGGTGATTCGGGAGTCGAACGAAGCGAAACGAGAAGCAGCAGGCTGCTCTACTGTCCAGTCAAGACAATGCCTGTAATGTCTACAGCCGCGTTGGGGCAGACAGAACCCCGTTGTGCGCCCAGCGTTTTCCTGTATGTAACAACGGAATAGTTATACAAGACCAACCGGACTAAACTTGATTGCCAAAAGTACTATATTTATATGAAAGCCGGAAAGTCGCAACCGTACTTTCCTAAAACCCTTTATTCAGAGCGGAAATAGGCCGATCAGAGCCCCTAGGCGCCCACCGAGACACACCTAGGGTCTTCGTTGAGGCATGAGATCAAAGGTTAGAGCTCTAACACCATGATAGTTTGTTGAAAAATAGCATCAATACTATCTTATAACAGTACATTTAATATTAGAAATCATTATAACTTGTATTGACATCTCACGCATCTCATGGTCTCGACGACCAGTTAACTATCATCTCTTTAATCGCTACTTTGCCATGTTTGCACTACATTGGTATACTGGTAGTGGCAATATCCACTTAATCAATCGATCTCAATTCTCTCTATTTTAGTACTTCACTAGACTTGCTCCGTTAATGTTTCACCTAGTGTTAATAGATGGTGTCTCTTCTCATAGGATTTAGACATCACGACTACTTAACTTATAAAAAGACCAGAGATTCTTACGGAATCAACATAATAAGATATCATTGTGGATTGCCTTTTAAGCGGATTATATGAATATTCCTCTGGGAAAGAGTTTTTTATGCTCTCGGTACTTGATAGATCTTTACCTACTTCTTTTTAGTTGATTTCAACCAGGGCTCTATTGAAGTCCAAGAACATATGTACCTATATGAATAATAAGTTATCTCTCCATTTAGTCAACTTTAGGTGTATTCCACAGCTTCATGACACGTTTAGCATGTCATGACTGAGATCCCTGTGTAGACGGTGAGTTGGTTATGTAGCGATTCATTGTTTATTCTTTGATTTCATCCTAATTACTTATGTTTCTGATGAGTGCCTCTAGCGAAGTTACTCCGTGAAATCACCTTTTAACATTGGCTTTAGTTAACTAATAGACTCGACTGTGTTCATCCCTTATGTATTTATTATCTAGTGTATGATTATAAGACCGTAATTCCATCGGAGAATTGAGACTATTCACTTCCAGATAAATTATAGTACACCTCGCGATAGGTAGATAATATAATTTGAAAGAAGAACTAGTGTGTAACTAAAATATCCATGGATGTAATTAGATATGTTCCTCACTAGAAAACATCTTAATTACCAGGTAGGATAAAAGAATAACACACAGTCGCAAATCACCAGATCTGACAACAATAAAAAACAGTTAAAAATAGGAGAACACACTATAATGTCTCCTACATACTGATTGCATTCCCACCGGCACATCGATCCAAACAAATGTCACTTACAGATAGAACGAATCCATAACTAGTAGCCTAACCCAATTTTAATCTTAAAAAAAGAAATAACAAAGTCTGAAAAGATGAAAGACATTGTTTACCAACTAAAGTAAAGTAAAAGAGTAGATCTAGGTAGAAGATGAAGATCAGAAGGTGTTAGAAGCTCCAAAACCTCCTTGGAATCTGCAAAGTCGACCTAGGGTTTGATGTGGGCGGCTAGGGCTGCCGAATAGGCTATCTCCTAGGGTTTTAAGGGCTGCTTCGGCTTAAATAGAGTGATAAGTCGGTTGCTGAACTGGGCCGCTCAGCGGCGCTGGGGCTTCTGTCTGAAGGTGCCAGCGGCGCTAGCAGCTCCTGCTGCTTCTCGTTTCGCTTCGTTTCGACTCCCGAATCACCTCCTTGTGTCTTGTAACTTCACAGGCCTTCATCTTGAGTCACTTGATGCCATTTACCCTCACTCGCATCTTCCGTGAACCTGCGTAAACATAGAATCCATTAAGTACCGATAGTTCCGGAATATTAACTCAAATAGATATTGAAATGAAGCCTTTCGATAGGGGTTTTTATCACAAAATGGACGCTCATCATAAAAGAACCACCAGCCTTCAACCTTTTAAGAATCTTAATACCAAACACCCTTTCAAAATTGAGGAAATAAAGAAAAATTAAGTAAACACCATAAACCCTATATTTCCTTTGTTACCATAAACCACAACCCCCATATTCCTTACCTTTCATTTTTTTCTAGTTCAATCAATCATTAAAAATGGATCATGATTTATTAGTAGATAGGTTGTCCGATTTTCCAGTGGAAATTCTTGAATGTATCTTGTCAAGATTTGATTTTCCCGTAATTGCACATGTATTCCCCCAAGCCAATGACACGTTTGGGCTCCTTTATTGTAAGAGAGAATCTGACTCATATGCAAGGATTATCAGTTTGAGTAGGACTTATATGCAAGGATTATCAGTTTGAGTAGGCTTCTTCATGAGGTGGCAGATCCAGAAGGCCATATTGAGTTGTTAGGAGCTCAAAACTCATTGGTGCTATTAAGGTATATCAATCCCCAACAAGTCATCAATTTATTTGTTATTAATATAGCAACAAATGAAATACATATCATTAATGTCCTTGAAAATATAGACGGTCATCATTTAGAGGTTAATTATGCAAAGTTTGTCATTGAACCCCGTGTCACCATCCCTGTTATCAATGATATCACATACAAGATTATAGTTGCCAGAGTTTGGTGAAGATAACATTGTTAGGCACTTCCGTTTTAGTCGTGCAAACGGAAATAATGAGTGGAATATTAGTCGTGCCAGATTGCTTGAAGCCCATGAAAACATATATCCTAATGGTGGTGATGATGATTTAATTAGGGCTAGGAACCAAGTAATGTTACTTCTATCGACAAGGTTAGGTGAGTCGATTTATAAATGTCTACCTATTGCTAAATTTATTGAGCCCGTTTTCGGCCTTGCACATGTTATGTTTACCCAAGATGATTTGAGGAAATAAGCCCATTGGACCCCCACCGTCGCAACCTACTTCGGTTTGGATGGGTGGGCGATAATGTTGCTTTGACGCACATATCGTGCGGATGTTGAATTGACATGTATGGTTAAGATAAGCTTATTTCAAATAGTGTTATATTTGATATTATCATTTTGTGTTCATATGACTAGTTGAAATAGTTGAGGGGGTTTAAATGAATAATTGGTTCTCTATAAAAGCCCCCTCTCTTCACTCATTGTATCTAATCCTTCAACCTTTTGAGAATCTTAATACCAAACACCCCTTTCACCCATTTCTCTCTCAAAACACACACTACACACACATATTCATATCTTATCATAATCCATCATGAATTTCATTGTTTTATATGTGGTATGAGAGCAAATTCAAAGAATATGAGTGATCCATATGCATATTCATGGCTGATTTTGTTCCATGTTGTTGGAAATTCATGATTTCACCACTTTTTCAAAAGGTTCATTTTTACATAGTTTGTCCATCGTTTGTTGTTACTAGTTTTGCTTATATCCTTGTTTTTGTTTTTAGATCTTCACTATAGTAGGTTAGATCTTCTAATTTCCTAGCTTAATCATCATTTTCAAAGTTTAAATCACAAATCCGTAGCCTTTTCTCTTTGTTTCTTCAAGTTTTGACAAACTCCCTAAATTTTTGGAGAAACTACCTAAATTTTTAGACAAACTACCTAAATCATATAAGACAAATCATCAAAGGGGGACAAGGGAACATTCCTTGACAAAAGTACATCGTACCTCCCAAGGGAGTATTTTACATAGTTTGTGTTTTGTCTTTTCTATCCCTTCAATTTCCATTCAATATTTTACCTAGTTTCTTTACATAGTTTCTTTACCCAGTTTCTTCATCAAGTTACTTTTCCAGTTTCTTTACCTAGTTTTTCTACCTAGTTTCTTTACCAAGTTTCTTCATCAAGTTTCTTTACCAAGTTTATACCTAATTTCTTTACCAAGTTACTACCTAGTTTCTTTACCAAGTTTCTTTACCAAGTTTCTCTACCAAGTTTCTTTACCAAGTATCAATACCAAGTTTGTACAAACTGTGTACAAACTTGGTAAATCACCAACTTTCTCAAAAAAAATTCTAAGTCCCAATACCAAGTTTGTACAAACCGTGCACAAACTTGGTAAATCACCAATTTCCTCAAAAAATTTCAAAGTCCCAATACCAAGTTTGTATAAACTGTGCACAAACATGGTAAATCACCAATTTCCTCAAAAAAATGTTAAGTACCAATACCAAGTTTGTACAAACTGTTCATAAACTTGGTAAATCACCAAATTTCTCAAAAAAAAATTCTAAGTCTCAATACCAAGTTTGTACAAATTGTGCACAAACTTGGTAAATCACCAATATCCTCAATTTTGCTAAGTTCCGATACCAAGTTTTTACATCCTGTGCACAAACTTGGTAAATCACAAATATCCTCAAAATTTTTCTAAGTACCAATACCAAGTTTGTACAAATTGTGCACAAACTTGGTAAATCACCAACTTTCTCAAAAAATTTCTAAGTTTTAATAACAAGTTTGTACATAATGTGCACAAACTTGGTAAATCACTAATTTCCTCAACATTTTTCTAAGTACCAATACCAAGTTTGTACAAACTGTGCACAAACTTGGTAAATCACCAACTTTCTCAAAAAAATTTCTAAGTCTCAATACCAAGTTTGTACAAATTGTGCACAAACTTGGTAAATCACCAATTTCCTCAAAATTCTAAGTCCCAATACCAAGTTTGTACAAACCGTGCACAAACTTGGTAAATCACCAATTTCCTCAAAAAATTTCAAAGTCCCAATACCAAGTTTGTACAAACTGTGCACAAACTTGGTAAATCACCAATTTGGCTATTCATTTCTTGTGATTCAACAATGTCGATTCTTACATCACAAAATTTCTTTTCAAATGACCCGATCTTAAGAGGGCTTTTTTCATCCACGGTTACAAAACCTACTTTGGCTCAAGTGAAACTTCATGAAAATATGATATGTTCATGTTGTTCAAATACATTGATTTAACCTCATACCAATGTGTTGCAACGATTTACTCCACCAGATAACAATCTTTCAAAAAATACCATTTGATCAAACTTGAGAATGACAAGCTCAAATTTGAAAACAAAAAACTCAAGTTGGCAAATGTTCTCATTCTCAAAAATTTGGATGTCGTTCGAAAAGGAAATAAAAAGCTAAATCAAAACCTTTTGGAATGTCAGTCTAAAGAACTTGTTTTGCAACAAAAGATTTCTAAACTTGACCATGAGTTGTAAAACAAGTCAACCATTTTTGTAAGCAAAGAAAACCAATTCTTGAAGCTCATCAGCCAACAACAGGATACATTTTGTCTTTGGAATCCAAACTCTCTCAGAAACTTGTTCTTGTTTCAAAATTCAAATATGATGTGTCAACAATCTCTTTCTCTGATTTAATTGCTTCGGTTACAAAACAACTCAAAAATATTGAAAACCGACTTGCATCTTTTAAATCAAAATCTCTTACACAATCCTTGAAAAACTCTCGAAACAATCGAGTGAATCTACGATTCCAAAGATTGATATGCCTAAAACTCTTCAAGATCTTTCTCCCGAGGAACCCAAATCATTCACGAACAAATCAATCTCACAAACTCAGCAACCCAAAGCAGCACCTAAGAAAGTTCATACCTCCCACTATCCATCCAACTCATTTTCGGTTAGACGGAGTGTCAACGGAAAGGTTCAATATCGTGATCGATATGGGTGATTGAGTGTTTCACCTAAGGTTCCGCCTTCAATAACTCACTTTTTACAAAGAATAAAGGGCATTCTAAGGAACCTCGATCTTCCAAAACACCGATTCCTTCAAAAACCAACCAGGTGTTTGATGTGGTTTTATTTTATGCTTTTAAATTTATAAGTTGTACAAGTAATTATCTGAAAACACATACACTTACGAGCAGAGAACCCGATCAGTGTAGTATAGTCTAAGTGATAAGTTACAGGATCGTTCGCACGGACGCTTGCACTACCTAATCTAATAATATGTGTAATTCTAGCGGTTGTGGGGTTGTCACGATTTCCTATTAAACTAATTAAAATACTGAAAAGTAAATAGAAGTCGCAACCGCTTATTCAGCGAGAGGCTTAGTCTGAAAATAGTTTGAAAAGGCAAATAACAGTAATTAAATTAAAATACTTGTTTGGCATCTCCGATCTCATGGTACGACCAAATACTATCCTACCTATTTGCTAGTCTGTTAGAAACTTAATCACGGCTCAGATTCTCGTTAGATTCACTTTGCCTAAATACTAGTGCTATCGCTAGACTCACACTACCCTATAAACAAATTCTCGTTAGATTCATTGTTTAAGCATTAATGACCTAAAGTTTGTGTTACTAGTTTATCTTTCAGTTACCCGGCTCTTAAGCCATGACCAGATAGTAATTATCTCCGGTGACCACAGTGCTCGTTTCTAAGTCAAAGGATCGTGTCTGACATTGTTAAGCATCACGTTCTATTCATCCTAATTACTATGGTTCTGGATCCCTCGATTACAAGTGAATCACTTTTTACAACTAGTTATAGACCGACTAGTGTTTTCCATCTTAGCATATTAGTCCTAGTGTATGATCATAGACAACCATCAGAATTAAACTAATATATTCAGATATAGAACCGATAATAATATGAAGAACTAGTAAAACATGGATCTACGATAAATAGTAAAACACACTCCAACAGATTCTAACAAATAAAGTAAAACAATAAACGTCTACATGATCACATCGATCCAAACAAGTATTCAGCCTACTAGCCTGGCATTATTAAAGGAATAACAAAGTCTGAAAAGATGAAAGATATTGTTTACCAACTGAAAGTAAAATAGAAAAGTAGATCTAGGCTGAGGATGAAGATCGGAAGGAGTTAGAAGCTCCAAAACCTTCTGGAAATCTGCAACTACGACCTAGGGTTGAATGTAGGCTGCTAGGACTGCTGAATCGGCTCTCTCTCAGGGTTTTGAGGGTTAGTTCGACTTAAATTAGTGAAATAAGTCGGTTTCTGATCTGGGCCGCCCAACGGCGCTGGGCTGATGGGAGCGGCGCTTGATGTTGGCCAGCGGCGCTGGCATGGCTGCCAGCGGCGCTGGTAGCTCCTGCTGCAGTTCGTTCTTCTTCGTTCGGCTCCCGAATCACCTCCTTGTGTCTTGTAACTTCATAGGCCTTCATCTTGAGTTACTTGATGTCATTTACCCTCTCTCGCATCTTCCGTGAACCTGCGTAAACATACGACTCATTAAGTACCGATAGTTCCGGGATATTAACTCATTAAGTACCGATAGTCCTAACTAACCGTTCATCTACCAAGGCTAATATTGCTTAGTTATCGTCATCTTTTGTCTACTTGCAAAGCTTATATTCTCAAAATAGTTTTCAGACACAGAAAAACTTAAAATTTGCATGAAATAAGTAGTAGAAAACTTGTGATAAATCAAACAATTAGACCAAGGGTTTTTCCTATTCCATCCCCCCACACTTAAATTGTACAACGTCCTCGTTGTACTAGACATAGAAACAAAGGGAAATAGGAAAAACACGTAAAAAGTAAAAGGATTACGAAACTTCCCGGGTCTAAGTTGCATGATAGTTGTTGAAGATGGCATTTGCGGAGCGACTTGAATGATGTCGAATCTTCAAAGACTTGAGTCGTCTCCATTTGATGGTGATCTATTGATGCATCTCCACCTTCTTTTCTTTTTGGTATTTTCTGATTTTCTGATTTTTTTGGATTTTTGGGTTTTCTGATTTTTTTGGATTTTTGGGTTTTCTGATTTTTTTGGATTTTTGGGTTTTTCTGATTTTTTGGATTTTTGGGTTTTTCTGATTTTTTTGGATTTTACGCGGTCTGGTGTACAGAACGGAGTTGGGAGCGGCGCTGGACTGGTGGTGAGCGGCTCTGGCTGGTGCCTGAGCGGCACTGGATAGCAGGGAGCGGCGCTGGATCTGCACAGGTCAGGTCCAGCGGCGCTGGGATGTATGGAGCGGTGCTGGGATGCCAGATGCATTCCCGGCGGCGCTGGAGGTCTCCTAGCGGCGCTTTTGACTCCTGTACGTGTTCTGACGTCTGATTTCTTCAGCGATTTGATGCTCGAACTCCCCCACACTTAGCTTTTGGCCAAGTGCATGGTTTCCTTCAGACTACAAAGCAATATACTTCTGCACACTTCAATCATAATATCAAAAAGAAAAATAACAAGCTAAAACATAAAAAATAAAAATAAAAACAAAATACGATTGCAATAAGTTACTTGTTTCCTTGATCCATTGAAAGCTTGCATCTATGAATCTCAAAACATACTCATAAAATAGATCACAAATGATAATATTTAAAACAATCACTTAATTGCAATTAGTCACATATTCCTTAAAATAAAAATAAAAATAAAAATAAAACTAAAAATAAAAATAAAAATACGGCTTGGGTTGCCTCCCAAGAAGCGCTAAGTTTAACGAGTCTTCAACCGGACTCGGCCTAGGAACTAGGTTGAGGAAGAATACGGGGTCGGCCGAGGGCCGGTACCCGTTGGGTAACGTTCGAAGTGACTTATGGCTTCTTTGACGTTCGTTCTTTTCTCTCCTCCAAGTTTTCTGAGTTCCTTCATGCTTCAGTAGCTTCAACCATCTCCACGTCGATCGGTGTTTGATTCCCAGGGCTGGTTCGGATGGTGACGGATTTAATTTCGAGAAAATAAGGGCTGCAGGGGGTTCCAGCGGCACTGGGAGTTCCCGAGCGGCGTTGGATCTCACCTGGAAGGGTGCCAGCGGCGCGGGTTAGGTGCCAGCGGCGCTGGGCATCACCTGTAGGGTTGCCATCGGCGCTGGCTGGTGTGCCCAACGGCGCTGGTGACTCCGTGGCAGTATCTGATTTTCTGATCTTGCACGATTCGGCTTCTTCTTTATCTCGATCAGCCTTTTCCTCGATTTCAATCTTATAAATTGTTGCTATGCACTCTTGTGATGGTGAAGAACGTAAGTCGATCTTGGCTTTTTTGTCCAATTCTTGCTTTGTTTCCACAGTAAGCCCGAGATAGAAGATTTCAAGGCGTGCTTCATCATCTATTGCACCTTCCGGGCAATTCTTGATCAGTTCTTCCATCCTCTTCCATGCCTCTCCAAGGCCTTCTCCTTCCTTTTGCTCGAATCTCTTTACCTTAAAGATTGGTTCTAGCTTTTTGGCTAGCTCCATCTTTTCCTTCGGATCTATTCTCTTGTAATCTTCTTCTTCCAAGATTCGATATTGCTCGATCATTGATGTAGCTAGGAAGTCTCCTTCTGATGCTTCATCCAATATGCTCTTTTCTACATCCCCTAAGCCATAGTAAAATGATTCGACAATGTCGTCATCCCAAAACGTTCCCGGTGGGAAACAATCAACCATTTCGATTATACGATCCCAGGCTTATTCAATCGACTCGTCCTCATTTTGTTTGAAATCAAAAATAACCGAGCTATCTATACTAAACTCATCGAACTCATCTTCTTCTTCCGTGGATTCGTCATCACTCTCATTTTCTGATCTCCAAGGATTACTCCTAACTTCCACCAATTCTTCTAATTCTCTCATGGTGTCGTTTCCAGCTTCAACTCGGTAGCAAGTAACATTTGCTTCTTCATCTTCGTCGCTTGCCTTTAGCAACACGCACTCGGATTTTTGTCTCAATATCATTTCTCCTTTGTCGAAGTCCATTGTTGCCCTTGCTGAGTATAAGAACGGTCTTCCCAAAATTAGTGGAATTCTATGGTAGGAGGGGAGGTCTAGAACTATAAAGGTTGTTTCAAAACTCACTTCCTTTACCGTAACGGCTACACCTTCCACCTTTCCTCCTTAACATGTCGAGATTCCACTTATAACTTCCAATCTTATCCCTTCTGGATTGAGTCTTTCAAATCTTAAACGGTCGCATAACATTCTAGGCATAATGTTAGCGTTGGATCTGGAGTTTACCATGGCTAGCACGTTCTCTGATTGATTGATGAGACATGGAATCACGAACTTTCCAAGTTTTACCTCTCCGGTGTTGTTCCGTTCCTTCTTCAGTCCTGGTTTCGAGAAGTGTTCAGCTCCTCCTCTCGATCTGCACAAAACTGGTTCAAAAGTGGTCTGCCCGGTGCTCCCAACGGCGCTGGATGGTCCCCAGCGGCACTGGTAGAGTCTGATGAGATCAGGAATCATTCGTTTCAGGTCTTGTGCTTTATCTTTCACCCTTCTGAAGCTTTCCAAGGCCCACCGGACTCGAGTTAAAGTTGTATGCAAATCTGCTTCCTCCGGTAGCCATCTTCGTTGATCATCTCCAAGTTCTTGCGTTTGCTTGATCCTCAGATCCGTTAATGAGTCAGTCACGCTTCTCAACTTTTTTTCTATTCTTTCCCAAACTCCGTCTGCTTTTTGATGTAACAAGGTTTGCATATCCTCAGCTTTTACAAAGAAATGGTCATAGATGTACCTTTCGTATCCTTTCTCCCCAAACGTTCCTTCCTTAAGGTGATCTACCATTTCTCTTAATGAACTAATGAATTTCCAATGTAACCTCATTGCCTTGTCCCATGCTTTCTCCCAATCTGAGTAATCAAGTTGGTCGAATGCCTTGATTTCTTCCATTAGCCTTTCCTGACCTATGAATATCTCTGGAAGCTTGGGTTTCGCCTTCGAGTGGAGATTACGGTAATATTCAGATCCGACAAAGGTCCCCAGCGGCGCTGGTTGGTTCTGTCCCGTTCTTCTTTGCTCTTCTGTCTCCCGGGATGAAGCGTGTCGAGGTGTTTTGGTTGAGTGATCGTTGTCGTTGGACCGATCAAAAATAAAACTAAATACCAATATTTAGTACGGGTAAGTAGAGTATCGTATCCTCAGGGAATCATGGGAAAGTGTCGAATAAGTTACAAAATGTATTTAAACTAGGCATAAACTTAAAATTGAGATTTTGATTGATTTGATTAAAACTAGAAATGATTGAATTAAAACAACAAGAATTTAATAATAAAAAGGTAAGACCATTCTTATGATCCCAATTATGTTTTCAAAAGTATAACCTAACTTATATCCGTTGGAAATCACATAGACATGATTCGTTATAATTTGGAATGAATGAATTTCAGGAACCGATTAATTAGGTTGTGATGATTAATGATAATGAAACCAAGTAATTGACACAACTAAATTCTCTATTCAAAAATCAGATTACAATTAATAAGAGATTATTCCAATAATTAATGATTAACAATAAATTGAAACCAAAAGATAGATGGAAATCATTCAAGGTTAAAAACATGTAATCATTCATTCAAATCCAAATAACATTAGATGTAAAACACAATCAAGAATTAAACATCCAATTCAACATAAATATAAGAAAGGTTGAATACAATTGTCTTACATAATTGTTCACATAAGAATGATCTAAAGAGAATTAGCCTTCCATATTCATCAATGAATCTTCAATTTGGATTGTCATCTCCATGGATTTGTGATTGAATGATGATTTGATGATGATTTTTGGGGCTTGGGAATAGTGTATTGCTGCTCTAAAACTCAGAGATTAGGGCTTGTGTGTGTGTTAATTCGTATATGATTAGTTACCCCAAGTTACAATTAAAACCCTTAAAATTCGACTTCTGATCAGTGGCTGGCGTAACCTACGCCCAATCTGGGCGTAAGGTACGCCCCTTGTAAATCTGCCCAGCGTAACCTACGCCAATCCTGGCCGTAAGGTACGCTTGTTGTATCTTTGATCTTCACCTGGCGTAAGCTACGCTTGATTCCAGCGTAAGCTACGCCTACTTCAATTTTGCCTGGCGTAAGGTACGGTCAAGACTGGCGTAAGTTACGCCAGTTATAACTTCAGTTTTCCAGAATTCCAGAATTTGACTTTCTTTGACTTTGAGTTTCATTCGACTTCCTTTTCGACCCAATTAGTCCAACTAAGCACTTAGAACCTGAAACACTTAAACAAACATAAAAACGCCCTAATCGTCTATTAACATGCACAAGACAATCCGATTTTATCCATTAAGATTATGTCTTTTAGGCGTTTATCATTGAGGTTCTCCATTCCTAACCTATAAATCAATGGTCTAAAAGAAGTGGTGAAAGTGGAACTGGAGTATTTGGGCGAGACATCCCTCCCCAGCGGCACTGGTGAGCTTCTAGCGGCGCTGGTCTGCATGCCCAGCGGCACTGGCAAGTTTCCAGCGGCGCTGGCTTTAGCTGTGTAGAATTTGTTTCCGTCTTTTTCCACTTTGACGTCCTCCTCCATTTCTGAATCAGATTCCTCAAGTCCTTTCCAATGCATTGTACCTATCTTAAGCTAAAACAAACTAAACAAAAACTAAAGAAAAAGAAAACAGGTACAAAAACAAACATAAAAACACAAAAACGATTAGTAACTTTAAGAACAAAATAAAATCTAAATTAACCTAAATGCAAACAATCTAGACTTAATAACTAGAAACGATAAAATAAAAATATTTTTGGATTTTTAAATTTTAAGAAAATGAAAATACTAGCTAAATTGACTAACCTAATTTGACTAAAACCTAATTGACTTAAATCTAAGTACTGAAAGCAACTACTTCGTGCCGAAACACAAAATAGGATCGAATTACACTACTAAACTAAGAATGCGTCGCGTCCCCGGCATCGGCGCCAAAAAGACTTGATGTGGTTTAATTTTTATGTTTTTAAATTTATAAGTTGTACAAGTAATTATCTGAAAACATACACACTTACGAGCAGAGAACCCGATCAGTGTAGTATAGTCTAAGTGATAAGTTACAGGATCATTCGCAGGGACGCTTGCACTACCTAATCTAATAATATGTGTAATTCTAGCGGTTGTGGGGTTGTCACGATTTCCTATTAAACTAATTAAAATACTGAAAAGTAAATAGAAGCTGCAACCGCTTATTCAGCGAGAGGCTTAGTCTGAAAATAGTTTGAAAAAGCAATAACAGTAATTAAATTAAAATACTTGTTTGACATCTCCGATCTCATGGTACGACCAAATACTATCCTACCTATTTGCTAGACTGTTGGAAACTTAATCACGACTCAGATTCTCGTTAGATTCACTTTGCCTAAGTAACTAGTGTTGTCGCTAGACTCACACTACCCTATAAACAAATTCTCGTTAGATTCATTGTTTAAGCATTAATGACCTAAGTTTGTGTTACTAGTTCATCTTTTAGTTACCCGGCTCTTAAGCCATGACCAGATAGTAATTATCTCCGGTGACCACAGTGCTCGTTTCCAAGTCAAAGGATCGCGTCTGACATTGTTAAGCATCATGTTCTATTCATCCTAATTACTACGGTTCTGGATCCCTCGGTTACAAGTGAATCACTTTTTACAACTAGTTATAGACCGACTAGTGTTTTCCATCCTAGCATATTAGTCCTAGTGTATGATCATAGACAACCATCAGAATTAAACTAATATATTCAGATATAGAACCGATAATAATATGAAGAACTAGTAAAACATGGATCTACGATAAACAGTAAAACACACTCCAACAGATCTAACAAATAAAGTAAAACAATAAACGTCTACATGATCACATCGATCCAAACAAGTATTCAGCCTACTAGCCTGACATTATTAAAGGAATAACAAAGTTTGAAAAGATGAAAGACATTGTTTACCAACTGAAAGTAAAATAGAAAAGTAGATCTAGGCTGAGGTTGAAGATCGGAAGGTGTTAGAAGCTCCAAAACCTTCTGGAAATCTGCAACTACGACCTAGGGTTGAATGTAGGCGGCTAGGGCTGCTGAATCGGCTCTCTTCTCCGTTTTGAGGGTTAGTTCGACTTAAATAGTGAAATATGTCGGTTTTTGATCTGGGCCGCCCAGCGGCGCTGGCTGGGCTTGCCAACGGCGTTGGGACTGGGCCAGCGGCGCTGGGCTGATGGGAACGGCGCTTGATGTTGGCCAGCGGCGCTGGCATGGCTGCCAGCGGCGCTGGTAGCTCCTGCTACAGTTCGTTCTTCTTCGTTCGGCTCCAGAATCACCTCCTTGTGTCTTGTAACTTCATAGGCCTTCATCTTGAGTTATTTGATGTCATCTTCCGTGAACCTGCGTAAACATACGACTCATTAAGTACCGATAGTTCCGGGATATTAACTCATTTTAGACATAGAAATGAGGTCTTTCGATAGGGGTTTTTATCACAAAATGGACGCTCATCAGTGTTGCAACCAAAACATGTTCCCTCAACTCCAACACAACGAAAACCATTTAAATACTCAATCTTGGAGCTGCTTGAACTTGTTGTAATTGTGGATATATTTCAATATATTTATACGGCCATTTATCTATGAACCGTTAGGGTCGCACACATAGAACGGGGAGAGATTAATTGAACTTTATATAAATAACAAGAAATCCATTAGAAATGAAAATAACTAAAAGTTTCCAAAAATAGATTTGGAAATGACGAGCGGGTCGGAACGCGAATCGGGTCGAAACAGGATCGGACATCAAGCACCATGAGTCAACCCATGGGTCGACAAAGTCGACCCATGGGGTCCCACTAGGTCGGCGCCGAGCACGAGAGGGGAAGGAGGGGAAAGGAAAATTCATGGAATTTTTCTTTGTCCCACATTGATTGAAACAAAGAAACCTAAGGGTTTTCTATTCTTATAAATAGAACCCTTTTTCCTTCTTTAATCCTTGCACCTAAAAATCTCTTTCCCTCTTCTCTTTTCTTTGGGAGTTCGACACCTAGCCTCTAGGTGCAGACCAAACCAACTAGTTATTTTTGGTGGGTTTATTTTTTAGTTTTTTTTATTTTTATTTTTTTAGAACTATTTTTGGTGGGTTTATTGTTATAACATAAGGTTATAGCTAGCACTTAATTAAGTGCTGAAGATCCGTTCATCCGTTTGCGTGTACGGAACTATTGAGGGGCGTTACTTTGGGCTCTTTCTCGTGGCAAGTTATCTACGTTATTCTTGGCTAAGAATAACGTCTTCGGAGGTCTTCCAAAAGGTTAGTCGTTCTTTCTAAATTTTATTTGTTTAGTTATTATATGCATGCGTGATAGATCTTGCCTAGGGAATTAAAGTGTTTTAATTGTTTTATTACATGCTTCCGCTTTAGTAATTAACTAGGTTAATTAATTATTCATTAATTATTATTTAGATAAAATTAATATGCTTTAAATAATTAAACGGTTTTAATTATTTACAAATTAATCCCTTATGTTTTATAAAAGTTCTAAGTGTAACCCTTGATTAATGAACAATGTTTATTCATGGAATAAACGTCTTTTTAGTTAATAAAATCCCAACACTTGCACCAAAGATGCTCATACGAGTATGCTTAAAGTTCATGATTATGTTCAAACTCCTACACTTGCCCCTAAACCACCATTGATTCCACCATTTATTCCACAAAAACAATTTCTAAATGAAACACCACTGCGGAATTCAGTTTCTGTGGATCAAATTGACACAACTTACCAGTATTTTTCGAAAGTACGTAAGACTTTTGGACCCTTTCTTAAATGGGTTCCAAAAATTTCCTCAAAGTAAGTTGGTGTCATATGGCTTGTACATATTTCTGTGTTCAACCCGTACAAAACCTGTTTAATTGAGACGTTACTTCATAATTAAACCTTTTCATTCACCATTTGTGCTATCAATCATTCTTGCATGATGAACACGTGAGAGAAAAGTTTAAAAGATTGATTGCCCTTTTGAGGAAGAGCACAATAGATTGCCCTTTTGAGGGGGAGTACAATGGATTGCCCATCTGAGGGGGAGCACAATGCATAGTTTGATTCTTTGCTCCGAAGATTATGCTCAGGTTGAGGGGGAGCTAAAATGACAAATCATTTTTGGATTAATTGTTTGTTGTTGAGAAAATTGAGTGTTTGAGGTAGAGCAAGAGATAAATGATCAAAGACTAGAGAGTAAGAACCAAGCCAAGCGCCACACTCAAGTTCAAGCCAAGTTCCACACTCAAAACCAAGCCAAGCTTCCGCACTTTATACCAAGCTTCTACATTTCACAAGAAACCCAAGTCTTCGCCTTCAGAGAATGTTTGAGGATCCAAAAAGTCAAAGTTGATTAAAGACGATGAAGACAAAGTGAAGGCTTCAAAGTCCACTCAACATCAAAGATCCTCAACAAAAAAAGGAGGCCCACAAAAATCTAAAGTCTGAAGACGATGCAACATTTACAATTCAACAACAAGAGGAAAATGCAGAGCTACTGGCTGAACCGACAACTTTGATTCATCAAATCAAACAATAAGGGGGAGTGTAACATCTTAATCTTTTTAATTAACGGTTGACTCAAGTCGTTAAGTCAACATAACGTGTCTGTTAAGCTTATGGTAGATTTAATGCTTAAATGTAGTTAATGTGTTATACGTGCGGGACTTGAATGTCTTATTAATTGATGTAGTAATGTGTTTAAAGATGTAGTTATGTGCCTTTTGAAGTGCTTGAAGGGTTCATTGAGTTGTATATAGTCCATAGAGGTGTTTTGGGGTAATAATGTGATGTAAGAAGTCTAGGGACTAGTTTTGACATAGGGTGAAACTTAAAAACGGGATTAAGGGTTAACTAAACCCTATTTACAATCAAAATCAGTTTTTCCTTCCTTTTCCTCAAGCCCTAACCGCCCCCTCCCTTTCTTGAGCAATTTGTGTGTGATTATTCCGATTAAAGGTGATTTGATAGAGTTTTGGTCTAGATCTTTCATCTCCATAATCATCTACAGGTATATATGATGTTTCCCTTCTGATTTAACATTCTTTTGATCTTACTATGTCAATCATTTCTGGTCAAAGAGTTTCGGTTTGGATTCGATTATGTTTGTGAGTCGATTTAGGTCAAATCGGGTGTCAAATCAATTGTAAAATGTGTTTAATGAATCCATGAATCAATATATGATTTCATAGTGTCAATTGAATCATATTTTGGGTGTTTATGAACTGTAGGTGTCATGGTTAATTTCCATGGATGTTTAATGGGTGAGATCTTTTGTAAAACAAAGAGTTTTAAGGTCTGAAAATCCAGTCATATTGCAAAAATTGTATCTCATTTATAATAATGAGTTAGGAGATGAACCTTACATTTTTGAAAAGTTCTTTGAGTCCCCTACATTTGTTAAGAACTGAGTTTCCTCTCATTTGGTTGTCTTGTATGCCAAAAGTAGTCTACGAAACTGAAAATAGTCTACAAAGATGAAAGTAGTCTACAAATATGAAAGTAGTCTACAAAATGAAAGTAGTCTACAAAATGAAAGTAGTCTACAAAATGAGTCAAGTAGTCTACAGAGTATAGTAGTCTACAATAGATGAAAGTAGTCAACAGAGACCATTATACGACACGTATATAGATTGTAGGCCGGTTTAGTCTCGTTTATACTCGTTAATTGATCCTATGTTCATTATAGGTAGTTGGGAATACTTGCTTTGCACGGTAACCTTAGTTATCATTTGTGTGCGCTTCTACGAGCTAAGATACACTACTTTGACACGCTGAGGGTTCAACAAAAGAGGGTTTCATAATTATAACTTCCCAAATTGGTACCTTATGTTGCTTGTGGGTATGCGGGGTTTACACGGGAGGTATCACGGGATATGCAGTTGACTTTTGAGACCTGAAATGCAGTCCCAAATCATATATAACGTAGTGCATGTTATGAAATGAAGAGTGTTATGTAGTATCTTGCAATGCATTGAGATGTAGTAAATGTTGTTGATTGTTGTATGTGCATGAATGTATGGCTTGCTCATCTAGTTCACTAGACTTGTTAAGTTGCCATGACACGTGCACGTTTAAGGGCCCAAAACGTAAAAGCAATTAACATAGTAAATGTTTAGGTAATGTAGTCACCTAAACTAAATGATGCAGTTTCGAGCTCGTAAAACTTTGATGCAGAAAAGTGTTAAGCTTAACCCGTACTTGCCCTAGCCCGGCTAAGTGCGTTGACGTAGGTTGCTTGGGTGGCTCCTTGCAACATGGTCATTGAGATGTAGTTGAGTAATACGAGGGGTCTGACCCGCCCTCATTTGTCTTGTACATACGGATTACTCGGGGATTGGCTTGCCATTCCTTAACGACGTTTGATGTTCAACTGAATGGTTGTCATCTAGTCTGGTGTAACTTATGTTGCACATTGACGCAGTTAAAATGTGGTAAAGCAGTTAAAACGTAGTAAAGCAGTTAATGTAGAAAGCAGTTATGTGGTTATATGTGTGTAATGAAGTAAAATAGGATAGGCACATTTAGGGTGGTTCATCCTAATATGAAGTATTGTGTGTTTGATGTGTGTTGTGCCTTAAAGAAGTATTTAAATCCATAATGTTTGAAAGGGACAAATGTTTATAACTTGAGTGTTATCTTACTTAGCTAATAAGTTAGCTAACACTTGTCTTTTGAAATGTGTTGCTCCCTCAGGTTTAGCGTAGCTGAGGTTGTTGACGAAGATGAGTGAGGAATGGGTAGAATGCTTGATGAAGTCCTTAGCTACCCATAGATGCTGAATTTTTATAGACATTTGTTTATGTTTGTCTTTAATGAAGTTTGAATGCTATGTAGTCGGTTGTTTTGTGTTGGGCAGCCGACGGGTTTCTATTAAACTTGTTTTGATGATGCGATTAGTAACACCATTGAATAAAGTAAACCAAACAGATTTTAATTGGTTTGGACTTTTAAAGTTTCTTCCGCTTTCTTTTAACGCCATTAGGCGAAAATTTTTGGAAACCCATATTTTTAAACGAAGGGTGTTACAGGGAGATTGTTAGATATTAAAATAGTGTTGGATTTGATATAATAGTTTGTGTCCATATGACTAGGTTAAATAGTTGAGGGGGTTTAAATGAACAATTGGGTCCCTATAAAAGCCCCCTCTCTTCACTCATTGTATCTAAGTCTTCAACCTTTTGAGAAGGGAAGTGATATCTGTACCACCATAATTGATACATCTACCACACATAAGCAATACTAACTTGTACTGTATGCTGAAAAACTTGTATTTTATGGTAAATTAATAGAAAATAATGGTACTATTATCATTTCTCTTTTGAGAATCTTAATACCAAAACACACACTATACACACATATTCATACATATTCATATCTTATCATAATCTATCATGAATTTCATTCTTTTACAAATAGATTTAAAATGGTGTTTAATTTTTTTTATAAAAATGCTTCATAATCGCAAAACTCTATTTACTTATAGTTGAAAAGTATTTCTATATAATAAAAAACTTTTTAGATCAGTTGTCTATCTAGCTACATACATTTTCATTAAAAGTTAACTAGCAGATTGATAGTTTGACAGGTCTATGATTACACTATTACAGCCCATTAATTTTCATGCCAAGTTTTGAGTTATGTAAGACCATTCAGAGTACCCATTAAATGGGCGTTACAATCATTGGAATGCCCCGAAACGCCCCCGGGAATGCCCTCTTCGGTCCCGGGGGGAGTTCCGCTCTCTTATTTTTCATGCCCCGTAGCAATTCTAACGCCAAGCACCTCAAGTTTCTTTTTGACTTCTTGCCTGCGATTGTTGTACTTTGTGTGGGTCCTTTGACCGCTCGGGAGTTCCAACACACAAAAGAAGCTTTTTAATTTTTTTTTATTCTCTAAAATTCCTTTTATATATACATTCATATTTTATATCTATATTATATCAATTCTAAAAATGGAATGCCCTAGGTCATTCTTCTATCCCAAAAGAATGGGGGAATGCCCCTTATGATTAGCATAAGCCACATGTCATGCAAGGAGTGAAGGAGAGGCATTCCCCTAATGCTCCACTCCTCATAGTCTAAGTTTGCTAACTTCTCTAAAATTGATGCACTCTATACTTTTTGAATATTTGTCTTTTTTTTTCTCTTCTCGGACTTCTCTTAAAATTAAAATATAATATTTAATTTTTCCTCGAAAAAAACCTTCACTTATATAAGAACATATTTTATAAAGCTACCGGAATGTATTCTTCTTTTGGCAAAAATGATTGATTTAGCACGTCATTGGATATGAATTTCTAGGTTCTTATGCGTTACGCACCCATCCGTTAATGGAAACATCACTTCCTCCGAGATTCATATGTTAAACATCCCCCATGCTACTTCGGTCACAACATAAGCTATTGATACTTTTGACTATTGGACTTTCTTCACAAATTTCCCTCCCACACCTTTCCATCCCGTTTAATTTTTTTCTCTCTCTTCATACTCTTTTTTCTCATTAAAATTAAAATATAATATTTAATTTTTCCTCGAAAAAAACCTTCACTTATATAAGAACATATTTTATAAAGCTACCGGAATGTATTCTTCTTTTGGCAAAAATGATTGATTTAGCACGTCATTGGATATGAATTTCTAGGTTCTTATGCGTTACGCACCCATCCGTTAATGGAAACATCACTTCCTCCGAGATTCATATGTTAAACATCCCCCATGCTACTTCGGTCACAACATAAGCTATTGATACTTTTGACTATTGGACTTTCTTCACAAATTTCCCTCCCACACCTTTCCATCCCGTTTAATTTTTTTCTCTCTCTTCATACTCTTTTTTCTCATTGAATGAGCAACATGTATTTAAAAATGGGAGAAAGTTATAACGTTGGAAAGAAGAGTATAATTTTTTAGTTGAAAAATCATAAAAGGTAAAAGTTGAAAGACAATAAAATGTTATTATGGTAGAAAAATGAAAAACATATCATGTATGCACATGACGTAAATGTGGAGTGGTGTATCAACCCTTCAAAATTCAAATAATAATATCCATACAACTCAATTTAACCTTTCGACCTTTTCAACCATTTTTACCGACACTCCATAAATATTCAACCCCTCAAATTTATTTTTTTTTTCTTTTTATATTAAACTAAACAATTTTATATAAACAAGTTATTTAAAAACAACTTTAAATAGAAAGAAAGAAACTGCTCACTGCCGCCTTCCGCGAGTTTTGAACCCCAATACCTCGACGGTGTGTGGGGAAGCTTAGATGTAGGCAGACCTTACCCTATCAAGGTAGAGAGTTTGCTTAAAAGTTCTACCTAAATGGTTGAAAAGGACCTCCGGCCTTTTTGCATGGGATGAGGATTGAACCCTTGACCTCTGTCTCCAGAGGTCAGGGTGTTTACCACTGATCCAAACCACACTGCTTATTAAAAACAACTTTAAATAGAAACAAACTTATTTCAATAATAATTCATTTAAACTTATAGAAGTAATTACTAAACTTGTATATATGTAATATTATAGGGTTTGTTTTGAAAATAATAATATTAAATTAAAAGAAAAAGTGACGTGTCATCTTCTTCCATTTTTATAAACACACACACACACACACACACACACACACATATATATATATATATATATATATATAAAATAAATAAATATATATATAAATACAAAGTGATTAATTATATTAATATATATATATAATATATATATATATAATATATATATATATAATATATATATATATAATATATATATATATAATATATATATATAATATATATATATATAATATATATATATAATATATATATATAATATATATATATATAATATATATATATAATATATATATATAATATATATATATAAAGAAAATAAAGGAAGAAAAAGCAAGAACGGCTGGAATTTCGTTGTGGACGCTCCAACGTTCAAAAATCTCACTCTCTCTCGGCGGCTTCTATACCCGCTATCATACTCGCTTGACCATAAATCCGGGGGTGACGGCGGTGTTAACGCCGATATGGGGTGATACTGCCGGCTTCACCAACCCATTCCGTGTCCCCTTATACTATATATGATAATATTATCATAATTATATCATTTGATTAGTTGTTATTAATTTAATTAGCTAATATGTATAACTAATTTGAAATAATATGAGTACCAAATAAAGTAATTTAACAAATTAAATAAAACCATGAGTTTGAATTCTATATTTGGCGTGTTGGAGTTGTAAAGGAGTCTTCATAAAAATGTACTCTTCTTGGGATTTTAGGTGTAAAATAACATATCTTATGGGATCGATCACAACACACACGAAATCAACACGATTAGTACTAAAGCAAACAAGAGAAATAACAAACGATACAAATAATTACTAGATTCGGTTCAAAAAGCTTCATCTACTACTACAAATATCCATTTGTAGCCTAGCATGTCAAAATGAAGACATTGTGAAGGTAATCTCCAAACATATATCCAATATTCCAATGTACAGGAAAAGTAGATTGAAATCTTGACAAAAGAATGCAAATGATGAATATAATACAAATACTCCTATGTAAAGGGAAAAAGAAGATCCTATGGACAATGGGTTGCAATGTAGGAATTGGAGTGGGGAAAATATAAAACAACTTGTGAGTTATGCTAAACATTAGGGACAAGGGTGTAGTCGGCAAGTTTTATCGGCAAGATGGATCGGCTTGCATCGGCTCTTTGGCAAGGTTATAGCATGTGTATCGGCTAGTTTTGGTAAGTTCCATCGGCAAGTTGAATCGGCCACTTTTGGCCGAAGCAACTGAACGTTGGGTTTATGGGTTTTGCATGCATCGAGGTAAACAAACATATATATACACACACACATATATATATACATACACCTATCTGTATATTTTTTCGGCAACCCTTTCGATCTTCGCCATTTTTTCCGGCCACTTTCTTGTGTCCACATCGATAAGGGTTTATGGGTTTTGATCACTGTCATCATCATCATCGTCGGAAGTGGCTAAACTCCGGCGTGCCACCATCTTCCTTTTTTTCCTGTTTTCCGGCAAGTTTTCCGGCGAGTTTCTTTTTTTTTTATTCTCGTTTCCCCGAAAGTTTTCCGGCGATGATGATGAAGAAGTTGGTATATATATATATAAACCGATCGATATAGATATAGAAGAGATAGATAAATATAGGTATGTGTATAAAGGGTTTGTCAACAAAAAGTGGGTGAGATTGTGGGAAGAAGAGGGAGGTGAGTGAAGAAATATAATAATAATAATAATATATCCTTATTTTTTTTTGCCGATCAGCTCCTTTTACACAACTACACCCTTATTTTTAGCTCGAAATTGGTAAAAATTGGCATATTTTGGCTATGCCACATGGCAAATTATGATTGGCTCAAAACTTGCCAATTTGCCACATTGGCTCTACACCCCTGCCCCTTAGGCCACTCTTCGGTTCCAGTTATTTTTCAAAAAGCCTAATCAACGTATCATATCAATTTTCTATATATCTCTTCCACAAACATTTTTTTTACTTACAACAATAACATATTAATCTTTCCAGAAACACCCAATTAGTATATACATACAATTAATATGCATACACATAAACATCATTTTTTCCCACAAACCCTCTACCTCATCGCCCACAATAATGTCCTTCCCACAAAATCATCCTATGTCATTATAAATTTTCTATAGACAACCTTGATGCGGGTATTCTAATGTTGACATACTACTTTTTAGTTTTGTCAAACACCTCATCACTTTTAAAATAAAATTAAAAAAAAAGTAAATGGGTGGGAACATCTTGGACCCATGTACTATTTTGGTACTCAGAGCGCACATCACGTAAAACTCATGTCCGGTGAAACACCATCCTCACACATGATGCACGAGATATATTTCTTCACTTGCCTTTGACAAGATTTAAACTTGTGACCTTGTAGTCACATGTTGGCGATACGGGATTTAAAATATCGCATCACTTATTTATAATTTCCTAATCACTTTACTTTTTCATTAATTTATTTTACACACAAATAACAAGGACCTACAAGCTCGTCACTTCCTCGTCGGTTCACCAGTGAAAGAAACTGATTTCGCTAGGTGACGAGACGTAGCATATGGCGTCAATTTATTGACGCAGAGCGTGGAGGCCATTGGAATCCCTCTTAAAAACTAACAAGTATATCAGTCGTTTTAAATCGTCTAATTCCATAAAGGGGTTTCCTTCAAATCAACACACGTCTAACATATGAAAAGCTGATAGGTAGTTAGATGGTACAATTCAAATGCTGATTGAACCACTTGAGAGAAAAGAGAGACATGACATGACACTGATATGGATTTACCAATCACCCATAAAAAGATAAACCATATTAAGATTTTGTAATTTATGTATTCTTTCTTAATTTTTGAATATGTACTCTCACGCACCCATATATATATATATTCTCTGATCTAACTTGATCATTGGAGCTTAATATCGGGATCAAGGTCTTATACAATTGATTCTATACCAAGAAGAGGGCAAATCTTGAAATCCGATGGATGATTAAAGTAACCAAGAAGATTTTGATAATCTTCTCATAGTATAAGGCTTTTATCCTCTGACATATATGCCTCATAATTTGCTAATATAATATTATATAAATGTCATTTGTTTTCTAAATAGGGAAAATGATTTATGATGTTAAATCATCTTTGTTAGATGATGTTGCTCTCACGTACTCACTTACATCAATTTTACACATGTCAAAAAGCCCCCCATATTTTTATGGTTTGTGAGAGCAACATCATCTAAGATGATGTTAACATCATCTAAGTTATCCCCTTCAAAATATATCCCTTTTGACAGTGTTAGTAGTACTTTTCAAACATCATATATGTGACAGTGTTAGTAGTAGTTTTCAAAACATATTAACAAGAAATTAATTAACACGCAAATTAAGTGTCTATCATCATATACGCCAACCAAACCAGGCAAAATCTTATGAACAATTAAGTCGATACAATTAAATTGTCTTGAAATTTAATGTGTTCTTAATTAATAAACTAGTTATACGTGCGTGAGATCCTAACCAAGCAAGCCATAGGTGGTGAGATCGGATGCAGTGGTTGCACCAGTGACCGCATGAAGATTGTTGGAATGGTCAGGCTGCAACCTTAGTGTCAAGATATGTGGTGCCACCATATGTGGGTAACCATACACATTTTCGTATTCTACTCCATCTTCAATCATGCCGTATTGTGGATCTTCTCCTCTTATATCCTGCATAAATTATATATCCCCATAAATGTCTGGATTGTGTGTATAGTAATCTTTGGTCAAGTGCTAATAATAGTTTGATGATTAAGTCAAGAATGACTTGAAGTTTTGAGTGCTTACAAATTCATGCATGAGTTTTTTGTATACATCTTGTGCACTCCTCACCTGAAACAATAAAAGCAATTTTGGTAAACTTGTAGACATATACTGATATACATTGAATTATTGTATCATGAAAGATGTAGTTTGCAAGAAATTAAACTACCTTCTTCTTGGAAGTCTCTACTTTATTACTAATAACTTTGAGCTGCATATGTTGGTTAACATTGAGATTAGGATCAGCTTTGACATCTCAATCAGGTATATATAAGTCATACGCATATATATATGCCTTAAATTTTATGAACAAAAGGAAAAGTTTTTAATAAATTTTTGGCTAACCTTCCGCTCACGGATAATGTACACTGCTTCCTGTGAATCTTTTTCGAGCGCAAACAACTCTTCAAAGCCCAAATCTTCCAAACAATCACCAAATCTTTGCCTGAACAAACCATATCAAGGAAAAGAAATCATGAATGTAATAATCTAAACTTGAATGGAACATATAATATAAACATGCATGGTTCAGAAACTGAAAAAGGTAACTTCAGGAAATTAGTTGATTTTGAGTTAAAGGTACCTAATTTGCTTCCTAAGATTTCTGTTCACCTCTTTCTGCTGTCTCAATTCCTCTTGCATTTTCTGCATAAGATTTTGTGAAAAGTTTAGCTAGTAATGGAGTTGTATCAATGATTGACATATAAACATCTAGCTAATACTCCTAAGAACAAAAAAGTAAAAAAAGAGGAGGCCATCACCTAAGATGCCACACAAGAGTCATCTTGCCATTAGCACGTTTCAACTGCTAATGTGCGAAGAGTGAATATAATAAGCTTAACAAATCGAACTTAACAAATAAAAAGTACAATGATTAAATTGAACTTTTTCTAGAATACAATCCGATTATTTTTTATTTGCATTAAGGAAATTATCTAGCATTGTGTATCGATTGACGTTGTGTTAAATTGGAGATTTTAAATCTATTGTCAAAAAATTGGTAATTGTTGAGACAAAGGATTCGTTGATGAAAACTTGGTCGCTGATGTGGGTCATCATCGAACCATCAGCGAGTCCAGTGACTCATTGACAACTGTTCATTCTTATCCACTTGTTTGTCAAGGCGGAAGTAGTTCAAATCACATGAAGACAAGAATCACATGGTGATGGTTACAACTGTATTTAACCTTCTATGGAAATGGTTCGGTTAGAAGAAGAAGAGAAGCATTATCTTTTATACCCAAAATGGTAATGAAGACAAGAAGCATCAGCTGCAGTACTTCAAACCAATAGAAGATCGACAACCACCATCATGTCAACATCTAGATCTCAATGGTGTTGCCTTATATCTTCCCCTATATAAGGCAACACATTGCAACACAATTTGGTGTGTTTGTCCACCAGAAAACTTAGTATTTTAGCATTTAAATTTGTTGTAATTTTTGTTAAGTTTTGTGTGTTGCAAAAAATTAACAAAGTATTTTATATGCTTGTAAGTCAAGTGTAACAATCGATCATGTATTCACTATTTAATCAATGATACATATGATTTAACTTGCATAGTTCTTATTATTACATTTATCTTTACTGTTCTTACTTACATTATTAGTTGTTAATCTAAGTTAAACAAACTTGTGGACTGTCAGTGATCCTTTGTGAATTTTTGTTACTCTGATCAGAGTCACAGAATCATCTGCCGATGAAGGTGTGCAACCATGTAGGGCCTTCGGAAATACAGGGTCTCCAAATTTTAGGGCCTTATTTGGCATCAAAACGTTTTTTCACTAAGTCTTCAAAATTTCAGCAAATCTCAGCTACGGCCGAGCCTAATGATGGACACCCTGCTCTAATGATGTCTAGGCCCCAGGGTATAGTATAATAGTAATAAAAATAAACCAACATAATGAAGATGAATCATAAGAACCAACCACAAAAGCCTTGGAAAAACTAACGTGGAAATAATTGAAGCTAATGAAAGTTTGTGTTTAAATAAGAACCACTCACACAAGGTTTTATCCGTATGGTATTTGAAGTGTACATATATAAGATGCCTCTTTGGTAATTAATACATAAGATGCTCTTTGGTAAACTGCTACTAGCTAGCATCTTCATTTTTTTCACTTCCCACATAAGAAAATCCATCATATATAGGTTAGAGTAAAATCCATTGGCCTAACATGAAACCTTAATTTTTGTATGATGATACTTATGTTTTATTCCTCTCAACATATATTGATCCAACAGTACCTACTATCATATGATCCATGCAATATTATGTATATGCTGTAGATGTGAGTGACAATCTTTTATCTAAATTTGTGACCCCCATCCTTTACTAAATAGAAGGATATATGATCTAAAAGTTAATTTCATATTAATCATTCAATATTATTTTAAATAGCTAAACAAAACATAGTTTGTATATTAATCTTTACAATAATTGTCCAATTTGGTGTTATTAACACCTTTTTGCTTTTATGGCATATCATATCTATAACATTCATACCGATTATACTAGCTAGCAGTGTTTTCACGACCGGACCGGACCGGCCGGCCGGATCGGTTGAGCCGGGAACCGGCAAAGACAACGGTCCGTTTATAGGTGTCGAAACGGTCCGTTTATAGGTGTCGAAACGGTCCGTTTATAGGTGTCGAAACGGTCCGTTTATAGGTGTCGAAACGGTCCGTTTATAGGTGTCGAAACGGTCCGTTTATAGGTGTCGAAACGGTCCGTTTATAGGTGTCGAAACGGTCCGTTTATAGGTGTCGAAACGGTCCGTTTATAGGTGTCGAAACGGTCCGTTTATAGGTGTCGAAACGGTCCGTTTATAGGTGTCGAAACGGTCCGTTTATAGGTGTCGAAACGGTCCGTTTATAGGTGTCGAAACGGTCCGTTTATAGGTGTCGAAACGGTCCGTTTATAGGTGTCGAAACGGTCCGTTTATAGGTGTCGAAACGGTCCGTTTATAGGTGTCGAAACGGTCCGTTTATAGGTGTCGAAACGGTCCGTTTATAGGTGTCGAAACGGTCCGTTTATAGGTGTCGAAACGGTCCGTTTATAGGTGTCGAAACGGTCCGTTTATAGGTGTCGAAACGGTCCGTTTATAGGTGTCGAAACGGTCCGTTTATAGGTGTCGAAACGGTCCGTTTATAGGTGTCGAAACGGTCCGTTTATAGGTGTCGAAACGGTCCGTTTATAGGTGTCGAAACGGTCCGTTTATAGGTGTCGAAACGGTCCGTTTATAGGTGTCGAAACGGTCCGTTTATAGGTGTCGAAACGGTCCGTTTATAGGTGTCGAAACGGTCCGTTTATAGGTGTCGAAACGGTCCGTTTATAGGTGTCGAAACGGTCCGTTTATAGGTGTCGAAACGGTCCGTTTATAGGTGTCGAAACGGTCCGTTTATAGGTGTCGAAACGGTCCGTTTATAGGTGTCGAAACGGTCCGTTTATAGGTGTCGAAACGGTCCGTTTATAGGTGTCGAAACGGTCCGTTTATAGGTGTCGAAACGGTCCGTTTATAGGTGTCGAAACGGTCCGTTTATAGGTGTCGAAACGGTCCGTTTATAGGTGTCGAAACGGTCCGTTTATAGGTGTCGAAACGGTCCGTTTATAGGTGTCGAAACGGTCCGTTTATAGGTGTCGAAACGGTCCGTTTATAGGTGTCGAAACGGTCCGTTTATAGGTGTCGAAACGGTCCGTTTATAGGTGTCGAAACGGTCCGTTTATAGGTGTCGAAACGGTCCGTTTATAGGTGTCGAAACGGTCCGTTTATAGGTGTCGAAACGGTCCGTTTATAGGTGTCGAAACGGTCCGTTTATAGGTGTCGAAACGGTCCGTTTATAGGTGTCGAAACGGTCCGTTTATAGGTGTCGAAACGGTCCGTTTATAGGTGTCGAAACGGTCCGTTTATAGGTGTCGAAACGGTCCGTTTATAGGTGTCGAAACGGTCCGTTTATAGGTGTCGAAACGGTCCGTTTATAGGTGTCGAAACGGTCCGTTTATAGGTGTCGAAACGGTCCGTTTATAGGTGTCGAAACGGTCCGTTTATAGGTGTCGAAACGGTCCGTTTATAGGTGTCGAAACGGTCCGTTTATAGGTGTCGAAACGGTCCGTTTATAGGTGTCGAAACGGTCCGTTTATAGGTGTCGAAACGGTCCGTTTATAGGTGTCGAAACGGTCCGTTTATAGGTGTCGAAACGGTCCGTTTATAGGTGTCGAAACGGTCCGTTTATAGGTGTCGAAACGGTCCGTTTATAGGTGTCGAAACGGTCCGTTTATAGGTGTCGAAACGGTCCGTTTATAGGTGTCGAAACGGTCCGTTTATAGGTGTCGAAACGGTCCGTTTATAGGTGTCGAAACGGTCCGTTTATAGGTGTCGAAACGGTCCGTTTATAGGTGTCGAAACGGTCATGCAGTTAAGGTTGAGAGGTCGTTCAACAAAAAAGAAGAAGATAAAGGGAGAAGAAAATGGGTTGTATCGGTTTGTGTGTTTTTTTGTTTTCCTGGCTTTCATCTTTTTAACTTTTTAATGTAATATTATATAGTACAATCTTTAAAGTTGGATGACAGTAGTTACACGTGAATAAAAAATGAATATGTCATATTTCTTTGTTTTTTTATTTTATTTATAGTATATAGAGATAGATGTTTATATATATATATATTATATATATTATATATATTTATATTATCCGGTTCTTTATCCCGGTTCAACCGATCCAACCGATTGGACCAGTGACCAGTTGGTAGACCGGCTTGCTGTCCGGTCCGGTTTTGAAAACATTGCTAGCTAGTTAAAGTACCTGATAATGAGAGTTCCATAGATCGATTCCAGACATCTTTTGATACTGATCGAAAAACTGCTTCATCCTAAACCAAACATCGGAACCACAAACACATGATTCATCAATATTATTAAACTTAGTGAATTGAAGCTAGTATATATTTGAGCAACTACAGAATAAATTAACCATATATCAAATTCACTTTTGCTAAGATATTCGATGTCTTTTCGGATTTTTAGAATATGAATAAAATTTTCTGTTAATTTTATTGTCGCAATCTTACCGATGGGTAGTACCAAACTTTTATAACTATTTACATCACCCTTTTTCAGTAAACTAATTTCTCTACATGATTTAGTTTTTCCCGTGTTTAAAGGGCCTACTTTGTTATGAACAATCTAATTAATATTATATATAATTAAAAAGGTAGTATTAGCTAAAGTAATAGATATGAAATAGATACATACGTGATAGAAGGACTGATGTATTCATGAAGCTTATCAGTACATGAAACCATAATAATGGCAACTTTTGCATCACACAACACAGTGAGTTCACTCGCCTTCTTAAACAACCCGTTCCTTCTTTTCGAGTATGTTACTTGCCTGTTGGTCGAGTTTTCGATCTTTTTTATCTGGATTTTGCCTCTTGCCATTGAGTCTCTTTTTTTGGTATATTGATCTGCTTGTTTATTACTAATCTATGGAATATCAAAAATGTTGTTCTTTGGGTTTTTTGATCAAGATAGAGGAATTGAGATTGTGTGGTGTAGAGAGAACACACACAGTAAGTGTGTGTGAGGAAATGGAAAAGAAAGGAAAGAGGAAGAAAGGAAGGTGGAATTGTTGCTAGAAATAGGAGGAATTTGCCTAAATTGAGAAAAGGGTAGGAGGGATTGATAAAGCCATTTAATTACATGCTCACTTTAACAAGCCAGGGTGATTTTGTAATTTCATTCATTAGGATATCAACATCAATATCGATATTGTAAAGATTACATGTGTAGATGAAGAGGTCTTTTCTCGTTTAAATCATATGGCTATAAATAGCGAATCTTTGATTAAGATATACGCGGTTTAGTTAATACAAAATACTTTGGTTAGGGTTTTGAGTTAAAAGGATTCGACCTCCCGGATAACCTGAATATGAAAAAGCGTCTTCCATTTACGTTTTAATATATGTTACTTGTGAAATTCTAATCAAGGAAATCGCATTTGACGCCTTAAATGAAAAGTTGATTCTTTCATGTGTGGTAATTGTATATGAGATAGCTTTAAATCCATTATCTAATGAAAAATACTTTGGACTAATGTAGGCTATCGGAGGATGACATTGATGCTTGTTGATCATGAATGAGGTTTAGGCATAATTTTTCGGTTGTAGATTGAAGGTCCTCCATTGCACCTTTACAACCACTCTCTAGAACTTCATTCTCACATGGTGCAATATCCCACTAACCAACCCTTCCAACATCAAAAAGCTACTTGAGATATATACACAATAATCTTCACACCTCACTACCTCAGTATGGTAAAAGCTAGCCTCGTTAACCTGGTGATAATCACCTATTGTTGGGTGATCTGGAAATGCCAAAACGACTGCATATTCTCCAACAAAAGTCCATCAATCTGTTTTGCAGCAAAAGAAATCAAGACTGAGCTACCTGTGGATGACAAATCTTACAACAAAAAACCAAGTAGAATGACCAAACTGATATACTTATGATTTTTAATTTCTCTTGTAATCTAGTTTTTCTCTGATGAATAGGCCTGGCAAAATGGGCGGGGCGGGCGGGTTTGGGTAACGGGTCAAAGCGGGTGCGGGTCCAAGCGGGTCTTTCCAAAAATGCGGGTCTAAGCGGGTCGGGTGCAGTCACCAATGCAACGATACCCTTCTGTCATCACAATGAACAAGGCTGTATCGTTGCATTGGTGACTGGCGTTCACGCATAAGATAGGCATGTTGACTTATTTATGCATTTGGTACTTGCATTTGATATTCATATCATTGAGCATTCATTTACACGCATTTACGTACTTATGAAATTTTGTTGATTGGATATTGTTGTGTTACTTAAAGGCTCACTGTAAGTCACGTCTAGCCTCTACTTGTACATTATGATTATTGTTTATGGTTCCTTGTGGACCATTACTACGAACTCACCAACCTTGTGTTGACTATGCTTAGTACACTTTTCAGGTAACCAGGTTATCCAGGACGTGGAGTTTGATTTGTTTGCTTGCTGTTGAACCCGGACTGGACTTATATGGATCAAGGATCCATTTACCTTATGTTGCATAGTATTTAGGATTGATAGCCTTCTTTTGATGTCGTTTGTAATATTGATGGTTTCTTGCTCCTGTTGTATTGTGATACTTGTTCTTTTATTGTATGGATTCACCGAATCCTTTATTTGCATTTAGTTCATGTTCTACATTAATTCCACCTTGTGCTATATGATTTCCGTGATATTCTGAGCCTTGGCTTGGGGTGTTACAGAATGGTGGCCCATGCGTGGTCGTAGAGAATTAGGCGGTTTGACCTAGACTACGGCTTAAGTTAAAACTTTTCATATAGCATGCATGGTTAGGAATTCGTGTGCAATGTGAATTATGTGAATCCCCGTGTGAGTTCGTAGTTAAGACCTCTTGTGTGATAGCTTAAATTCAATGTGTTGTTTTGATATGGATACTATGTGATTAATGTGTTGTTTTGATATGGGTACTATGTGATCAATGTGTTGTTTTGATATGGATACTATGTGATCAATGTGTTGTTTTGATATGGATACTATGTGATCAATGTGTTGTTTTGATATGGATACTATGTGATCAATGTGTTGTTTTGATATGGGTACTATGTGATCAATGTGTTGTTTTGATATGGATACTATGTGATCAATGTGTTGTTTTGATATGGATACTATGTGATCAATGTGTTGTTTTGATATGGGTACTATGTGATTAATGTGTTGTTTTGATATGGATACTATGTGATCAATGTGTTGTTTTGATATGGATACTATGTGATCAATGTGTTGTTTTGATATGGGTACTATGTGATCAATGTGTTGTTTTGATATGGATACTATGTGATCAATGTGTTGTTTTGATATGGATACTATGTGATCAATGTGTTGTTTTGATATGGATACTATGTGATCAATGTGTTGTTTTGATATGGATACTATGTGATCAATGTGTTGTTTTGATATGGGTACTATGTGATCAATGTGTTGTTTTGATATGGGTACTATGTGATCAATGTGTTGTTCTGATATGGATACTATGTGATCAATGTGTTGTTTTGATATGGATACTATGTGATCAATGTGTTGTTTTGATATGGATACTATGTGATCAATGTGTTGTTTTGATATGGATACTATGTGATCAATGTGTTGTTTTGATATGGATACTATGTGATCAATGTGTTGTTTTGATATGGATACTATGTGATCAATGTGTTGTTTTGATATGGATACTATGTGATCAATGTGTTGTTTTGATATGGGTACTATGTGATCAATGTGTTGTTTTGATATGGATACTATGTGATCAATGTGTTGTTTTGATATGGATACTATGTGATCAATGTGTTGTTTTGATATGGGTACTATGTGATCAATGTGTTGTTTTGATATGGATACTATGTGATCAATGTGTTGTTTTGATATGGATACTATGTGATCAATGTGTTGTTTTGATATGGGTACTATGTGATCAATGTGTTGTTTTGATATGGGTACTATGTGATCAATGTGTTGTTTTGATATGGATACTATGTGATCAATGTGTTGTTTTGATATGGGTACTATGTGATCAATGTGTTGTTTTGATATGGGTACTATGTGATCAATGTGTTGTTTTGATATGGATACTATGTGATCAATGTGTTGTTTTGATATGGGTACTATGTGATCAATGTGTTGTTTTGATATGGGTACTATGTGATCAATGTGTTGTTTTGATATGGATACTATGTGATCAATGTGTTGTTTTGATATGGATACTATGTGATCAATGTGTTGTTTTGATATGGATACTATGTGATCAATGTGTTGTTTTGATATGGGTACTATGTGATCAATGTGTTGTTTTGATATGGATACTATGTGATCAATGTGTTGTTTTGATATGGATACTATGTGATCAATGTGTTGTTTTGATATGGGTACTATGTGATCAATGTGTTGTTTTGATATGGATACTATGTGATCAATGTGTTGTTTTGATATGGATACTATGTGATCAATGTGTTGTTTTGATATGGGTACTATGTGATCAATGTGTTGTTTTGATATGGATACTATGTGATCAATGTGTTGTTTTGATATGGATACTATGTGATCAATGTGTTGTTTTGATATGGGTACTATGTGATCAATGTGTTGTTTTGATATGGATACTATGTGATCAATGTGTTGTTTTGATATGGATACTATGTGATCAATGTGTTGTTTTGATATGGGTACTATGTGATTAATGTGTTGTTTTGATATGGATACTATGTGATCAATGTGTTGTTTTGATATGGATACTATGTGATCAATGTGTTGTTTTGATATGGGTACTATGTGATCAATGTGTTGTTTTGATATGGATACTATGTGATCAATGTGTTGTTTTGATATGGATACTATGTGATCAATGTGTTGTTTTGATATGGGTACTATGTGATCAATGTGTTGTTTTGATATGGATACTATGTGATCAATGTGTTGTTATGATATGGGTACTATGTGATTAAGCGTGATCATTATGCATGATGTAACGGAAATAGATAATGCATATGTAGGTGTGCTAATCAACAAACACTTTCATGAAAGGATTGGTTTACTAGTTGATAGTTTGGCATGTATAAAGTAGGTTGTTAGGCTAAATTGTATACCTGAGATAAGCGAATACGGTGATGTATGTATAAATATTTAATAAATGGACAATTATATGAATAAGAACGGTAGACATGTTTCAAACTTGAGTATGCTCCAAAATGTAAATTCTTAACCTAGTTCTAAGGAAGAATTGGTAATGATTGAAAACTTATGCATAGTTATACCCAACGTATGAGAGATTGTATGTACGGCTTGGTATTGCGAGATTAGTTGATAGACCTACAAAATCTTACCTTCTAACTAGGTTATGTAAATAATTGTTAGGAAATGCGGTAGAACAAATATGATTGCCATGATATCCTAATTGTCGAATATGCTTGAATTTCGTGCCTAACTAATTTGGTGAAATAAATCGTTAGGACTTGGTAATGCACGCGTAAAGGTAATTGAAATCTTGGACAATTGCGTGTATAGGTTGCCATGTTAGCCCAATTATTTGAATATCTCGAAAATCTTGTCGCCTGACTTACTTATGGAATACATAGTTAGGAATTGAAGACGCATGCGTAGATGTAAATGGTATAGCTGGTACGACCATTATGAACTACTTGACTACGTTATTTCCTCTTGTTTAATGTATGATTTAGTCAGTAACATAGAGACTATAAGTATAGTTATATTATGAAAATGAGAACCCCGTTGTATTATACGTCCTTAAGACTGAACTCTAGGAAAATGCCTGAGTTAACTAAAGTGGATTGATTAGAATAAACGAATAACAGTGGAGTTAATTGCGAATTCAATATCGATGGCGACAACGGAACGTAACAATTCATTGGGAGCTGCTATACAACTATAAACTTACTATGGGCGAGAAGGAACGACCTTGATTAGGCTAACCATAGATTGGACAAATAAAATAAAAATTTAAAAGTCTACCCAACATGTAAAATATGCGCAAGAACGAGCGTCGCGGGAATGGAGTTGAGGTCTAAACGATATTGGGTGGTATATAATCACGTACACGATTGGTAAGGGTTGATTTAATTGGACGCCTAACTTAATGCGCAACCGAGATCTCATAAAGACGGGAACGATGAGCCAATTGAGTGCCGTAATGAGAGTCACAAGTGAAACGTGAGAAGCTTGAGCCCTTAAAGTGTACGATTATCAAACCTTTTAGGACTAAACGGATCCCTAGATCGTTGTCCATCACACAAAGGTGGTGCCGTCAAGATTGGATGTCGTGGACACGAGCCCTGCCATTGCCAGAATGGAAGACCGGAGGTGAAAGCAAACGTTTGACTTCAGTGATTGAGCTGCCAACTAGGGGTGAAACATGTCACTAGTGCGCTAACTATAAGTCAAATCGTCATAATAAGTGTTACCTGTTTACAACTAATTGCACTTAATGTTAACCGCGATATGTATATATACATATATAACAATAATAAATAATAAATTCCTGGACACTGACAATAAACTCGTTTGAGAAAAAAAAAAAAAATGGAATTATAACCCGGAGATCGATGAATCATGGCGAAAGGTTCTAATACTTGGTATGAAGGATGTGTGCGACGTCACCCGATTCTAAATAACCTAACGAGCTATAAACTAAAAACTTGTTACATAATACGGCTCCTTTAATCGAATGAATTTTTGCTAATATAATAGTAAGATGTTTTTGAGATAGATGCGATGATTATAAACGAAAAGACAAATGAATCTTTGGTAAACACCCCTAGAGATTTTCAAAAATTAAATTGCGTAACAAATTGTAACTTATGAAGGAGTTCTTTTAACGAGGGAATCAACCATGGCGTGTATGAGATGGAATGATCAGAATGGGAATGACATGTGAGTGGAAACCCGAGCTGTCATATAGTACTAAACGGAGCCATGTGCTACAAGTGATGAGAGCGGATAACATTAGCGAGATTTGAATCTTTGAGAGCGAGAGTCGTTGTAATTTCGAGGAACCGGTAGGAATCTTAGGTAGCGAGGTCACGAAGCTAAGGAACAAACGCTACACGAATTTCAGAGGTTGGAGGATACACAAGACGCGGAAACGAGTTCACTAGGGAGCGAGGGGACCGTGTAAGGGTTGGATACCTAAAACTGTTTAACAACTAGGGTTTTGTTGAATTTCGGGACGAAATTCTTTTGACGGGGGAATAATGTAACAACCGTGACTTTTGACCCGTTGACTATTTGTGCCATTTGGCTAACAATTTAGTTAGTAATATAAATTAAAGTCTTTTGGGGTTCATTTAAGTGCAATGTGTACATATAGGTCAATTTGTCGTGCAATTTGGGACTTATGCGCTAATCGAGTTCATTAGTCGTGCTAATCGATGCTTACAATTTAAATTCAACTAAATGTAAATGACTTTTGTAAATCAAGGTAGAAGCTTGGGAGAATAAGCGAGTTTTAGCGAAACGTTAAGTTAAAGTATGGTTGTGAGTCGTTTTGGCATTTAAAGGGGTTAACGTTTAGTTATTTGTCGAATTTAGCGGAGTGGGAGCCTACCCTTTTGGTGTCTAGGCCGGCCCCCTTCCAACCCATCCTCACACCCACCCATTCCTTCTCTTACCTTATCTTTTCTTTCTTTCTTTCTTTCTTTCTTCTTCAAGAACAAAGCACACACACACAAATGTCTTTCTCTCTCTCTCTAAGATTCTTACACCAAGATTATGGTTTCAAGTTAGATTAGTGCTAGAAACATCATCTATTTCATCTCCTTTGCATCATATCAAGATTTGGGTCATCAAAAAGTGCAAGAACATCCTCTTTTGGGTCAAATTTGGGTAAAGCTTTTGGAAGAAGAATTAGTAAGTGAAACTCATCCCTTAATCATCATTTTATGTTTATTAACTTGCTTCTAGTTGATTACAAGTAAATTCGGGTCACGAATCGGGTCAAAACGCAATTAGGGTTAATTAGGGTTTTAATTAGGGTTTGAATGATTTAGTAATGATTTTGATGTTTTAATTGTGGATTGGGTTATGTAATTTAGTTTATTGATATGATAGGGTTTTAATTAGGGTTTTAATTAGGGTTTTAATTAGGGTTTTAATTAGGGTTTTAATTAGGGTTTTAATTAGGGTTTGTTTAGGGTTCTGGTCATTTCGAGTAATTACATGTCCTAAAATGACTTAAAATGGAATTAGGGTTAATTAGGGTTTTAATTAGGGTTTGAATGATTTAGTAGTGATTTTGATGTTTTGGTCGAAATGGTGGATTGGGTTATGTGTATTTATGTTTATTGATACTTAGTTATGCTCAAAATCGAGTTGGAAAGGTCTTTTGGTCGATCCCTAGGACTAAAATGGTGTTTGGAGGTGTTTTGGGTCGTTTAGGATCGTTCCTGATGCTGTTTGGCTGCAGAAAGGGCTCACTGCGGCGCAGTGGGAGGTGCCAGATCCCACTGCGGCGCAGTGAAAAGTTACTGGTCAAGCGATTCTTCGTCAACTTCAAACGCTTATAACTTTTGATCCGTAAGTCCAATCGAGTCATATGACCTATCGTTGGAATCGTATAAGAGTCTACTTTCTTTTGGTAACATTCATTTTTCATGAATCTTTCTCCATTTTCAAAAATGTCTAGTCGAATGTGTCTTGTTCTTACGCGGGAAAGCGGTTAGATGTCTAAGAGTTGTGACTCGACCCTAATCTTACTAAACCAACTTGTTTAGGATTATAGAAGTTGACTTTGATGATAATATGATATTTATTGCTAGGTTGCGGACTCGTAGCGGTTGTTGAGCATTTATAACTCCTTTTTAACTCGTAATCGTAGCTTGGAAGCCAAGGTGAGTTCCGTAGTTTCCTACTCAATAGAGATTCGGGCTGAAAAGTGTAAACATACGTGCTTCATTGTTTGAGTGATTTGTTGATTATGCGGTAAACTTTGGTTACATATTGTGATTAAGATAGAACATGACGTGCATTGTAGAGTCGTATGATTTGTTGTACGATAGACTTGTGTTTGAGGTTGATTATGCTTTTGTGTTTATTGATATATTGATTGTTTGACTTGATTGTTGGATTGATGTGACGGTTCTTTTCGTTTGATTGACTTGGGTTATGTTTTAGTTAAGTATTACTTTTACATTAGGATAGACGTACATACATGGAAGTCGGTTATGCCTTCATTGAGTTTTAGATGTGGTGGGAAGGCTGCGGGTGACCCTATATATAAGCATCTGGGACTTGAAGAAAGTAGAATCCTCTGAAGTATATGTACGTATAGTTGGTTTAAATTATGGTTGTTGGCTTATGTTTGAGATGAATGTTGATAGTTGGCTTATGATTGATGAATGTTGATAGTAGGCTTATGGTTGATGAATGTGATAGTTGGCTTATGTTTGAGGAATGTTGATAGTTGGCTTATGTTGGATGAATGTTGATAATTGGCTTATGTTGGATGAATGTTGATAATTGGCTTATGTTTGAGGAATGTTGATAGTTGGCTTATGTTGGATGAATGTTGATAGTTGGTTTATGATTGATGAATGTTGATAGTAGGCTTATGTTGGATGAATGTTGATAGTTGGCTTATGTTTAAGGAATGTTGATAGTTGGCTTATGTTTGAGGAATGTTGATAGTTGGCTTATGTTTGAGGAATGTTGATAGTTGGCTTATGTTGGATGAATGTTGATAATTGGCTTATGTTGGATGAATGTTGATAGTTGGCTTATGTTTAAGGAATGTTGATAGTTGGCTTATGTTTGAGGAATGTTGATAGTTGGCTTATGTTTGAGGAATGTTGATAGTTGGCTTATGTTTGAGAATGTTGATAGTTGGCTTATGTTTGAGGAATGTTGATAGTTGGCTTATGTTTGAGGAATGTTGATAGTTGGCTTATGTTTGAGGAATGTTGATAGTTGGCTTATGTTTGATGGAATGTTGATAGTTGGCTTATGTTTGAGGAATGTTGATAGTTGGCTTATGTTTGAGGAATGTTGATAGTTGGCTTATGTTTGAGGAATGTTGATAGTTGGCTTATGTTGGATGAATGTTGATAATTGGCTTATGTTGGAGGAATGTTGATAGTTGGCTTATGTTTGAGGAATGTTGATAGTTGGCTTATGTTTGAGGAATGTTGATAGTTGGCTTATGTTTGAGGAATGTTGGTTGTTGGCTTATGTTTGAGGAATGTTGATAGTTGGCTTATGTTTGAGGAATGTTGATAGTTGGCTTATGTTGGATGAATGTTGATAATTGGCTTATGTTGGAGGAATGTTGATAGTTGGCTTATGTTTGAGGAATGTTGATAGTTGGCTTATGTTTGAGGAATGTTGATAGTTGGCTTATGTTTGAGGAATGTTGGTTGTTGGCTTATGTTTGAGGAATGTTGATAGTTGGCTTATGTTTGAGGAATGTTGATAGTTGGCTTATGTTGGATGAATGTTGATAGTTGGCTTATGTTTGAGGAATGTTGATAGTTGGCTTATGTTTGAGGAATGTTGATAGTTGGCTTATGTTGGATGAATGTTGATAGTAGGCTTATGGTTGATGAATGTTGATAGTTGGCTTATGTTTGAGGAATGTTGATAGTTGGCTTATGTTTGATGAATGTTGATAGTTGGCTTATGTTTGAGGAATGTTGATAGTTGGCTTATGTTTGAGGAATGTTGATAGTTGGCTTATGTTGGATGAATGTTGATAGTTGGCTTATGTTTGAGGAATGTTGATAGTTGGCTTATGTTTGAGGAATGTTGATAGTTGGCTTATGTTGGATGAATGTTGATAATAGGCTTATGGTTGGATGAATGTTGATAGTTGGCTTATGTTTGAGGAATGTTGATAGTTGGCTTATGTTTGATGAATGTTGATAATTGGCTTATGTTTGATGAATATTGATAGTTGGCTTATGTTTGAGGAATGTTGATAGTTGGCTTATGTTTGAGGAATGTTGATAGTTGGCTTATGTTTGTAATATTGATGGTTTCTTGCTCCTGTTGTATTGTGATACTTGTTCTTTTATTGTATGGATTCACCGAATCCTTTATTTGCATTTAGTTCATGTTCTACATTAATTCCACCTTGTGCTATATGATTTCCGTGATATTCTGAGCCTTGGCTTGGGGTGTTACATTTATGATTTATGATGATTCTAGAAATCACCCATCTATAGTTCTATACTATATGAACACTTTGATTCATATTTTGTGCTACTTTTCCACGACAGGCACAACACCTCAAATATTTTTGAAAGAAAAAAACTTATGCGTTCCGTTCATTTTTGTTTTTTAAGAAAACATAAAAAAAGAAAACGTGTTATAATCATAATTTTCTAAGAAGTTTTTTTCTTAAAAGAAAGAAAACAATGTTTTATACTTTTCAATCGAAAACTTAAAAATATCTTTTTATTGTTTTCTATTATCCATTTTCATTTTTCATCTCCCTTCTCCCCCTCCCCTCTATAACATGTTTTCTAATTTTCTAATATGGAAAATGAAAATGACATTTTCTAATTAGAATGCGTTTTTAAAATTTTCATTAGTTTTTCAGAAATAGAAAACCCCTTTCATTTTCCCAAAAAAAAAATAAAATAGAAAACTTAGAAAACATATTTACAACCAAACGCACCTTTAGCGTTTACGATCGAATTCCATCACGGGTGGATTTTACACCTAGTAACTTCGTTCAATTGTCTTTGATTGTGCACTTGACTATTGAGCTTTTTTCGAATAACCCAAGCGTACAAACTCGAATTAATTTTGAGCTTTCAAGGACTTGGTTCATGCTCTTATCGAGCATTAAGCATATGAATATATGAGTGTATATATAAAGACTAGAAGGGTGCCTGCACGTTGCAGCGGAAACAGTTTATAATTGTGTGAGATGCCGTAACGGTAATACAAGCTGTTTAGGTGTGTGTGTGTGTGTGTGTGTGTGTGAGAGAGAGAGAGAGAGAGAGAGAGAGAGAGAGAGAGAGAGAGAGAGAGAGAGAGAGAGAGAGAGAGAGAGAGAGAGAGAGAGAGAGACAGAGAGAGAGAGAGACAGAGAGAGAGAGAGAGAGAGAGAGAGAGAGAGAGAGACAGAGTGAGAGAGAGAGAGAGAGAAAAAGAGAGGGATACATACAAACAACCGTGCGACCATGAGATATAATTGGTTAGGGTTATTTAGGGATAGTTTGGTTATATTAAAAAAATGCTGAATTTCCTAAAATAGGAGAGCCCGTTTGTTTTATAAAACACTAGTCTTCAATCCCGTCCGATTGACGGGTAGTTTTAAACCACATAGTTTATAACTTTCGTTTTCATGACTTGTGTATACACATATTAACAAATGCCTATAATGAAAATTGTTTTGTGTAAGTTGAGGGGTAGCACATGTAATGTGACATCATTAAAGACTACAGCACCAGCAGATATGTTGCTCACAAACTTCTACTTGAGCTGCTTCTTGTTGGTAAACAGGTATGCTGCAAGCGGCTTTGCTTTTGAGTTTATAAAGTCAATGTCGTCATCCATTTTCTCAACCAACATAAACCAAAAGAGAGATATCAATCACCTAAATTTATTAGAATACTTTGAGCCAAATGTCAATATTTACTGATACTATAGGAAGTAAAGAACCAGATATCTCCTCATTCAATATCAAGGAGTCTTCTCGGGGATCCAGCACTATGGTTGAAGCATTTAGTCTGTAACAATAGTAGGATTGGTTAAATCTACTAACCTAAATTCACTATCAGCTACGCCAAAATTATTTTTTTTGTACATATCAAAACGGATTAGGCTGGGTTATCCCAATTCCCAAACAACTTGTATCCAAATTTTTTGAGCTTTGTATACATAATTATTGTGTCAAATATGAGTACAAAAAATATTATTTTCACTGCTCTTGTCTGTTAGACCTCCTATAATTATCTTTTTAGAAACCCTGTCATCATCCAATAGCTTTGTCAGTCTAGCAAAGTGATTGGAACTCACAACTCGAGACATATCTTTAGACTTTAGAGGATCCCCTCCATAAAACTTGACCAACTGATCTTTTAAAGAGTCTATCTGTACAAATGATATCAGTTGACTCATTAATCTGATCAGTTGTGTTCTATAAATGTAATATGGACTTACGAAGTAAGATTGTAGAAACAAACCTTATCTTCTATTTTGTAGTTGCTGAAGTTCATCCATCATAAGATGTCCGACTGATTCATAACCCATCTCCAAAGCTATATCATACAAACAAATTCATATTAGAGAAAATGGTGGGTTAATTGCAGTCTATGATCATGACCATATAGAAAAGTTAGAAGAACATGCACAACGTATAGAATTAAGAACCAAATATAGAATTAAGAACATACTTGGCGAGTTTGACCATGGAGCTAAGACCAACAGTACGTTTGCAAACCCCAATTTAAAAACAGTGAAGAAGTCGTAAGCCTATAGAATTAAGAACCAAATATACCAAACCTCGCATATTTATTCCAATTCTTATGGAAACGTTTTTCGCAGTAAGTATATCATTAATCTCGTCACTTGTTTAACATTTCATCCCTAACTAAACATGTCTTTAAACAATCTTTCATACAAAATCACAATGTAACAAAATAAATTAATTATACAATGACTAAGCAATGTTACATGATAATTATAGAATTATATTTATATATGATATCTCAATATGGACCATATGGTTACCCCGACTCGATCCAAAACGTCAAGCTAAACCCACTTTTGTTTTTCCAACTAAAGATCAACACTATCTATAAAATGCATTAACGTATTCCTCATTAAACAATGTTGCTTGAATTCGAGTACAATGAAAATATAAAGCTTATAAATAGTACTCAATTGCTGCCCTCATATTAGCACAAATAAATTAATTTATACAATGAACAACACAAATATTGAGAAACTGACAATAAATAGTTACTTACGCATTGTTCTTTTAACATTGACCTGAACTTTAATAGTCCCATTTTGTTCATGAGAAACAATGTATGTTCCCACTCATGATATTTTATCAAACACCTTGTATGCAAAATGTGATGCACTAATCTCGAATCACAATACACCTAAATAAATGAACATAAAGTGAGGGATTATCCAATTTGGAGTAAGAATAACTACATATTACGAAAATAACCCACCTCTTTCCCTCTAAGCATGTGTGCTATGTTGTTTGTGTGTTGTTTTTGCCATTTGCTGTTCTTTTCGTTTGGTATTGATTTTCTAGGTATGATGGTTGTAATTGTAATTGTAACTGTAGTCGGCATCTAGTAATTCGCTAGATGATTGTTATTTATAATATTTTGCCGTTCAAAAAAAAATAACATAATACATAGCATCATTTAATATATATATATATATTATATATATATATTATATATATATATATATATATATATATATATAATATATAGTAAGAATATATATATATACATATATCAGATATTATCATAATACATCTCAATAATTAATTGGAATTCAAATATAATAAGCCGTAAATCAAAAGATGAGTATTCAAAAATCAATAAAAAGGGATTATAATACTATGAAAAGATATAGATTGAAGAAGAGAGAGAGCGAGATCGAGATATAGATGGAACCGTGATTTTTAGGGATAGTATTAGGGCTGAAAATCTATAAGGAATCGGGATTTTGAAAAGGGTTGAGAAAGAAGGTTGAGACGAGGGAGTTATTTCTTAAAAAAATTTCAGTAAAGGTTATATTTTTTTCCCCTTAGAATTGACTAGAAGGGTGCCCGCGCGTTGCAGCGGCAATGCGGCGGCAACAACATATAGCATGCAAGGTGTCGTGATAACGATGATTTAAAGCTAAACACTTGTGAAATGAATAATAACGATTCTCGTTCATGATTCCCGAATCATTTCCTTTGGCCAAAGACTGTAAACTATTATTATACTAACCTTATCTCTCCTATAACATAACTCATACCATTATCGTTTGAAAAAGGGATAATATTTATGGATCCAAAACAACTTTTAGGGGCTGTTTGATTCACAGAATGTTCTAGAAGGAATTAGAATCTGTCAAAGGAATTGGAATTTGAAGGAATTGGAATTGAAGGAATTGGAATTTGAAGGAATTGGAATTTAAATTCCTGAGAATTCCGCGAACCAAACGCCCCCTTACAGTTTGCCTTATAGAAGTTATCATAAGAGGTTGTGCAACTATACAACCCGGTTGATTTAACATAAACTTGGGAAATTTGTTTGTGACCAAATATGAGACTATGACTAAAAGACTCATAACACACCCAAAACTGGATTTGAAATCCACATGACATGCATCTAAATTAAATGTTCGTTCATTTCATGTCCAGCTTAAAATGAAAGTCTATTTATTGGCTCATTCTTAAAAGTTAACATGTTTAACTACCAATAATAAAGTGCAACCTAGATTGTGCACATACAATGGCTGTTGATATTTCTTGTAAGAATGAAAAATAATCAGCTGCAACCGTGTATAAAAGCAGTTTTTAACTGTGTAAAAAGCCTTGTTTTGTAGTAGTGTCAGTAGAGTATGTAGTCTACCAAAAGTCTGTCATTGATAACCCTTTACTTCTTTTATAATGCTCTGCAAGTCACTTGAAAAAAAAGTATCAACAAAACATATACTGGTTGAGTTCATTCAATATCAATGAAATTAATAAAACTATAGTGATAGTGTAAGTTTTACATCAGTGCAAATAATAGACAACATAGTACCCCAAGCACAGGGTATCTTTTCAGACATGGATTTGAGTTGGTTCTTGTCTACAAAGCCAAGCCTGTCGATGAACTAAACAGTATATAATGACCTGAGAAGAAGTAGGTGGATGTGGACCATAATCCCGTTCATTGCTCGGTTTATTATGTATGTTGTGTCATATGTAAAGTATAAGGATTTAGTGTGTCAAGATGATAGATAATAACCGAATGGCGGTTATTAGAAGTTATAGGTAGTTATGTCTGTTAGGAAAAGTCATGGCCATTCGTGAACAGTCACAATGGTTCAGTAAATGTATTATATATACAAAGTGTCGTATAACAGAATTTCAATAATCTATCACATACGATTATTATTCAGTAACTTTTCTCTCGTTCATCTTTGTGAATCAAACGATTAGGGACAACAATTGGTATCAGAGCCATCAGGTTCTTTGATTCTCAAACACTGTGACCAGAAAATCTTAACGCCGACCGGAAAATGTACGGGGTGGAATACGGTAACAGGAAGAAAGAAAACTTACTTGAATTATAATCGGAGCACGTCGGAGATGGTGGTGCACAACCGGAATTGATAGAAACCGACGGAAGTTGCAGGCGGCAACACAACTTCAATCATACTCTTGAAAAAGGAGGAATACCGATTGGAGGAAAGAAACCGACTTTGATCGAACTCTTGAAGAAGGAGGAACATACCGATTGAAGGAATTGATTACCCCATCGACATCCAGTGAAGAAAGAATATTAGGGTTCTTTTGATTTTTGGGGGAAACCACTTCTGTTGGGGACAGTTCGCAGGGACGACACAGAAGGACAAAAGCCAATCTAATTTTTGGGCTTTTAATAAACTTAAAAAAAAAAACACTTTTGTGGGAAGCGGCTTAAAAAGCGACACAAAAGGAAAAGCCAAACCGTTTTGGGCTTCATAACAACCGGATTATTGGGCCGAAAAGGAGATTAGTAATTGGGCTTCTATTTGGAATCTGTATCTTTTCAAGGAAACACATAATCTACAATTTGGGATTTACAACACTTTTATCGGACCGACAGGAGAAGGACGCTTTGACTTGGAAAGGTTCTTTAAAAGGAATTATTTTTGGATATCCACAACACTAAGGTTAGAAATCTAAATCATTCTTGGATTTCTAGTTTACTAGTAGTATAAATTTTTCATCTATACTATTAGGAAACCCCAAATTTTAGAAAGTGAAGATTATTAGAATAGAAACCATGTCTGGAGAAAATCCTAATGGCGCCTTAGTAACACAAAAACCCGTTGCACCAATCTCTCATTATCAATGCCCCGTTTTGAAACAAACAAATTATACCGTTTGGGCCATTCAAATCAAAGTTATACTTGAAGCGAATGGATTATGGGAAATGATAGAACCTAAGGAAGATGCGGAACCCGATGAGAAAAGGGATGAGGCAACGATTGCCTTTTTATACCAAGCATTGACCGAAGATGTGATACTGCAAGTTGCGGGGTGTAAGACTGCGAAAGAAGTCTGGGAGGCGTTAAAAAAGAGACATGTCGGAGCAGATAAAGTGCAGAAGGCACGTTTACAATCGTTGATGATTGGATTTCAAACACTCCAAATGAAGGAGGACGACACGTTAGATGCCTTTACTGCTAAGTTAAATGGTTATGCCACTAAGGCAAAAGAATTAGGAAAAACCTTGGATCAACCGTTACTAGTACGAAAACTTTTAGATTCAATGCCAGATAGGTTCATCCAAATAGTGGCATCCATAGAACAAAACTCTGATCTAGACGAAGTTACTTTCGACGAGATCATTGGAAAATTAAAAGCGTATGAGGAAAGAATTAAACTCAAGAAAGGTGGACGTGGAGACAGCAAGGAAAACTTATTATTCGCACATGGCGAACACTCTGGAAGAGGAAGGCGATTCGGCAATCGCGGACGTGGTAGATCAAACTCTTCACGAGGAAACTGGCAAAACAATAGATATAAAAACGACTCGAAAGAGGAAGGCTCAACTCACAAGGCGAGAACAAACACAAAGTGGAATAAGCAAGTGAAGGATATGAGCAAAATACAATGTCACAGATGTAGAAAATTTGGACATTTTAGGAAGGACTGCAATCAACTGCCGACAATGACAATGCAGGAACAATCAAATCTTATCCATGAAGACGAAGAGCCATCATTGTTACTGGCAACACACAAAACTGAGCACGAAGAGGTACTGTTAAATGAAGGACAATTTCAACCCGAAAAGTATGCAACAACAGACGAAAGTATCTGGTATTTAGATAATGGAGCAAGCAACCATATGACGGGGACTAAGAGTCACTTCAGGGATATTGATGATAACATAACAGGACGTGTTCGTTTTGGAGATGGATCGTATGTAGAGATAAAGGGAAAAGGCTCTGTTTTGTTAGGATGTAGGAATCACGAACAGAAGATTATATCGGAAGTATACTACATTCCAAACCTTAAGAGCAACATACTGAGTCTAGGACAACTCACGGAGATAGGGTGTAAAGTCATCTTGGAAGGAAACAAACTGACTTTACATGACAAAAATAAGAGGTTGCTGATGAAGATTGAAAGATCAAGGAATAGACTTTACAGCATCAAACTAAAGATAGGTACACCCATATGTCTCCTAGCGAATATAGATAGCCAAGCATGGTTGTGGCACGCTAGATTAGGTCATCTAAACTTTGAGGACATCAAGAACATGACAAGGAAAAATCTAGTGGAAGGAATACCAAAGATTAATCACGCAGGACAGATTTGTGATGCCTGCTTATTAGGGCAGGCACAGTAGGACTCCATTCCCAAATCAAGCCAAATTTAGATCGAAGAAACCTTTGGATCTAGTATATGGAGATCTCTGTGGCCCTATAAGCCCAACCACAAACTCCGGGAAGCAATACATTTTCTTGTTAGTGGACGATTGTACACGTTTCATGTGGGCCTACTTTCTGACATCGAAAGATCAAGCATTTGATACTTTCAAGGAATTTAGATAACATATTGAAACGGAATTAAGGACAAAATTAAGGATGCTGAGAACAGATCGAGGAGGTGAGTTCACATCTAATGAATTCACCAAGTACTGCAAGGAGAATGGAATAGCACGACAGTTAACAGCACCTTACTCACCACAACCAAACGGAGTCGTATAGAACAGTGCTATCTACAACTAGAAGTATGATGAAGGCAATGAAGTTGTCACAAAACTTTTGGGCAGAAGCAGTCAGACACGCCGTCTACATACTAAACAGGGTCCCTACAAGAGCCCTGGTGGATAAGACTCCATATGAGGCACTCTACAACAGAAAACCAAATCTGGAAAAACTAAGTATATTTGGATGCACAGCTTATGCCAAGGTAACAATACCTCACTTACAAAAGCTGGATGATAGAAGTGTACCCATGATTTACTTAGGTGTAGAGGAAGGATCAAAAGCATATAGATTGTATGATCCAGAGAAGAACAGAAAACATGTAAGCAGGGATGTTAAGTTTATGGAAACCAAACCATGGAATTGGGATAACAGTAGAGAGGAACCAACTACACAAAACTCAGAATGGACAAGTTTTGTGGTACGAGGAATAGATGATGGAAATACTACATCAGTCAACTCGGAAAGCAATGAAGATGCGCATCAGGAACAGGAACCAACTACACAAAACTCAGAATGGACAAGTTTTGTGGTACGAGGAATAGATGATGGAAATACTACATCAGTCAACTCGGAAAGCAATGAAGATGCGCATCAGGAACAGGAACCAACTACACAAAACTCAGAATGGACAAGTTTTGTGGTACGAGGAATAGATGATGGAAATACTACATCAGTCAACTCGGAAAGCAATGAAGATGCGCATCAGGAACAGGAACCAACTACTGCTCTAAACTCTCCGGTTACCCCACCTACATATACTTACAACCCATACTCAGAGGAGGAATATGCTACTACTAGTTCATTTGGGAACTTAGAAGAAAGATTTGATGATACACCAACACGGGGTTTCAAAGATTTGAATGCAGTATATGCAAATGCACGTGTAGTTGAAACTGAAAGTCTACTACTTACGGAAGAGGAACCACGTAACTACAGGGAAGCATCGACAGATAAGAAATGGATTGAGGCCATGGAAGCAGAACTGGATTCAATTAACAGGAATAACACATGGACTCTTACTACTTTGCCTGCGAATCATGAGGCAATAGGACTCAAGTGGGTTTTCAAGACCAAGAGGGATGCAAAAGGAAGTGTCATCAAATACAAAGCAAGACTAGTAGCAAAAGGCTACGTGCAGAAACACGGAATAGACTTCGAAGAAGTATTTACACCAGTTGCACGCATTGAGACAGTTCGTCTGATTTTAGCACTAGCAGCACACCATGGATGGCAAGTACATCATTTGGATGTCAAATCAGCATTTTTACATGGGGAATTAAAGGAAGAAGTCTACGTTACACAACCTGAAGGTTTCGTAAAACCAGGAAGTTCAGGGAAAGTTTACAAGCTCTCGAAGGCATTATATGGTTTAAGGCAAGCACCAAGAGCTTGGAATATGAAGCTTGATCAAACTTTAAAGTCATTGGATTTCAAGAAGTGTAATCTCGAACAAGCGGTCTACACAAAGAGAAGTAAGACTTCCACACTAATAGTTGGAGTTTATGTTGATGACTTGATAATCACGGGCACTCCAAGGAAGGAAATAGACTTGTTCAAATCCCAGATGGAAGACAAATTTGAAATGAGCGATCTAGGATTGTTGGCTTATTACCTCGGGATAGAAGTTACCCAGACAGGGGGAGAGATTACAATCAAGCAGACAGGTTACATCAACAAGATCTTAAAGGATGCTAGTATGATGGAAAGTAATGACACCAAGATACCTATGGACCCGGGAACAAAGTTGATCAAGGCGGAAGATGGAAAACCAGTTGACGCAACTTATTACAGAAGTTTAATTGGATGTCTCAAGTATCTTGTAACACCCCAACATGGCGGAATCATGGGGTATCACTTAGAAATAGCACATCACGACATGGGAATTATGTAGAGTCAACTATATGAAAACATAAGATCGAAACGATCCATAAACTCGTACAAACGTATACATTCATCAACATTCATCAAATACACGTTCAATCAATAATAAAAGGAAGTTCAAATCAATAATAGTTGATCCTAAAAGTAACCCATTAAAGGGAGAATAAGGATCACGGATCCAGAAGTCCAAAGCTAGTCCAATTCTAACAAGCAAGCAATGCAATCATCCATTTTTCCTCTGATTAACTTGATTACCTGAAAAGTGTACTAAAGAGCGTCAACATAAAGTTGGTGAGTTCGTAGGGACATATAACCAGGAATAAACGTATCGGGAATACAACCGTTAACGATATACGGGGATTAGAATACCTAATCACATCAAGAAAACCCTAAAAGGTTTCACATTAGCACAAATCAATACAACCAACGTTCAACAACAACGATTCCATATAACGTTCAACAACGTTCCATATAACAATCAACAACAACGATTCCATATAACGTTCAACAACAACGATTCCATATAACGTTCAACAACAACGATTCCATATAACGTTCAACAACAACGATTCCATATAACGTTCAACAACAACGATTCCATATAACGTTCAACAACAACGATTCCATATAACGTTCAACAACAACGATTCCATATAACGTTCAACAACAACGATTCCATATAACGTTCAACAACAACGATTCCATATAACGTTCAACAACGTTCCATAACAATCAATAACGATCAACAACGATGCGGCTTACATAGTTAATAATTAACAATGCGCTAACGGTGCGACTTATATAATAAGTAATGCGCTAACGGTGCGACTTATATAATGAATAATGCGCTAACATGTCCACATCAACAATTCAATCATACAATCAATCAAATCAACAATCAACAGTTAAACAAACATGTACACTTTTCAGCCCGAATCTCAATTGAGTAGGGAGGGTTTACGAAACTCACCTGAAATGAGCAATAAATTCCCAAGTCGAAAGAAAGTAGAATCAATGTCCACGATAGCTGAAACCTATCATACACGTATCACATTAATCCTAAAGCATCTCAAAAGGTAAGGTCCTGTCAACATTGACCTAATATTACTATAAAAGCTTTATTATGTCCAATTTATAAGGCTTTGATCCAACCGAGGTGGAATCATTACGTTTTGTTTCACAATAACTAGTCGGGACTTGACCACTGTTGCTTTATCAAAACTTTTGAAATGTTAGAACTATGTTCTGGACTCAGAAGCATACACCATTGAAAAATAGACTCAATTACGCTTCCGTGGTCACTAGATTCATTGAAAACGGACTTACGGATCATAAGTTATGGACATTTGAAAATGACTTTTCTGCAGTTTATCACGGCGCGAGAAATTGACTTAGCGGCGCGAGAAATTGACTTTGAGGCGCGATATTTTGACATCTCGTCGCGATATTTTGATCTGCACTCGAAATTCTTGTAAACCTGAAGCCTCACGACGCGACTAAGGGACCTCACGGCGCGATTTTACCCAGATCAGTAAGAAACCAAGCCCAAACACACCCAAAACACCCATTTTGACTCCCTAATCGACCAAGGAAGATCTAGGACTCGATTCCAAGCTTAATTAAGCATAAATGAACATAAACAAACTCAAATGAACACAACCCATTCCAAGATTTCATTTCAAATCATCAAAATCACTTCCAAATCCTTCCAACCCAACCCAAAACCTTAGATTAACCTTAATTGTGATTTGACTCAATTTGTGACTCAAAATTACTTGAAATCGACTAGAAACAAGTTAATGAACATAAAATGATGATTATGGGATGAATTTAACTTACCAAAAGTCTTTTGATGCATAAATTTGAATTTGAACTAGTTGGAGGTGAAGAACACTTGAAACTAATACAACCTTGAATTCTCTTGAAGATTGATGATAATTATTGTTATTGTTATAGAAACTAATTGATTTTCTTAACACTCTTGATGATTAAAATCAGAATTAAGAAGAGAAGAAGAAATGAAAGGGGAGGGGATTTGGGTTCCTGATATCTCAAAGAAACAAAGAAAGAAATAATAGGAAGAAATAATGGAGTCACGGTAGGTAAATCAATAAGTGAGGTAGTAGGGATATATATCCGCTACTTGACCGGGTCCATGATTACTAAACAACCAAAATAAATCACGGATTTATAACCTTTTATAAAAGTTTTGTCAGGTGTCTCTTAATGATATTATTCCACTAATAAACCAAATATAGTCTGTGATAATTTTCACACGTATTCCTACTTTCCATAAAGTATGTCGGTCTTTGTCCCATTAATGGAATTATTAGATAACCACCGACACTGTGCCACCGACACTGTGCCACCGACACTGTGCCACCGACACTATTTAAACCGTACATTATACTTAAGGTTTCATATATACGTTTTTCTCCGTTACTACAGTTACTCAATTATCGTTATAATCTAATTTCCATAACACGTATGGGCCAATATCATGGTCTTGGAACATGGGCTTAATTCTAGGAGTCCAAATATGACCTTATAGTTGGCCCAATTTACAGGTAAATGTACACAATTATGTCCAAAGTTTTCGTTTATTAAAATAGTTAGTCAAAATACATATACGGTTCAACGGGTAAAAATCATGGATGTTACATATCTACTACACACTAGACCAGATCTAAGTTACTCGGTTGGATTACTCAGCAGATTTATGCAAGAACCAAAGGATCACCATTTGAAGGCGATAAAGCAAGTAATCCGATACATTAAAGGAACCAAGGAGCATGGAATTATATACAAAAGAGATGGCGGCTGCAAGATTACAGGTTATAGCGACAGTAGTTATGGAATCAATACTGATCAAGGAAAAGGTACTACTGGAATAGTATTCTATTTTGGAGAATCCCCTATTAGAAGCAACCAACAGTAGCACTCTCATCATGTGAATCAGAATTCATGGCGGCTACTGGAGCAACATGTCAAGCTTTATGGTTAAAGCGGCTACTTAGTGAAATAACGGGCTGGAAAGAGGAAAGAATAACACTGAAGGTTGATAACGTTTCAACAATAGCACTCGTCAAGAACCCGGTATTTCATGGAAGAAGTAAGCATATCGACATTCGTTACCATTTCATTCGTGAATGCGTAGAGAATGGACACATCAATGTGTAACACGTTAGTGGCGAATTACAAAGGGCAGATATATTGACTAAAGTACTACCAAGGTTGAAGTTTGTCACTATGCGGCAGATGCTCGGGGTTCAAGATCTAGGACGAAGCAACGATCGAGATTAAGGGGGAGAATGTGGACCATAATCCCGTTCATTGCTCGGTTTATTATGTATGTTGTGTCATATGTAAAGTATAAGGGTTTAGTGTGTCAAGATGATAGATAATAACCGAATGGCGGTTATTAGAAGTTATAGGCAGTTATGTCTGTTAGGAAAAGTCATGACCATTCGTGAACAGTCACAATGGTTCAGTAAATGTATTATATATACAAAGTGTCGTATAACAGAATTTCAATAATCTATCACATACGATTATTATTCAGTAACTTTTCTCTCGTTCATCTTTGTGAATCAAACGGTTAGGGACAACAGTGGAGTCATTCAAAATGGACAAAGCCCAATATACCGTTAGAAACATGGGCCATGAACCATCGAAACAGGTTGAAATGAGGGGCTAACTAAAGCCACAGAAAGGCTAAATTGTCCAGACTCAAAAAAATTAGGGGCTGAGATTAATTTGAAGTGTTTTCCACAAGTTCCATTGCCAATTTCAATAATTGTAGTTCCTATTGAGGTGCTTTCAAATACATGAGGAGCTTGTGAATGCAGGTGGCCACTACCACAAGTTAGCCAATAAATTGGCTACTATAAAACCATTTATGTTTACATCTTCTTGAATTGTGATATCTCAAATGATGGTGCAAAAACATATAAGGACCACATAAAAAGCAAATGAGATGTTTTATTCTGCATTGAAAACCACTAATGTGTATGTATCATACTTTGTAGGGAAAATTAGTTTTAAAGGTATATAACTTGTCCATTTTTACTAAAATAAGTATAATTCAAAATCTCCTTCTATTTTAATACCCGACAGTGTAAATTCTGCCTATTATGATGACGAAAACCACTATCCGGTTTTATAAAAACTATGTGGTAGTGGTTTTGTGTGTTTTTTTACTTATATGTATTTTTTGCATTATTTTTATTATTACGTGGCAATAAAATGTTTTCCACATCAAATATTAATAACATATTTAATAGAATGAGTGTATAGATCTGGGTTAAACCTTTATTCATTCATTCCAAACGAGTACTCATATCTTTTTCTTTTGTTCTTCTATTTCAAAGTAAATCACACCAGATAAATAAATATATCAAGTTATCACCATGATATGTTCTTAGATATGTTGATAGATATATGGATGATTCCTTTCTTCCCAATCCTCTTTCGAACAAGTCTCTAGTTAGAGATCTTAATCCATAGATCTAAACACGGTTTCCAGATCCGAAATCTATGGATACGAAAATCAAACGATGTCAGATCCGTAAATGGAGATGGGGATGCGTGGTAGTAGGCAGACAAGTGGCGGCGGAATGGTGACATGGTTTAGTTGACATTCTTTAGTTGAGGTGACTTGACCGGTGGACATGATGGTCAGAACAGTGGCGGCGGAAGAATGATGGTCAGATCAGCGGCGGCGGTAGAGCGATGGTTAGATCAGCAGCAGTGGCGGAGTGATGGTGGTGCACGGTATAAGTTACAATGGAAATCTTAAATTTTTTTCCAGGTGTGTGAGATTTGGGGGTTAGGTTTGTTGCTGGACATGGTGGCGGCTATGGAAGAGGTGACGGCGACGACCAACCATAAAGGAAGATACATAGATTCAACTGGCTCCGGTTATTGCTCCGGTTAAAGCTTGGCTCCTCGTTATTGCTCTGCCCACCAAATGTGTGTGTATATTAAATTATCAGAAGATAAATACATAGATTTAGTGTATATTAAATTATTATTAGAAGATAGATACACAGATTCATTTAATTTGATGTACAAAGCTCCGTTTTGAATTTTAGATTTTGTGTGTAAGTATGGAAGATGAATGATTAGAGCTAATTTTATTTGGGTTTGAATATCAAAAATTAAAGAAAGAAAAGAGTTAAGATCTGGGTTGGATTTTGTTAGTTACTGCTAATGCCAATAAAGTGATTCTGATATTGTGACATACTGATATTTATTGCCAATAAAGTGATTCTGTACTCCTTTGGTTACCGTCTAAATCAACAAGGTAGTCAACGGTCAACATATCGATTGACATAGTGACATGGCTAAAAAGTCAATGGTCAAAGTTCTGAAATAGTGGAAAAACACACAATACCACTGCCACATTGGATTGGGCATTCCGGGTAGTGGTTTTGATCATCAAGTTAGGCGGGATTTACACACATTCATATTAACATAGAAGGAGAAATTGGTTTATACTTATAATAGTAAAAATGGATAAGTTAGATACTTTTAAAACTAATTTGCCCTACTTTGTACTATCATGCCATCTAGCAATACTCATAAGGCCAAGTAAAAGTATACACATTTTGGAAAAAGAAAATATAAATTTATTTTGGACTTATGCTCAAGTTCCGAAATTTGTTAAAACAAATGTAACTACCTCTGCACCTACCAAAATCTAAGCAGAAGGCTTCCAAAGCACGAATCTCACACATGTTTTCTGCCCCGTCAATGTACCTACAAGCTTTTGAATGTAAATTTAGTCATGAAAGTCCATCCTAGCCGCTGATTTAGACTACACAGCCTTTGAATAGGCGAGCATAAAAAAAATAGCTAAAGTTGTCTATAAATAGCTAAAAAAACATTAGATAAGCCAATTAATAGCTCAATATATAACCAATTAATCGTTTAAAGAATCCATCAGAATGAGAGCGTAATAACTTACAAGTTTCTCATTGAGCACGTTTCAAAGTTTGGAGTCTCATACAGCCAATGTCTCACCATCACAATGAGAACGCAATAGTTTGCGCAAACCTTTGGTTTGGTTTCCTTCCATTAACAGAGTGGATGCTGAATGAACCATTGATGTGTTAAGGAAATTAGAGAGAACTGTCAGGTTTAGTATCTATTATCAAAAGAGTTGAGATAAACAAACAATGAGCATGGGCAAACACGAAAATCGGGACAATTATAGACAAACACAACAACAATAGCCGCAATCAAGCAAGACATTATATTGTACATGTAACAATTCTTACAATTAAGTAAGCTATTCATCGCAGCTCAATTGAACAAATTTGGGGTCACATCTAACAAATACGTGTGTCAATTGGCTGATGAAAAATCTGTGACATCCAAAATTAAGGTATTAGATATTTTATTTATGTAAATAGTTTGGATAAAAGTCCTTCTTGCTAGAACATTAATCGATAGAATAGAAGGCCATATTTGCCAATAACTAAAAGTTAAGATGTATTAGTAAATAAGTCTGGAAGTTGGATTAGGATTAGAAATTTAGACGTCCTATAAGTCGGTTCTAAATATCCCATAATAACCTAGCCGATCACATTATATATACCCCATATTTGCTAGATATTACGTACAACAAAAACAGAACCCTAAGAATATTAGAAGATTTTGAGCGTAAGGTATCCAGGAGAAATCAAGGTGGTGAGATCGAGTTTTGCTAGGGTGTAGACGTCGCAGCCTCTTCGTAAGGTAAAATATGTTCCCATCCTGAAGTTGTATATCCTTACGTATTAGGAACCGTTGAATAGTAGATTGGTTGAGCTTTCAAACAATGTGTTAACTGGCAGTTACGAGTAGTTTAGTTTTTCCATAATGAGCATTGTTTTCGGGTCGGGTTTAGCCGCTGCGATATATATATGTACTAGTGCTCAGGCCCGTCCGATGGACGTGTATACATAATACATATATTGCGCAACGGTTTCATTAATCAATACGAAAGCTAAAGAAGAAATATATGAAAATTAACTCCATATAAATATTGATTCCAGTTTACCCTTTTTTTTCCAACTTTAGTTAAACAAAAAATTTGCAGGTTTTTTATATCTAAACTTACTACAAACACAAACAACAATTTTATACTAAACAATTTAGAGTTAAGCTCAACAAAAAGAGAAACAAAAAGTGTACAGTATATAATTTGAAAAATACATATCAATTCATCAACAAATACCATCTCGAACGTTTTGATTTTCTTCGGGTTGTTCCACTCCGAAACAGTCCATACATGCACAACACGGAGTCGTAAATGATGGTTAACATGTGTTGGCTTAAGATCTTCAAGATGAACTAATGTGGTCTTATTTTTTTTGTTGAAGAAGAAGTGAACCTATAATGGACAACAAAATAAATTAAAAGAGATAATAATAACAATAACATAATAATTCAATGTTAAATAATAATAATAATGATTAAATATGAACAAATTATATAAATAAAAAACCTTTTTGGTAGTCGATCGTAGCTCTTTTTTTTTGGCCGTATTTTTTTTTTGGGTTTAGAATATGTGAGGGTTTTTTCTAGGTTGTATATATATAGATAATAAAATAATAATAATTTTTGGGAGTCTTTTTTTTATTAATAATATAAAGGTCGGCCTTAATAAATATAACTATTAAATAAATATTAAAAAATTAGAGGATTAATAAGGAGGGAGGGATTAGGGGTGCCAAGTGTACCCCAACCTCCTCTTTTAGTTATATATATATATATATATATATATATATATATAGAGAGAGAGAGAGATTACGTACTGTTAGGTTGTAAAACGACATCTAAACGCGTACTTTAAACTCTCTTTTGATAAATCTGTGAAGTGATAATCATGTCGAAGTCATCTTTGAGTAGTAGTCGTGAAAATTAGTAGGAGTCGATCAAGTGTTTATGTAATCAGAAGCTTACGTATGTGGTTAATTTATACAGATTTGTTTATCTCAAAAGATGTAGTTGGCTGCGTTAGAATTAAAACAAACTTGAGTTCATAAAAGTTTTCAGAGAATAAATGGTGATGGAGGACATATGCAATACGTAAGTTACTAAAGCAGATGATGGGTTTTTATAGAAGTGGTATTACTAGTTAAGTAGAATATGATAGTGTTTTTAATTATATAAGTTATTTATAGTTATGCTATTATAGTTACTAATTTATATATGTAATCTAGGTTCATAAAAAATTACATTAATGAGCTAGTGATAATATGATTATATACATTTATATGAACTTTTGGATGTTTCTGTAACGAAGTCGCATGATTGTGGTTTGGAAACGGAAGTTTAAAAGGCTGTTAACTTGACGTGGATTATGTCTTAAACGTGAATTAATTATCAGGAGGCAGTAGATGCAGCTACAGAAATGGAGAAAGAGAAGCTTTGACAGACTGGTAACATTACTAGTAGTAAAAGAAAATGGGAAGGAAACAGTGGAGAGTCGAAGAGGCATGATTCTGGATACAAAAAGAAGGATGGTAATGGAAATAAACCTCACTGCAAGAAGTGTAACCGTGCACATTCTGGGGAATGCAAATTAGGGTCAACAGCTTGTTATAAATGTGGAAGTTCAGGTCATATGTCAAGGGAGTGTCCACAGTGGTCCTGCTATAACTGTGGTGGTTCGGGGCATGTTAAATCTAATTGTCCAGAGCTAAAGAAGACTGCTACGAGAACTTTGCGAATAACTGACGGCAAATCAGATAAGAGTGGAGGTGTACCAAATGCTAAGGGTCGAGCTTATATCATGACTACAGAGCAAGCCAAAGAGACGCTTGATGTCGTTTCAGGTATTTTTCTTATTAATAATGTTTATGCAAATGTTTTATTTGATTCGGGTGCAAATAGAAGTTTTGTGTCTGCCACTTTCTGCCACTATTTGAATAAGGATGCCAAGAAGTTAGACAATGCCTTTATAGTTGAATTAGCTGATGGTGGACATACTAAAGTATGTGAAATATTTGAGGATATGCATAATCAACTTAGATGAAAATGAACTTCTCGTTAGATTAATGCCTATGCCTTTACGTGGATTTGATGTAGTAATAGGTATGGATTGGTTATCGGATAATAAAGCTCGAATTATGTGTGATAAAAAGATGATTGAATTACGGGCTCCAAGCGGAGAATTCATACGGATCTATGGAGATAAAAAGAAGAATGATATGGCTATCATCTCGACAATAAAGGCTAGGAAATACTTAAAAAGAGGATCTGTTGGTTATTTAGCATATGCAATTGATGCTAAGCCAGAACGAAGAATGGAGGATGTTCCTATTGTTAATGAGTATCCAGATGTCTTTCCAGAGGATCTACCCGGAATTCCGCCAGAACGTCAGGTTGAATTCAGAATAGATATCGTGCCGGGTGCAGCACCAATAGCTAAAACACCATACCGTTTAGCTCCGACAGAGATGCAAGAACTCATGAAGCAGTTGCAAGAATTGTTAGATAAGGGTTTTATACGTCCAAGTTCATCACCATGGGGAGCTCCGATTCTTTTTGTCAAGAAGAAAGATGGAACAATGCGGATGTGCATAGACTACCGTGAACTGAATAAAGTGACTATCAAGAATAGATATCCATTGCCGATAATTGATGATTTGTTTGATCAACTTCAAGGAGCTAGTTATTTCTCGAAAATCGATTTGAGGTCAGGTTATCATCAATTGAAAGTTCGTGAAGAAGACGTACCAAAGACAACTTTTCGCATGAGATATGGTCATTATGAATTTCTAGTAATGCCGTTTGGATTAACCAATGCACCTGCAACATTTATGGATCTAATGAATAAAGTGTGTAGGACGTATCTGGACAAGTTTGTCATTGTATTCATTGATGACATACTTGTTTATTCAAAGACTCAAGAGGAGCATGAGCAACATTTAAGAGACGTATTGGAGGTATTGAGGAAAGAGCAACTCTATGCTAAGTTTTCAAAATGTGAGTTTTGGATGCGAGAGGTACAATTTCTAGGACACGTTGTGAGACAAGAAGGAATCAAAGTAGATCCGGCAAAGGTTGAAGCAGTAATGAAATGGCAACCTCCAAGAACAGCTTCAGAGATTCGAAGTTTCCTAGGATTAGCTGGCTATTACAGAAGGTTTATACAAGACTTCTCAAGGATAGCAAAACCATTAACTAGATTGACACAAAAGAAAGTCAAGTTTGAATGGGGACCCGAAGCAGATGAGGCATTTGAAACTCTAAAGAAGAAGCTCAGTAGTGCACCTATCTTATCCCTACCCGAGGGAAATGAAGATTTTGTTGTCTTTAGTGATGCGTCAAGAAAAGGATTTGGTTGTGTTTTAAAGCAACGGAATAAGGTCATCGCTTATGCATCTCGTCAGTTGAAAGTTCATGAGGAAGGTTATACGACACACGATTTAGAGTTAGGTGCAGTAGTGTTCACCCTAAAGCTTTGGAGACACTACCTTTATGGCACTAAATGTGTGATTTACACAGATCACCAAAGTTTGAAGTATGTATTTGATCAAAAGAATTTGAATATGCGACAACGTCGATGGTTAGAGCTGTTGAATGACTACGATTATGAAATTCGTTACCATCCAGGAAAAGCAAATGTAGTTGCAGATGCCTTAAGCAGAAAAGAGCGATCAAAGCCATTAAAAATCAAGGCAATGAGAATAGATGTTAAGATTGATTTGGCTGATCAAATACGAGAAACTCAACAAAAGGCGCTTCAAGAAGATTACATTAAGAAAGAAAGAATGATTGGGAGATTAAAGCTTCTACAAGAAGGTCGTGATGAAATCCGAAGATTTAAAGGCAGAGTATGGATTCCAAAACTTGGAGATATTCAGAACAAGGTACTAGAGGAAGCACATAAGTCTAAGTACACAATGCACCCAGGAAGTAACAAAATGTACAAAGACTTGAGAAATGACTATTTGTGGCCAAGGATGAAAAGGTCTATCGTGGAAAAATGTTTAACCTGTTTGAAAGTTAAGACAAAGCATCAGAAACCATCAGGTTATCTACAGCAGTATGAAATTCCGGTATGGAAGTGGGAAAATATCACTATGGATTTTGTCACGAAGCTACCAAAGACATTGCAAGGTCACGATGCGATATGGGTGATAATTGATAGGCTCACGAAATCAGCTCACTTTTTACCGATCAGGGAGACTTATCCGTTAGAGAAGTTGGCAAGGCTGTATATAAAAGAAATTGTTTCAAGACACGGTGTGCCTGTGTCTATTGTATCAGACAGAGATGATCGATTTACTTCAAGGTTTTGGAGAAGCTTTCAGAATGAATTAGGTACTCGTTTGAACCTAAGTACCGCATATCATCCTCAAACAGACGGACAAAGTGAACGACTGATTCAGACATTGGAAGATATGCTAAGCGCTTGTGTGATAGATTTTGGAGGTCATTGGGATGACCACCTACCACTTATTAAATTTTCTTACAATAACAGCTACCATTCAAGTATTAAAGCAGCTCCTTTTGAAGCATTGTATGGTAGAAAATGTCGAACGCCGGTTTGTTGGAGTGAAGTGGGAGAAAGTCAGATGTCAGGTCCAGAAATTACTCAAGTGACAACAGACAAGATAGTTCAGATCAAAGAAAAGATGAAAGCTGCACAAGATAGATATAAAAGTTATGCTGATAAAAGAAGGACCCTGTTAGAGTTTTTCGTTGGAGATCGAGTAATGCTGAAGGTATCTCCATGGAAAAGGATAGTAAGATTTGGCAAGAAAGGAAAGTTGAGTCCACGTTACATCGGACCATTTGAAATTATATCAAAGGTTGGAGCGGTGGCTTACCGTTTGAAGCTACCGGAAGAGTTAAAGGGCATACATAACACATTTCAGGTGTCAAATTCGAGAAAGTGTCTAGTTGATGAGTCAGCAGTCGTACCACTCGAAGATATCCAAGTAAATGAAAAGTTGAGATATGATGAGGAACCAATTAAGATAACTTATAGAAAGGTTAGAAAGTTAAGAAGCAAAGAGATATCATTAGTGAAAGTTGAGTGGCGATTCCATCGAGGTCCTCAAGCTACTTGGGAACCTGAAGAATAAATGAAAGAGAAGTATCCCGCACTTTTCGCCACGTAGTAAATTTCAGAGACAAAATTTGTGATAAGAGTGAAGGAGTTGTGACATCCAAAATTAAGGTATTAGATATTTTATTTATGTAAATAGTTTGGATAAAAGTCCTTCTTGGTAGAACATTAATCGATAGAATAGAAGGCCATATTTGCCAATAACTAAAAGTTAAGATGTGTTGGTAAATAAGTCTGAAAGTTGGATTAGGATTAGAAATTTAGACGTCCTATAAGTCGGTTCTAAATATCCCATAATAACCTAGCCGATCACATTATATATACCCCATATTTACTAGATATTACGTACAACAAAAACAGAACCCTAAGAATATTAGAAGATTCAGAGCGTAAGGTATCCAAGAGAAATCAAGGTGGTGAGATTGGTGTGATCGAGTTTTGCTAGGGGGTAGATGTCGCAGTCTCTTCGTAAGGTAAAATATGTTCCCATCCTGAAGTTGTTGTTGGAATATATAACTAAATATCATTAAACATGAGTACGCAACGGAAGCAAATAAAACCATGTAATCAAATAATTAACCTTGAAATAGGATTAAGGAATACCTCTTAATGTAGATGATAAAGTAAAGAAACTTTAAAAGGATTTGAAGTAAATCCCTCTACGATTGCATACTAGACACCTCTTATATCGTATGCTAGTACCCCGATCACAAACCGAACAACCCTTTGTTACTATCCCTATTAGTCGAACCAAACAAAACCCAAAACCCTTTGTTTTTGTGTGTTTCGGCCGAACCAAGAAAAGGAGGGAGAAAGAGGAGAGAAACTTATGTGTGAATTGAATGAAAAACCCTTGAATTAAGCCCTCTATATATAGGGAATAATTAGGGTTTAATTAGCTTGGAAAACAAGTTAAATCAAGGCTTAAAAGGCCTTGATAGAACCGGCCCCCCATAGGAAAATTAGGGTCCAACACTAATTTCCTATTTTCACATTTAATCCTCCTTCTAATTAATTTAAATACAATTAACCCTTTAACTTATTTAAATTAATTATCTCGTGATCAAACTAACTAATATATTACTTTAATATATTAATTAATAATATAGAGTTACCGTGTCATTTCGTGTGACCCCGTAGGCTTAAATCATTTCCGGACATACGTTCATTTTACGTGATCATATACTAACAGCTCCCACTTGAGCTCGTAATAAATGAAGGTAATAACATTGGTTAGCGTCTAGCAACACGCCAATGCTCCCAGAAATATTTAAGTATAGTTTCTTAAAGTATATTTAAATGGTTGTGGCATTTATTATCCCTTTGTTCAGATACCGTGTTAAACATGAATATGGATCAATGTCATTTCATAATTTAACGATTCTGTTTCTCATTTCATCACTACTTAAGATTACCAAATATAATCGAGACACATCTGGATTTATTTGGACATGGCCATGTAAACATCTTAAATAGTCCCAATGAGAGGCCCAGTGGTATCATTCTGCAACTATCAGTTGGAGGAACAAATCCTGTATTGACTACACGTGTCAGTCATCATACTTCACTACACTTTCTGAAAATAGCCCTTTATGTACTCCCTTATTCAGTAGAGTTAGAACTATATCAAGTAAGTGCAATCCATACATGCTGACCTGCTTGTATCTCAAGTCAAAGGATCAATAAAGTAACCATTTTCGAATTTCACTTAATGACGCCGATCCATAAAGTGATAAATTCGTTAGTGGGGTAGTCCGATATGCATCATATGGATACCATGTGAGTTTGGTGGGACCAACCATTATATATCCAAAGAATATAACCAATCACTCAGATTTGTCTTAGTTTAATTATATTCCCATATAATTAATCGACAATGGACAATTTAGAATATTTAATAAAATATTCAAGGATAAAACATGCAAATATAGGATACAATTAATATTAAATGAAATCAAACATATCAAGTACTTTATTTCATTATGAAAAATATAAATTGTTTAACATCCCTTATCCAAATACCGAAACAATAGATTTACATGAAATAACTAGCTAATTTAAGTCCTATGCCCTCGGCATGCCTTTCAAGCTTGGGCCTAGCCAAAGCTTTTGTGAAAGGATCAGCTAAGTTAAAATCTGTGTGAACTTTGAGTAATTTGATCTCTCCTAGTTCGATCTGCTCACGAACATAGTGATATCTTCTAGCATAATGTCTGGCACCTTTCTGAGCTCCGGGCTCGTTGGCAATGATTAATGCACCAGTGTTATCACAGTACATATCAGTGGGTAAGTTACTCGAGGGGATCACATCAAGCCCGCTAATGAACTTCCTTATCCAGACTGCTTCCATTGCAGCTTCTGAGGCGACAATGTACTCAGACTCTGTTGCAGACATGGAAACTATGGTTTGCTTTTAGCTCATAGCATTCCACCGTGCCTTCATTTAAATAATGAAGATGTATCCCGAATGATATTTTGAATCATCTTTATCAGTCTGAAATCCAACATCACAGTATCTATTCACTTTGAATTCTGGATCAGAATTTCTTCCATACACCAAGAATAATTCTTTAGTAGCACACATGTACTTAAGAATATTCTTTACAGCAATCCAATGATCCTCTCCAGGATTTTGCTGATAATGGTTAACTATATTTTGCGCGAACGCAATATTAGGTCTAGTGCATCTTACCGCATACATGATAGATCCCACCGTCGAAGCATAAGGAACTCTTTGCATACGCTCCACCTCATTAGGTGTAGAAGCACCGTTCTTGCTAGATAAATTAAGTCCTTGCATGAGTGACCTTATCAATATAAGCACTTTGACTTAGTCCAATTAACCGCTTTGATCTATCTCGGTAGATCTTGATTCCAAGAATAAATGCCGCTTCTCCTAAATCTTTCATGGAAAAACACTTTCCAAGATGGGATTTAACATCTTGCAACATTGGAATGTGTTTTCCTATGATGACATCAACATATAAGACAAGGAAAGTAACATTACTCCCACTAGCTTGCGATATACACATGGCTCATCGGGATTTTGAACGAAACCAAACTTTTTGATTTCTTCATCAAACCGCTTGTTCCAACTCCTTGATGCTTGCTTTAGTCCATAAATGGACCTTTGAAGCTTGCATACTTTGTTGGGATGTTTTTGATCAATAAAACCTTCAGGTTGATCCATATAGACTTCTTCATCCAAGTAACTATTTAAGAAGGCAGTCTTAACATCCATTTGCCATATCTCAAGTCAAAGGATCAATAAAGTAACCATTTTCGAATTTCACTTAATGACGCCGATCCATAAAGTGATAAATTCGTTAGTGGGGTAGTCCGATATGCATCATATGGATACCATGTGAGTTTGGTGGGACCAACCATTATATATCCAAAGAATATAACCAATCACTCAGATTTGTCTTAGTTTAATTATATTCCCATATAATTAATCGACAATGGACAATTTAGAATATTTAATAAAATATTCAAGGATAAAACATGCAAATATAGGATACAATTAATATTAAATGAAATCAAACATATCAAGTACTTTATTTCATTATGAAAAATATAAATTGTTTAACATCCCTTATCCAAATACCGAAACAATAGATTTACATGAAATAACTAGCTAATTTAAGTCCTATGCCCTCGGCATGCCTTTCAAGCTTGGGCCTAGCCAAAGCTTTTGTGAAAGGATCAGCTAAGTTAAAATCTGTGTGAACTTTGAGTAATTTGATCTCTCCTAGTTCGATCTGCTCACGAACATAGTGATATCTTCTAGCATAATGTCTGGCACCTTTCTGAGCTCCGGGCTCGTTGGCAATGATTAATGCACCAGTGTTATCACAGTACATATCAGTGGGTAAGTTACTCGAGGGGATCACATCAAGCCCGCTAATGAACTTCCTTATCCAGACTGCTTCCATTGCAGCTTCTGAGGCGACAATGTACTCAGACTCTGTTGCAGACATGGAAACTATGGTTTGCTTTTAGCTCATAGCATTCCACCGTGCCTTCATTTAAATAATGAAGATGTATCCCGAATGATATTTTGAATCATCTTTATCAGTCTGAAATCCAACATCACAGTATCTATTCACTTTGAATTCTGGATCAGAATTTCTTCCATACACCAAGAATAATTCTTTAGTAGCACACATGTACTTAAGAATATTCTTTACAGCAATCCAATGATCCTCTCCAGGATTTTGCTGATAATGGTTAACTATATTTTGCGCGAACGCAATATTAGGTCTAGTGCATCTTACCGCATACATGATAGATCCCACCGTCGAAGCATAAGAACTCTTTGCATACGCTCCACCTCATTAGGTGTAGAAGCACCGTTCTTGCTAGATAAATTAAGTCCTTGCATGAGTGACCTTATCAATATAAGCACTTTGACTTAGTCCAATTAACCGCTTTGATCTATCTCGGTAGATCTTGATTCCAAGAATAAATGCCGCTTCTCCTAAATCTTTCATGGAAAAACACTTTCCAAGATGGGATTTAACATCTTGCAACATTGGAATGTGTTTTCCTATGATGACATCAACATATAAGACAAGGAAAGTAACATTACTCCCACTAGCTTTGCGATATACACATGGCTCATCGGGATTTTGAACGAAACCAAACTTTTTGATTTCTTCATCAAACCGCTTGTTCCAACTCCTTGATGCTTGCTTTAGTCCATAAATGGACCTTTGAAGCTTGCATACTTTGTTGGGATGTTTTTGATCAATAAAACCTTCAGGTTGATCCATATAGACTTCTTCATCCAAGTAACTATTTAAGAAGGCAGTCTTAACATCCATTTGCCATATCTCAAAGTCATAGTACGTAGCTATGGCTAAGAGTATCCTAATAGCTCTAATGTCCGCAACTGGAGAAAAGGTCTCATCATAACCAACACCGAAACGTTGAGTATAAGCTTTCTCCACGAGACGAGCTTTATAGGTGTGTACATTTCCATCCATGTCCGTCTTCTTCTTGAAGATCCACTTACACCCAACAGTTTGAGCCTTTTGTGGAAGATCAACCAAGCTCCAGACTTGATTGTCTTTCATGGATTTCATTTCCACCTTCGTAGCTTCAAGCCATTTGTCAGATTCCGGATCTGATAATGCAGCTTTGAAATTCGGAGGCTCATCGAGATCTCCTAAAACGTTTTCTTCTACCATCAGACATAATCTGTCAGTAGGACGTCTTGTCCTTTCGGACCTACGAAGTGGAATCGCTTCATTATCATCGACTTGAGGTTCATCACTTTGAACATTTCCCCCCCAATTTGATGATTGCTAGGAGCTTCAGAAGGTGACACATCTTCCTCTTGAGTCTCATCAAGTTCTTCAACCCTTCCACTGTTCTCTTGAGCTAATTTCTTTTCAAAGAATTCAGCATATCGAGCAACGCGAACAGTGTTTTTGACGGGATCATAGAAGTCGTAACCCATCGTTTCCTTGGGGTATCCGACAAAGATGTACTTAGTAGTTATGGATTCAAGTTTGTCAGGTGTATCGTGCTTCACAAGTGCCTCACATCCCCAGACTCTTAAGTAAGACAGATTAGGGACATCTCCATGCCATAATTCATATGGTGTCTTGTCAACCTTCTTGGTTGGAACCATATTGAGAATGCGTACAGCAGTCTCTAGAGCATAATCTCAAAACGAAAATGGGAGAGTCGTAAGGGTCATCATAGATCTCACCATGTCTAGCAAGGTTCGATTTCTCCTTTCAGACACTCCATTATGTTGAGGAGTGTATGGAGGAGTAAGCTGTTAGACAATTCCACACACTTTTAGATAATCCTTAAACTCTTGGCTTAAGTATTCACCACCTCGATCCGAACGAAGAATCTTGATGGTTTTGCCGAGTTGATTTTCTACTTCATTTTTAAACTCTTTGAATGTTTCAAACACTTCATGTTTATATTTAAGCAAGTAAACATAACCATAACGACTGAAATCATTCATAAAAATGATAAAGTAGCTAGCATCTTTCCTTGACTCATGTCTAAATCGGCTACATACATCCGAATGTATTAGTCAAAGTAGTTCCTTAGCCTTTTCTGATTTTATGCGAAAAAGGTATTCTTGTCATCTTGCCGAAAACACAAGACATGCATTTTTCAAATGATTCATCATTTGATTGTAAGATCCCTTTACGTTGAAGTCTTTCAATGCTTTTCTTGCTAACGACAATTCAAAAGACACGCATTTATCAAATGATTCATCAATTGATTTGTAAGATTTTTTCACATTGAAGACTTTTAATGCGTTTCTTGTCAAAACCACGCATTTTTCAAATGATTCATCATTTGATTTGTAAGAATTCTTCACATTGAAGACTTTTAATGCGTTTCTTGTCAAAACCATGCATTTTTCAAATGATTCATCATTTGATTTGTAAGAATTCTTCACGTTGAAGTCTTTAAATGCGTTTCTTGACAAAATTAAACAAGATGACAATGTCAAAGATAGATAGAGTCCAAGTTAACTTGACTCTTTTGCTATTGATTTATCATTTGAATCTCATCAACACTTATACTTCAGTTAAGAAGATACTTGAAGAACTGGTTAAACCAACTTGCTTCTTCTTCTTGTTCAACTCAGCTAGATACTTAGGACAATTCCTTTTCCAGTGTCTCACTTTAGCATAGTGATGACAAGACTGGTCTTTAGCCGTATGCTCCTTTTTCCAAGGGGTCTTTTAAGGTTTTGAGACTAAATACTTTGTTTTCTCTTACCAAAGTTCTTGCCCTTAGCTTTACGGTTGTTTTGCTTTCTAAACTATTCCCCCCTTGATCATAAGAACTTGGGGTATCTCATATTTCTTAGGAAGGTTTTCCTCATACTCAATCAACTTGATTATGAAGTCCAACTTATGCTATGCAAATTGTAATTGTGCACAAACTTCTCAAAGTCTCTTATGCCAATAACAATCGGCAGAAGATACGCATAGTTTAACCTTTCCAAAATGCTCAAAGTAACTCTTCATCTTGAGTACACGAGCATTCACCGGTTTCCCATACTCGTGTTCAAGTTATGGAGTGACTCAATTAGCTCAAGTAATTTCAACTCCAACTTGTTTTCCGTACATAGACTTGAGTTATTTGATCATATCACACGGATTTTGCAATCCGAATTGCTTTTTGAAGCTCGGGAGACATGCTTCTAGCATCAAATAAGCAACCTCAATATGTCTATAGTACTGAGTATTTTATGCTTCCAACTGCAAAGCAGTGGCATTCGCATTAGGAATAGCGATATCTGAGTTTCAATGACACGGGTTTTCTTTTCAACTTTTAGAACAATTCTCTATTGACAAAACAGCCATTGAAATTGGTTTTAGAAAGTTTTCCCTTTCTAGCATCGACCTAAAGGCCGATTGGTGTATGTTTTGTGAAGGATTTGTTGCCTTTTACAAAACAGATTCAAGTTCAATTATCGGTATTTTCGATAATTAATCCTTAAGAAATCAATTACCCAATGTTTACAAAATAAACAATTAATTTCATTAAGGCTAGGATCCAATTGACATACAATCATTTCATCAGTTGATCTGCTAGAAATGATTGTACTCAAAAGGTAAGTGACGAGCAGTAATTGCATTACATGTGCAATTCCTAGTAAGAATGGGACCTACAAATGACACTTGATTCATCAAGTGATTTGTAGTCATGTTTTGTCCCATCTTTTGCCACGGGTCAAGGTCTCACCGCTTAACTCGCTTTAAGTCGTCCAACCAAGAACGCACAAATTTGTCCACCACTGTGTACCAGTGAGTGGGATCTGCCATGCAACTGCCATTTCACCACTGTGTACCAGTGAGTAAAACAACAGCCACAAGTGTCCTTTACGAGTTGGATGGCAATGACTTAAGTTTATTGGGTCAATCAATTTGATGTGTGATCAAAAAGTTATGTTTAAAGATTCATGCATATCTTCTAAACATAATATGTTTATAAAACTCATTTTTATTTCCTTTAAATACAAAAGAGCTCGGTAGCTCCATTTGAACGCACAAAGAAGCGCAAGCGCAAAGGTTTGCGATGGACGCAATTAAAAACCCGCCCTTTTAGAAGGCTAGCGCACTCCGACTTATACCTCTCTTAGAGTTTGTTCAAATGGGTGAGCCGGTGTATCTTTTGATTTTAGGGAACCAATTTTATAAACAAAATCATTATTTCAATATAATTTAGTCAAGTTTAATTTTCCAAAAATAATTTTGCACACAATTTTCTTAAAGGGCAAAACTAAACTTACTAAACATAAACACGTAACAATTAGGTATCCATCCTTGGTTAGGCCACTATGGTTTAAGATTAGCTCCCCTTTCTCAAGGAAAAGGACCACATACATCAAGTAAACTTGATTGCGTAAGCCAAAATTTAATAACAAATTTATCACATAAACACAAAAGATGCTGATTGGAAAATTCCAGCAGCTTCACGACCCATTTAGGCCTAGAGGATGGCCGAACTGGACTTAGCACAGAACTACAAAGTTGTATCCCTATGAGTCTAGTATCTACAGTTCAAAGGACGACTTCTAACTCCTCACGGATTAAAAGATATGGTCGTTTTAGTGGACTGGTGTCAAGCAGCAACATTAACAAATAATTATCACATTGTCAAACAATTAATTATTTTAATTATCCACCTAAATAGACCTAGTGATCAAGTAATTTATCATTATAACTAAGTAATAATCATGAATTAATTGCATGTAAAAACTCATGATTATTACTTCTATTTAACAATTAAATTAAAGGTAATCCATAAACGCATGCAATTAACACATTAATCATGCAATAAATCAAAACTTGCAATTAGGGTTTCCAAAAAAAACAATTTTTTTTTATTTTTCAGATTTCGAATTAGGGTTTTAAAAAAAATAATTTTTTTTTATTTCATTATTTTATTACAATTAAATCAATTAATTAATAAAATAACCAAAATAATTATATAAAATTCTCGAAAAATATGAAACCCTAACCCCCCTTCAAGTTTTGATTTTTAGGTAATTAAAAATCACATGGGTGGCTCGTGATACCACTGTTGGAATATATAACTAAATATCATTAAACACGAGTACGCAACGGAAGCAAATAAAACCATGTAATCAAATAATTAACCTTGAAATAGGATTAAGGAATACCTCTTAATGTAGATGATAAAGTAAAGAAACTTTAAAAGGATTTGAAGTAAATCCCTCTACGATTGCACACTAGACACCTCTTATATCGTATGCTAGTACCCCGATCACAAACCGAACAACCCTTTGTTACTATCCCTATTAGTCGAACCAAACAAAACCCAAAACCCTTTGTTTTTGTGTGTTTCGGCCGAACCAAGAAAAGGAGGGAGAAAGAGGAGAGAAACTTATGTGTGAATTGAATGAAAAACCTTGAATTAAGCCCTCTATATATAGGGAATAATTAGGGTTTAATTAGCTTGGAAAACAAGTTAAATCAAGGCTTAAAAGGCCTTGATAGAACCGGCCCCCCATAGGAAAATTAGGGTCCAACACTAATTTCCTATTTTCACATTTAATCCTCCTTCTAATTAATTTAAATACAATTAACCCTTTAACTTATTTAAATTAATTATCTCGTGATCAAACTAATTAATATATTACTTTAATATATTAATTAATAATATAGAGTTACCGTGTCATTTCGTATGACCCCGTAGGCTTAAATCATTTCCGGACATACGTGATCATATACTAACAGTTGTATATCCTTGCGTATTAGGAACCGTTGAATAGTAGATTGGTTGAGCTTTCAAACAATGTGTTAACTGGCAGTTACGAGTAGTTTAGTTTTTCCATAATGAGCATTGTTTTCGGGTCGGGTTTAGCCGCTGCGATATATATATGTATATATATATATAGCGATTACGTACTGTTAGGTTGTAAAACGACATCTAAACGCGTACTTTAAACTCTCTTTTGATAAATCTGTGAAGTGATAATCATGTCGAAGTCATCTTTGAGTAGTAGTCGTGAAAATTAGTAGGAGTCGATCAAGTGTTTATGTAATCAGAAGCTTACGTATGTGGTTAATTTATACAGATTTGTTTATCTCAAAAGATGTAGTTGGCTGCGTTAGAATTAAAACAAACTTGAGTTCATAAAAGTTTTCAGAGAATAAATGGTGATGGAGGACATATGCAATACGTAAGTTACTAAAGCAGATGATGGGTTTTTATAGAAGTGGTATTACTAGTTAAGTAGAATATGATAGTGTTTTTAATTATATAAGTTATTTATAGTTATGCTATTATAGTTACTAATTTATATATGTAATCTAGGTTCATAAAAAATTACATTAATGAGCTAGTGATAATATGATTATATACATTTATATGAACTTTTGGATGTTTCTGTAACGAAGTCGCATGATTGTGGTTTGGAAACGGAAGTTTAAAAGGCTGTTAACTTGACGTGGATTATGTCTTAAACGTGAATTAATTATCAGTGCATATATACTGTCAATAGAAATTATTTTACTGAAGTGTTTATTCAAATGAAGGCTCGACCAATCACTTGAGGTTCCTATATAGAAGATAGTTGTAGTTGATAAAAGTTAGTAAGGAGTTATGTTATAATTTGTAGGAGTTTTGTAGAGAAGGCACAAAAGCTAGGCAGCATTGTCAGGTGAGTTCATCAGATTTTCTCAAACTGGGATACATGCATAGTTAGTTTTGTAAAGTGTAGTTATCATGCTTTTGTTTTGATTTACGACAGTTACGCATGCATAGATTATATTTATTATGAACTGGCAGTTTATTTAGAAGTTTATCTGGTACCATGATATTTGGTAGTTTATTATTTGTTCATGATGATATATATTCTATTGCTTGCTAGTCAGTTTATTGCAGTTATTTACAGTATTTCCAAAACGACATGATATTTTTGAATGAAGTATGTTATTATATTTAAACTGTGAGCTCACCAGCATTAGCTGACTCAGTAGCATGTATCTCAGGGAAAGATATTGCATCAAGTTCTAAGGAAAAGGCAGTTTAGCAGATGACCAAGACTCTATTTTACTTCAAATAATTATAGTTTTGGTTGATTTATTTTAGACTATGTTTGGTTAGTTTATGACTTTTTAAGAATTTGTTAGACTTTCGCACTTAAGTTTGATATTTGTTATGAGCATTAAGATATTTTTTGAAGTTTTGCTAGTAGTCATGAGCCTTGGATTTTAGGTTGTGACAAGTTGGTATCAGAGAGCAGTAGTTTAAGAGAAATAGGTACTTAACTTAGTTGCCTAGACTTAAACTAAGGATCCTAAAGTAGTAGCTCATGTGAAACTTATTGTGTAGTAGACACAATGCTAGATTATTAATAGTAGTTATAGAGATTAAAATTATGATATTTAGTGGAAATAGCTAGAACACTTATGTAAGGTAAATTGATAATTATACCTGATCAATATAATCGTAGGTTTACATGTACGTATGTGTGCTAGTTCATTTCTATTATATGGATTAATTGTTGTTTTCTATAATTCTATTAATGTTCTACTATCAGCGTCATTATCTGAAGGCAATTTATGTGAGCTAACTTATAAACATATATTCAGTAAGAATGTCCGAAAGACCAGAAAGATTAGGTACTCCAGAAGATGCTTTGGAAACAAATCAAGGTCGGGGTGTAGGAAGGCTTCCAAGAGGAAGAGGGCGTAAACTGGTTACTGCATCAACTCGTCGAGGTAGAGTTAAGGCTAGAGGAAGTGTTGGGAAAAAGTTGAAGGATCAAGAATTTAGGGCAACGATAAATGAAGAAGTTACTAGGGCTCTTCTAGCTGCTTTGCCAGATGTGATTACTCAAGTCCGCCAAGCTGATAAAAAGTAGAATGAAGAGAAAGAAAGTGAGACAAATGCCGGGACTAGAACTATTACCAGGAACACAGAAAACTCAAAAAATACTAAGAGTTCCAAAAGTAAGGCTAGCACTAAAGATTCAACGTCGGAAGAGGAGGAATTTGAAAGTGAGAAAAAGATTGGTCATAAGAAAAAAGGGTGTAACTATAGAACCTTTTCTGCATGCCATCCACCTAATTTCAACGGTGAAGGGGATGCAACAGTTACAATGAAGTGGATAAGGGAAATGGAATCAGTGATTGAGACTAGTAATTGTGCCGATAATGAAGCGGTAAAGTATGCGGTGCATTCTTTCAAGTCAGAAGCTCTGTTTTGATGGGATAATGTGAAAGATGTTCGAGGGACAGCTGCTATTCGAAGGATGACTTGGGAAGAATTTAAAGAGATTCTTATTGTAACATCCTAAACTTTTATATCTTTGACTTTGGCGTTGACCGTTAGTTGACTTTGACGCCGTTAGTTGCTTAATGCTTAGGTAACTAACTATTGAAGCTTGGATAATAAATGTGATTCTTTAATTAGTTATTAAAGATCATAATATGTTATTTTAGTTGTATTTTATTTATTAGAGTGCTCGTTCGGTCGTTTGAGTTCCCGGTTCGTTAGTTTGAGCCTTAACGGTCGTTAAATTTAAGTTAGGGGCACTTTAGTAATTTGGCAAAGGGGGTGGACGGTTTTGAGGGGATTAGGAAGCCCTAATCCCTCATTTTCTCCAGAGATTAGTGTGTGTTTGTGAAGGTGTGCCTCCCTTTATCTCCTTGGCTTAATTGCTTTGATTTCGGGTTGATTCGGGTGGATTTAACGCTAGTATATCGAATATTTGATAATCTTTAAGGTAAGGATTGTAATCCCTACTGATTTTTGGTCATATTAATCTATTCAATTCGTTCATACCTGGTCTTGATCGATTATATGTGTTTCGTTGTTAGAATAGGTGATTTCGGGTCAACCGGTAACCGTTATTGCAATCGTTTGGTGTGTTTTGGATCCCTTGGTATGGACATGTTCTTGATGATGATTTTATGATTAGATAGAGTCCTTTTATTATTCACATCTGATCTTGATCATGAGAGGGTGTTTGTTGATTGAAATCACTCGATTTCGTTGATTCGGTGACCTAAAATGTTAACCATTGTCTTGCAAATCAATCGGGAAGTAATTGATGATTTTATTGCATCAATATACCCTTAATCTACTGTATTTTAGGGTTCAAAAGTCGTGATGGTGGTTTGGGGTTGTTTGGTAATCGTTTGAGTGGTGTTTGGAAACAAAGAAATGAGTTTTTGGCCGTTTCTCAGCTGGTGCGGCACACCTTGTGCTGATTTGTACATTTGGGTTTGTTTGATGCTCATTTCAATTGTGTTTTCATTCTAGGTTGTCGAGAACACATTCCAAGTATAGTAAACGGTTGTTTATTGGTTAAGAAGTTTTTAAAGGTAAGATAACTACCTTTTGACACGAGGAACACAACGAGAACTTAGTTTTCATAATTAACGATGGTTAAAGCCCCTTTCATATGCTTGTTAAGTTATGGGAACTTTGGGAGGGCATACGGTTGGTTTTATGCATGCTATGCCTTAGTTAACTTTAGTTATTAATGTAATGCATGCTATAGCTTCTGATGATTGATATGAATGAAACAATGTTTTGGTTGCCTATATGATTGATTGAGATTGCGATTGTATGATTGATTTAGATTGCGATTGTATGATTGATTTAGATTGCGATTGTATGATTGATTTAGATTGCGATTGTATGATTGATTTAGATTGCGATTGTATGATTGATTTAGATTGCGATTGTATGATTGATTTAGATTGCGATTGTATGATTGATTTAGATTGCGATTGTATGATTGATTTAGATTGCGATTGTATGATTGATTTAGATTGCGATTGTATGATTGATTTAGATTGCGATTGTATGATTGATTTAGATTGCGATTGTATGATTGATTTAGATTGCGATTGTATGATTGATTTAGATTGCGATTGTATGATTGATTTAGATTGCGATTGTATGATTGATTTAGATTGCGATTGTATGATTGATTTAGATTGCGATTGTATGATTGATTTAGATTGCGATTGTATGATTGATTTAGATTGCGATTGTATGATTGATTTAGATTGCGATTGTATGATTGATTTAGATTGCGATTGTATGATTGATTTAGATTGCGATTGTATGATTGATTTAGATTGCGATTGTATGATTGATTTAGATTGCGATTGTATGATTGATTTAGATTGCGATTGTATGATTGATTTAGATTGCGATTGTATGATTGATTTAGATTGCGATTGTATGATTGATTTAGATTGCGATTGTATGATTGATTTAGATTGCGATTGTATGATTGATTTAGATTGCGATTGTATGATTGATTTAGATTGCGATTGTATGATTGATTTAGATTGCGATTGTATGATTGATTTAGATTGCGATTGTATGATTGATTTAGATTGCGATTGTATGATTGATTCAGATTGCGATTGTATGATTGATTTAGATTGCGATTGTATGATTGATTTAGATTGCGATTGTATGATTGATTTAGATTGCGATTGTATGATTGATTTAGATTGCGATTGTATGATTGATTTAGATTGCGATTGTATGATTGATTTAGATTGCGATTGTATGATTGATTTAGATTGCGATTGTATGATTGATTTAGATTGCGATTGTATGATTGATTTAGATTGCGATTGTATGATTGATTTAGATTGCGATTGTATGATTGATTTAGATTGCGATTGTATGATTGATTTAGATTGCGATTGTATGATTGATTTAGATTGCGATTGTATGATTGATTTAGATTGCGATTGTATGATTGATTTAGATTGCGATTGTATGATTGATTTAGATTGCGATTGTATGATTGATTTAGATTGCGATTGTATGATTGATTTAGATTGCGATTGTATGATTGATTTAGATTGCGATTGTATGATTGATTTAGATTGCGATTGTATGATTGATTTAGATTGCGATTGTATGATTGATTTAGATTGCGATTGTATGATTGATTTAGATTGCGATTGTATGATTGATTTAGATTGCGATTGTATGATTGATTTAGATTGCGATTGTATGATTGATTTAGATTGCGATTGTATGATTGATTTAGATTGCGATTGTATGATTGATTTAGATTGCGATTGTATGATTGATTTAGATTGCGATTGTATGATTGATTTAGATTGCGATTGAAACGGTTGATAAAACTATGCGATTGAAACGGTTGATAAATCCTTAAGGTAAATACGGTTGATAATACTCGAGTATAAACTTACGGTTGAAAAGTGTTAAGCTTAACCCATGCTAGTCCCGAGAGGGGCTGGTGTGCTACGGTTGGTCGGACGGGGTAGTCATGATGCCCCTTACGACATGGTCACGATTGCTTGAGTTTGCCGGGTGGTTAGGACCGATCACCATGCTTTGCTAAACGACTTGCTCCTGGATTTGGTTATGCCTATCCTTAACGACGCCGATGGACCCCGAAAGGATTACCCATCATGTCGGGTGCAAGGTTCCTTGAAAGGTCGAATGACCGCCTATGCACAACCCGCGATTGATTTACTTATGTGACTTAAGTCACTACTTAACGATTGAAAATGGCATAACCTACGATTGATGATTGAGATTGAAATTGAGATTGATAATGATGATTGATGAGATGATTGAGGTTGCTAGGCACATGTAGGAATGATATCTTCCTATTGTGTTATTCGATTGACATGTGATGATGATTGTTAAATGCTTGACATGTGATGATGATTGCTATATGCTTGACATGTGATGATAATTGTTATATGCTTGACATGCGTATGATATTTATAAGATTGATTTAACTGGCAACCTTTTTATACAACCTGTGGTTATCTTACTCGGCTTTTTAAGCTGACACTTGTTTTATTGAAAATGTTGTGTCTCCTCAGGTTGATCATTGAAGCTTGCTTAGAGTGAGGCATGGGTAGATGCTATGACGAAGACTTATTGTTGCCATAGTTTAGCCTCATTTACCTAGACGTTTATTTATTATGTCGATTGAGACTTTATTGTCATTTTGTTGTTTACGGATTTCTTGAATTGTGGTTGTGACGCAATAAGTGACACCAAAACTATGATTGACCTTTCCGTTAAGAAATGATGATGTTTTAAAAGGACCTTTCCGCATTAAATGATTGTTTTATCTAAAAAATTTTGAAATCCATATTTTTATAATGTTGGGTGTTACACTTATGGAAAAATTTTGTCCAGAGGGTGAGATTAATCAGCTAGAGCAGGAATTTTTATCTTTGGAGCAAGGAAACATGTCAAGGCGCGAGTACACTACTAGAAAACATCTCTAACATGTTTTTCTAGTTTTCAAATATGGAAAATGAAAATAACAAATATTTTTTAATTAGAATGTGTTTTCAAAATTTTCATTTGTTTTCCAGAAATAGAAAGCCCCTTTCATTTTCTAAAAAATAAAAAATGGAAAACTTATAAAACATTTTCACAACCAAACGTTTACGATCGAATTCCATCACGGGTGGATTTTACGCCTAGTAACTTTGTTCAATTGTCTTTGATTGTGCATTTGACTATTGAGCTTTTTTCGAATAACCCAAGCGTACAAACTTGAACTAAATAATTTTGAGCTTTCAAGGACTTGGTTCATGCTCTTATCGAGCATTAAGCAGATGAATATATGAGTGTATATATAAAGATAAGTTAAAGTTTAATATCAAATAGTAGTATCAATCCCGGTCAAACTAAAATTTAGACCAATTTAAAATTAAAAAGCTATGATATTGACCTAAAAAATAATTGTCTTTATCGCTCCAATGAATAAAACTTGTATTACTGGAAGCCTGATAGATACTCACATTATAAAATCTCTGGGCATAAGTTTATTGATTCTGCAGACAGACCTTGATCAGCCACGGAAATGGAAATGCAGAGGTTGGCCCATCTGGCACTAAGAATCGGGATATACAGGGTAATCAGGATTTTCAGCACCCTAATGTTGCATTCTTGAGTTATATTTTGGATGGATTGGAAAAGAAAAGAAAGATAAGTTTTAGTTTTTGCATTCTTGAGTTTTTTTATATAAAGAAAAGAATTGAAAGGAAAAGGAATTTTTGGTCACTTTTATTGAAAAATTATCCGCCCAAAACTGGTCGGATTGAGAAGGAAAACCATGTACTGTTTTGTGTAATTACCGTCTAGTCCTTCTCAAAAGGGATATATTTGTAAAATTACATCTGTATATCTCTTTCTTTTCTTTTCTATCATCAAGCTTAAAAACACAAATAACTCTTTTCTTTTCATTTCTTGGGTTTTCTTTTAACTCAAAGAATAACTTTTATTTTTTAGTTATCTTTTCTTTTCATCTCTTTTCAAATCTTTTCTTATCTTTTCTTTCCATTAATAACTCGAGAAGGTAGTGTAAGAGAAGAAAAAGGACCAAGAAGGAAAAGAAGACCAAGAAGAAAACGTCCATGGAATTTTGCTAGTCTTCGTAGTGGTGCTATACAGCTATGGATATTGATCGCTTTTCGTCTCTGGAGGTATATATATAATTGCTTATGTTTTGGTTGAGATTTTGTGGTGAATGTAGTGATGTTTATAGCATTGTCTAGTTTTGTGAAGCTGTTCGGTTCGTGTATATATCGATAACGAATAAGTAATTAGTGTCCACTTCTAGAACTGATGTATTTGTTTTATTATAGAGTGATTTATTGCAAGGCTGATTAATCGTTGAGTACTTGTCAGTGAGCTGATTTACCCAAAAATATTGGTCTGGTCAAAAACTTGGTCAAACTCTAACAAAACCTAGTCAAATCGGTCAAAACTCGGCCAATTCTGTCTGAACTTGGTGTGAAATAGGTCATAAATAAGCCATCGGAGTATTTCTGTAGTCTTATGAACATGTCATACCTATATTTTCGAGATTTATATATATTTTTTAGTAAGGCCTATCGAGTTTTACAACCATGATATTGATTGTAGACCACAAGAACTAATATATTTGTTTTGTTTTAATAATAATAGCATGATGCAAATATAGGACACATATGCATTTTGCCCTGGCTAAATTTTATATGAGAGTTGAACTATTGAATTGTATGTGATATATGGATTATTCTATTTTTTGTTGTTGTTTAGGTTGTTATATTTAGTGAAATTAGTAACGTAGAAGACAGTGTTGTCATGTTTTATGAAGTTACTTGGTTCTGCCTGCAATGTAATTTTACTACATTGAAGTAGGACCATAAAGGTCAACCAAAGATACATATGAGGAACAGGTCACCAAGTCAGAGGATTTGTCAAAAGGAGATGTGTAACAATGTCCCAATGATTCAAAGAGTATCTCTCCAATGGATACGAAATCTACAATGCATGTGAAAGAAACCTAGCTTACTTTGGGAAAAATGGATATCAGATCCTATTTGCTTGGTTTTGGGAAACACATACCCTTAATATTGATTGTGTAGTGTATTTGTCTTGGTCATGCAATATGACTGATTTGAGCATTGGCAGATTTGCATCGTTCTTTAGCTAGATATAATTTATGGAGATTTTAATGAGTGGAACTTCATTACTGTATTCATTCTCGATAGCTTTATCACCGCTTTACTTTGTTATGATATATATAATACGAGAGAAAGTACCCGCGTGTTGCGGCAGTGAGATGGTGGGGGTGATAGGTCATAGGAGGTGATAAGTCATAGAGTGTGATAGCCATGCCTTAGCCGTACGGCCTCCGCCCTCGGATTTAAAAATTCGTCGAAAGTATATCGAATGACATCTCTAATGAAAGAGCATGAAATTTTAAGAACACCCATATAATTTTTATAATTTATCGATATACAGTTTTTGAGATAAAAGATTTTGAATGAATTAGAGGAATAAAATGGTTTATGGAGGAGAGAGAAAAAATGAGTGGTTGAGATTTAAGAAGCGAGAGAAAAATGGGTGGTTGAGATTTAAGGGTATTATAGGTATATTAGGTAGCATGTTTAAATTAATGAATAAAGAAGAGGAATTTAGGTAGTTCAAAGTTGTAATTTGAGATTTAAAAAAAGGGGCTCCTCTATTATATAGGAGTAAAGATAAAGATAAAGATAAAGATAAAGATAAAGATAAAGATAAAGATAAAGATAAAGATAAAGATAAAGATAAAGATAAAGATAAAGATAAAGATAAAGATAAAGATAAAGATAAAGATAAAGATAAAGATAAAGATAAAGATAAAGATAAAGATAAAGATAATAGATAAAGATAAAGATAAAGATAAAGATAAAGATAAAGATAAAGATAAAGATAAAGATAAAGATAAAGATAAAGATAAAGATAAAGATAAAGAAGTAAAGATAAAGATAAAATATATTAATATAATGATAAGATAAATGCGTTATGATATAGTAAAGATAAAGATAAAGATAAAGATAAAGATCAAAAGTTATAGATAAAGATAAAGATAAAGATAAAGATAAAGATAAAGATAAAGATATAGATAAAGATAAAGATAAAGATAAAGATAAAGATAAAGATAAAGATAAAGATAATAGATAAAGATAAAGATAAAGATAAAGATAAAGATAAAGATAAAGATAATATGAATTTATAAGATTATAGATAAAGATAAAGATAAAGATAAAGATAAAGATAAAGATAAAGATAAAAGATAAAGATAAAGATAAAGATAAAGATAAAGATAAAGATAAAGATAAAGATAAAGATAAAGATAAAGATAAAGATAAAGATAAAGATAAAGATAATAGATAAAGATAAAGATAAAGATAAAGATAAAGATAAAGATAAAGATAAAGATAAAGATAAAGATAAAGATAAAGATAAAGATAAAGATAAAGATAAAGATAAAGATAAAGATAAAGATAAAGATAAAGATAAGATAAAGATAAAGATAAAGATTAAAGATAAGATAAAGATAAAGATAAGATAAAGAAGTAAAGATAAAGAAGTAAAAATAAGATATAGATAAAGATAAAGATAAAGATAAAAGATAAAGAAGTAAAGATAAAGAAGTAAAAATAAGATATAGATAAAGATAAAGATAAAGATAAAAGATAAAGAAGTAAAGATAAAGAAGTAAAAATAAGATATAGATAAAGATAAAGATAAAGATAAAAGATAAAGAAGTAAAGATAAAGAAGTAAAAATAAGATATAGATAAAGATAAAGATAAAGATAAAAGATAAAGAAGTAAAGATAAAGAAGTAAAAATAAGATATAGATAAAGATAAAGATAAAGATAAAAGATAAAGAAGTAAAGATAAAGAAGTAAAAATAAGATATAGATAAAGATAAAGATAAAGATAAAAGATAAAGAAGTAAAGATAAAGAAGTAAAAATATATTAATAATATGCTTTATAAGGGATTATAGATAAAGATAAAGATAAAGATAAAAGATAAAGAAGTAAAGATAAAGAAGTAAAAATATATAGATAAAGATAAAGATAAAGATAAAAGATAAAGAAGTAAAGATAAAGAAGTAAAAATAAGATATAGATAAAGATAAAGATAAAGATAAAAGATAAAGATTAAAGATAAAGATAAAGATAAAGATAAAGATAAAGATAAAGATAAAGATAAAGATAAAGATAAAGATAAAGATAAAGATAAAAGATAAAGATAAAGATAAAGAAGTAAAAATAAGATATAGATAAAGATAAAGATAAAGATAAAAGATAAAGAAGTAAAGATAAAGAAGTAAAAATATATTAATGGGCATCAAAAGATAAAGATAAAGATAAAGATAAAGATAAAGATAGAAGATAAAGATAAAGATAAAGATAAAGATAAAGATAAAGATAAAGATAAAGATAAGATAAGATAAGATAAGATAAGATAAAGATAAAGATAAAGATAAAGATAAAGATAAAGATAAAGATAAAGATAAAGATAAAGATAAAGATAAGATAAGATATAGATAAGATAAAGATAAAGATTGAAGTATAGATATAGATATAGATAAGATAAAGATAAAGATAAAGATAAAGATAGTGCCAGTGATGATCAGACTATCATAACATGGATCTGGCAGTCTTGTAATTGTGTGTCTGTATTGACAGGACACAATCATTTGTAATGTGTGCTATGTTCGATATGAAGGAGAACCTTGTTATATCAGCATCATTAGATAGAACTGTTTGGACAGGCTATTAGTGCCCTGATGAAGAAACTTGTTTCTCCTGCTGATGAGATTTTTCGCCTGGGTCAGATAAATACTGATTTATAAATATTTTGTTCGTTTGTGTTCGTTCATTAGTGTTCGTTCGTTTGTGTTCGTGAACATTCATTCATGAACACAAACGAACGAACATGAACAAGTAATCATGTTCGTTTATCTGTTCGTGAACTGTTCGTTAAGTTAAACAAACGAACATGAACAAGGTCCCGTTCGTGTTCGTTCGGTTCGTTTACAGCCCTACATCAGGGGTCTTGTGTGCAAGCAGGTTTCTGGGATTATAGATATTGTTTGTCCAAATGGTTCTGTAAGATTCATCAGGTCACTGGGGGTGGATCGAAAGTATTAGAAAGAAGAAGCTGTTTCTTTTTGCTGGATTTTAGTCCGCAGAAGTCAGAACGTGTTATGCATGATATCATTTGACCTATATGATAACTGATAATTGATAAATCAATAGAGCTGGCTATGACCAAAGAAATTACTAATTAGCAATAAAAATAAGCACACAAGAATAAAGAAACAAATCAAGATAACAGACATTGGCCATTAGTTAATCTATGTTAATCTTTTTCTCAACGGTTTATTTGCGCATAGTTATTTCGTCTTTAAACAATGTGACATGCTTGAAGTGTTATTTTGTGAGTGCAGCATAGTTGCACATTAATGAGGGCATCCATTCCCTTCATAATATATCTTTCTGTGAATGTTCCCTATATATGAGGTTAAGTGAAGGAGACAACTTCTATGTGACAGTTTTTCTTTGGCAAGCTTAGTCTTGCCTATATTAGAATGCAGTGGTTATGGTGGTAGACGGTAGCCGGTTTGTGTGTCTTCTTTGTTCTTTTAACTGTCTGTTGCATAAGTGTCGTGTGCTGTCAAAGAAGGAAAAGTTAAATGTTGCTAACATCTTGGTTTGTTGCCATCTATTGTGGCCTTTATCTTTCACTTGATATTAGTTACCATGCATATTTGTAGCAGCTGTTGTGTTCCATTACTCTCAGTTAGTGTGCAGGCTCCCCCCTTGTCTGCAGTAGAAGTAGGATGTAGACTGCGTTACTTTTAAACTCGTTGAGATATAAACCATTGATTTATTATTGTGTCCCTAAAATCAAATTATCTTAGGCAATGGTTACCAATCATATAATTAAGGGAGTGATTTCTATTGATCATTAGTTACTCTGTATGCTTCCCAACTCTTGATTGATATATGATAACCTTTCTTTTCAAACTAACCAATGGGGAGGGAGAACAAATCTTAAAGTACTAGCTTTTTTTGTTAAGTTTTCTTCAAATGTTGTTACTCTTTTTTACTGGCCTATCATAATGTTTATTTTTCGTTTTTCTGGTATGAAATGGTACAATGAAAATTTTTGACTTGAAGTTTCAGAAAACTAATACGAGTATACTAAATACTGGCCCACGGTAGATTTGCGGCTCTTCAGAAGAGCACTAATCAAGTGTTAATCAAGAACTTGAAAAATGAACTTGTGAAGAAGACTGGTGCCCTTCCAATCGCCACAGATGCAATATTCTTTGCTGGCATGGGTAACTTGCTTTGCAGGACAGAGAACAGGGTATTCATATATGACCTTTAACAACGTATGAAACTTGGGGAACCTTAAACTTTCCTTTATAAGGTATGTTGTTTGGTCAAATGACATCGAGAGTGTTGTGTTGCTCAGCAAGCACTCTATAGTTTGTTTACTTTGCAATTCATTTTTACTTATCCTAAAACCTGAATTCAATTTATGGAGGAGGTTTAGTAACGATAGGTAGTAATAGCATCCTTAATAATTTGTTTTCTTCTTTGTTTATATAGAAGCTGTGTGTCTCGAGTTTTTGATTATTGAAATGTACGAACTACAAATTGCAAGAAAAATACAATGGTCAAAACACCCCAAACTATTTCTTTGTTTAGCCAATAATTTTTTGTGTGCAAGTAAACCATTCTCCTTATTTGCATTCCTTCCCCAAATCAATACTTGACCCCAAGTGTTTGTAAGGGATGCAGAAAACTATTTATAGTTCTAGCATCCACCAGAAAATTGTCTTTATTTTTGTTGTATTGAAACCCAATTATGGACAAGCCTACTGAACTAAACTTATGGAGACATTTCTATATATACAAAAAAATCAGAGTGAATTTTTATAAGTAATCGAAATATCCACCAGGAAGATGCAAGAAACGAAAAATGCAAGTGTACCCCTGTAGTAATAGGTTCTTGGCTTATCGCTTGTCATGTTGCCTTTTTTTTATGGTATTCTGATTTTCTAATGATGATTAAAGCATTACTATTTTTTAGTGCCATGTAGTGAAAACTTCTAAAGCAGCATGCTCATTAAGTATCCATTCAGTTCAGAAATAGCAGATTTGACATTTGACCATTAATCCAGAAAAAAGCTTGATTTGGTTATGTGTATATCCAACGGGCCAAACGGGTAAATTACAAAAGATGGGTTCAAAAAGAAATGGGTTGATAGTGTGATGTGTTTTTCCTAATAACATGATTTCTGAATCATATTTGATACATTAACTCTGCTTTTAGTTTTTAAGCAAGAATGACATAAAAGGCTGGCTGACCAGCCTTAACTTATCCTGTTTTAAAAGTTACTTGTTTTGAACTAACCCCGTTTTGACCTGTTACCCGACCTACTCTCTAGTTTGCACCTATAGTTATTCAATTGCCAATCAAGCATTCTTTTACCACTTAGAGAGTACAATGGTCCATTCTGTAAATTTTTGCTGCAAGACAGGCATATCCCATTAATGGTATCAAGACCTATTAATGACCTATCAAGTATTCCATATGTTTTCTATTTGTTACCACTTTACCAACTTGAGTTCTAATCACTTGTTAGCTGGTAGTCTGCTATCATCTACTTATAAACAATTATATTTGACTTAACTTTTGCGCGAAAATTGTTATATGATGTTGTATTTGTTTTGTGCAGTTTTAGCAAAAGTTTGAGTTGCAGAATCTCAAAATTACCCAGTAGTCTGTAGTACCACTTCGGCTTCTTCATGGAAATGTACTGCCATTTTATCTTGATAACTAGGTTGTTTAAGTGAAATGGGTTATAGATTTTCCCATTTTGATATTATTATAGATTTTACGAGGCTTGAGGTAGTTTTGCGAAGTAGAGAATTTCTTTTGTTACTAAAAAGGTTGGATGGGTATTTCATCTCTTTTTCCTAAGAAAGAAGGACGAAATACATTTTTGGTCTTATCACCTCATTTGCAAGAATCGTCCAAACTGATGCAAAGTGACGTTTTTGGGCCCTTTGATATCAACTCAGTGGCGATCTCAGTCTAAATAGACGGATCCGTCTATTTTCTACCGTTAAGGACATCACGTGCTTCTCACGTGAGGGGCATTACTGTCTTTTCATATAAACGAAGACTATTTTTGCAACTAACCAAAATACATATATATCATTATCAAATCATTTATATATATATATCATATTCAACAATCACAGAGGTAAAACAAAATTCAAAACACAAGATCATATTCTAATTCCTTAAATCCATTTTCTAATTCATTTCCAGATCTCCTTCAAAAAGAATAATTCTCAAACCTATTTTCATATATCAAATAAACATACATATGTGTATATATATGTGTGTTATTTCTATGTACCTATTTTTTTTGTTATCTTCCACTACTAATTCTGAGATCTTTTTCCTTGTATCTCAAACTCTTGGATCTGGTTTATTTTTTTAATCAAGAAAAATGGGGTTTGTTTTCATCCGCTGCTTATGTTCCATTTGTTGAAGATTCACGTAGTTGCTGTATTTCTCTTTAATTAACTACTGATTTGACAAGTGGTTTCGCGATTTGGGGATTTAGTATGGTTTGATTTTTTTGGATAATCTCGGCCTTTTCTTCGATAAATGAAACGTCTTGAAAATCACCAACTACCACTGCCGCTACATCGGCGGAGACCGCCGGAAAACGCCACCACCACACCGCTGCTGTCACTCTTCGTCACTCGCTCCCCCTCTATATATTTATATATGTATATCAGTATATATATGTATGGAAGTATGTATGAATAGATCTATAAATATGTTTTTTTTCTAGATTTGTAAGTCCATCCTCAAATATTTGGTCAGGCCTTGATGGTGGTGGTATGGGTGGTCTGATCTTGGTGTTAGTGGATGTGTGTGTCTTGATGATAGAGGTAAGGACGGTGTAGCGACAAGGCCCTGTAACAGTGGTGGTGTGTGGCGGATCTCGACGGGGAAAATGACTATATAGATTTAGGGGTCTCTTTTCTAAAGTGCATCAACATCAAACCAAGTAGACCAGAATGCTATGGAAGAGTAAATTTGCATAAGCAATGATGGATGGATAGGATCGGTGTTTTGCAGGATCATCCAAAAAAAAAATAGAATGTATATATGTACTTTGTTTTAATTGTTTTATTATTAGTATTGTTATTATTTTATTTTATTATACACTTTATATATAAGGATTCACTTTTCTCTGTACATATTTTGTATTTTGTTTTGAATTTATGCTGAACATTAGAAAATAACAAGAATATGGTTGGTGTTTTTGAGGATGTGAATAGATAATGGTTGATAGGTTGAGTGGAGAAAGAAGCACCATAGAAGAACAAAGGAATAAAGAAAACAAAAATGGATTTACAAAAATGGTCCTTGTTTGTATGAACACCATCTTGCAATCTTGTACATGTTTGTATGAAACTTGCAATTAGTGTGATACCACAGGGATCACGAAAAATACGGGTTTTTTTCTTTTGTTTATGTTTTTTATGGTTACATGTTATTTGAAGTTGGTAACGGCTATGGTCTTATATCTAATCCGATAATGGTAAGTATGTACACCCAATAGTCGGGCTTGATCTGCTCCAGCATATTGACTCGTGATCAGTAAGTGGAATTGATCAACAATGTATACGATCAAATATACGAATTGTGTTCAATATTGTAACCACCACTGCATTTGGTATCACTATTATGTATCTATATTTATTTTTTTTGGAAGGCAACACTGTAACTAATATATAACCAAAAGAATATTTACAAAGAAAACTCTACTAACCAACTGGTTGCAAGATACACCCAGTTGATAGTAAGTGAAACAATATATGCTAACAAACTAGACTACTTAGACTACAACCACATATCGAAAACCACCAAACAAGACCCTAATATATGCCAAAGAAAAACAAACTTAGCACATACAACAAGTCTACCAAAAAAATGTTTAAAAAATGTTACCGACATGCAGGAGTCGAGCAAAAAGAGAAGAACCAGCAAAGAACCAATCCAAGCCAACCAACAAGTTAAGATTCAAGCTATGCTTCGATATTCCACGGGTTGACACACCAATCTCGCCAATTTGGAACATTCATTCTCGATCTATTTGAGATCCAAAAATGCGACTGAATTTGAATTTCTTGACAAATTTTATGAAAATTTTCGTTGCAATTTTCAAATACTTTTTTGTTGCGAGATTTCCACGTAGCATATACCATCGACCAAATCACCGCTTTCCAGACTAAAACTTGGTTTAAGTTAAAACCATTTGCACCGTTGTGGTTGAGAATTTCGTCCATCGAGAAAAGATTAAACTCTCCCATATTCCACCACTTAAAAATGTTGCTCCACCCTCTCATCACGCGATTACAAATAACAAAACAATGATCAATGGTTTCAATTGCATCGTCACAATATGGGCAAAGTGTAGAGTGGAGATCCATACCGAGGTGATCAAGATATACTCTAACTGGTATTTTCCTCTGTTGGATTCTCCAAATTAAAATACACACTTTTCTTGGCACTAGTTTATTCCACATTGTCCCCATGTTAGAGCCATGTGGCATCAAGATCACCTCATCAATTTGAGTTCTAAGATCTCTAACAGTAAACTTTCCATGATCAGTCAAGTTCCAATTCCACATATCTTTTTTACCTTGACGGGGATTTCGATCTTGGATTAAGTTTAAGAGATCAACAAATTCAACATGCCCTCTTCCCCTAATTTCTCTCAACCATTCCCACTTCCATTCCCAATTATCACCAATCCATCTTCCTTTATCACCAACCTTAATATTTTTATTGACTTCAAGATGAAAAAGTCTATTAAAGGAAACACTAAGATTCCCATTTCCAGCCCACTTATCAAGCCAAAAGCGAGTATCCAAACCGTCACCCAAAATCTTAGAGAAAGATGAGGTGAAAGGTATGTTTAACATGTCAATTTCAATTCCAACTCTTATAATGTTTCTCCATACACCACTTCTTCTACCATGATTAGCCACCAAATCCCCACTAAGACCACCATCTGCCCCATATAAACTTTTAATCACCCTGCACCATAAACTTTCTCCTTCAACATGGAACCTCCACCACCATTTACCTAGTAGACTCCAATTTGCACCTTTTAGAGTGCCAACATTTAAGCCCCCAACCTCAAAACCTTTTTGCACACTCTCCCATTTAACCCAAGCTATATTATGTTGATCTTCATGTCCACCCCAAAAAAATTGTCTTCTTATTCCTTCAAGAATTTTTAACACCCCAACCGGTGCTCGATACAAAGAAAAATAATAAAGCGGTAAGCTACCAAGAACCGTTTTAACAAGAGTTTTGGAATACTGGTATGATTTCGAAAGGTTGCAATTCCTCTTTTGTCACGTTAATACCTAAAAATTCTGACCCCATTGGTCTGTCAGATTTTAGACCCATAAGTCTTATTGGGTGTTACTACAAAATTCTCTCTAAAATCCTTGCTGAAAGACTTAAAAAAGTAATTGGAAAAGTGATTGGCGATGAACAAAATGCTTTCTTAAAGGGTCGGTATATACTTGACGGGGTGCTGGTGGCAAATGAAGTGGTGGATCAGATAAAAAATTTAAAGAAAAAAGCTTTTGTGTTGAAAGTGGATTTTGAGAAAGCTTATGATAGCATTAATTGGGATTTTTTAAAACAAACTCTTTTAAATATGGGATTTTGCGAGAAATGGTGTAAGTGGATGTATTCTTGTATATCATCCGTGTCAATTTCTATTTTGGTTAATGGTTCTCCTACCAGAGAGTTTTCTATGAAGAGAGGAGTGAGGCAAGGTGACCCTCTATGTATCTATATCTGATCTAATCATCGAAAACGTTAATCTATTTTGTCATAAAGCTTAACATCAGCAATTAAGTTTTTTCTAAAGTATTTTTGTATTTGAAGAGTTGTCATAATTATATTGAGATTGATCGATGTTCTTTCCACCATTCTAAAGATCATATATGGATGTTTATCAATCAACTGAGCATGTTGCATGTATATAATAAAATGCATTAAATTACGTTAACTCGATGAGAACCATCTCTTTATTTTGTCGATATTAATTTTACAAGACAAATGACCATGTCGAATTTTTAATTGTTTATTCACAACAGTGGTAAATTAAATACAGTAAATATTCTGCTGAAATCAACAGTTGGCTTAGGCTTATGCGTCGAAAATATTCTTTTATCCCATGCCCATAAATAAAGGAAGAATAAGCCATCTAGCGGTTCTTACTTTCAGTCAAAATAATATATATTTATATCAAAGTTACTGTACGTAGTAAGTACACCTACGATATGTGCGAGTGTGCGACGTTTCTTTCAGTCTCTTTTATTATTTACATTCTTATTTTCACTCATTACATTACATTATTATATATAACCCTTAAAAGTAGCAAAAGCTACCGTACGTAGCCGGTGCTGACATCATGATGACGTCATCATGGCGTCAGCTATTTTGTCTTATTTACTATTTTGTCTTTTTTTTTTTTTTTCTTTTTTTTTACGATTGTATACTTTTTTAAAAAAAAATATTTACAACTTAACTTTTGGTTTTTTAACTTTAGTCTTTTCCGGGTTTTTTTTTTAATTTTTAAATCTTTTTTTTTTTATACTTTCTATCTCTTATTTTAAGGCTTCTAACTTTTACCATTTTAAGGTTTCTTATTTTTACCACTCAACTTTTGAGTTTTTTTAACTTTAGTCTAACTTTTTTGATACAAACTTAAGTGTCCAAGCTTTTAGATAATATTATATGTATATTTGCATGACACAACGTCGATCCCGGACAACACCCTCCCGAGGCAACGCCCGGGGTCAAATTTCTTGTTACATACTATAATAAGACAATGGATTGTGAATAGTAACTCGCCTACGTGGCGAGTTACTATTCGTCCATGTGTCACATTCCGTATTAATATTCGGATTTTGCCAATTACATACTATAATAAGACAATGGATTGTGAATAGTAACTCGCCTACTTACATACTATAATAAGACAATGGATTGTGAATAGTAACTCGCCTACGTGGCGAGTTACTATTCGTCCATGTGTCACATTCCGTATTAATATTCGGATTTTGCCAAATCGCATTCCGTTCGGGTTTTTACTACGTGTTATTTCTTGGTTTCGGGTTTCTAGATAATTATATTGAAAACTTTTATTCCGATCATGTTCGGATTTAAAACTACATGTTACTTCTTGGTGTCTTATATATTTTTTCTCTTTTGGTGTTTCCAAATAATATATTGAAAACTTTTATTATTTTTTTCTTTGCAGTAGTGCCTTTGAATAAAATCTATTTCAAATGCCAAGGTTTTTATCAATGGCTGAGTTACTATTCACAGGTCACATCCCGTTTGTTTTTTTTTTACTACGTGTTACTTCTTGGTTTCGGGTTTCTAGATAATTATATTGAAAACTTTTATTCCGATCATGTTTTTCTCGCATTCCGTTCGGGTTTTTTACTACGTGTTATTTCTTGGTTTCGGGTTTCTAGATAATTATATTGAAAACTTTTATTCCGATCATGTTCGGATTTAAAACTACATGTTACTTCTTGGTGTCTTATATATTTTTTCTCTTTTGGTGTTTCCAAATAATATATTGAAAACTTTTATTATTTTTTTCTTTGCAGTAGTGCCTTTGAATAAAATCTATTTCAAATGCCAAGGTTTTTATCAATGGCTGAGTTACTATTCACAGGTCACATCCCGTTTTTTTTTTTTACTACGTGTTACTTCTTGGTTCTTGCAAACTTAATTTTCTTTTTGGTTTTCAAATAATATATTAAAATATATTTTTGTGTCGTATTACCTTTGAATAAATATCTATTTCATATGTCAAAGTTTTTAACAAACATATATATATATATATCGACACATCATCGGTAGCTAAACATAATCACAATAATTAATACCGCGCAACACGCAGACGAAAGCTATTGTGGTTTTGCCCTTAAATAAATATATATTTGATATGAAAAACTTTTAAACAAAACTATCCATGACAAAATGATTGTTAATTAGGCGATTGAAAGTTAAACGCAAGTACACTAACATAACACAATCGTTTCAACACGATAATTGAGGCCCTGCAACGCGGGCCAAGAACTTTTCCTAGTTGAACATTAATTAGATGATCACTCATACCATGGAAAACAAAAAGGCGTCGCTTTTGGCTTTGGGTGAATACATTGGTTTGATGTCCGTGCGACACAACGGCAATGATGGTAGTAACGATGGGTGGCGGCAACGGTTGGTGACAGTGGCAGTGGTGGCGGCGGTGCCAACGGTGATGGTGTGGTAATGAAGGTAAAAGTAATTGATTTAAATGGGGTAGTATGGTTATTTAAAGTTGAAGGATCTAACTGTACATTATTTTATTAAATGTATTATATGTATATTAAGCAAAAATGTTTAACTTAATGAATAAAGAAGAGGTAATATAGTCATTTCAAAGCCTGAATGGCTTAAAGAAAGAAGAGAGTTTTTTTTATATAAGAGTAAAAATAGTTCAAAATTTTATTTTTTGAAATTAATGTTTAACAAATTAGAACATTATTATGATGATATATTAACATGATAGCAATATATTTGATTATTCGTTATTGATTGATTTAAACAAACATTTTACAAATAAATTTTTATAAACATCTGGCACGTAAAGTGATACAATCAGCAAAACAAAAAAGAATACACAAATATGATTTAATTGATGATAGTTATGTTTGTAAAATAGAAAACAAACAAATTATTTATGATCACTTTTTTAAAAAAAATAAAAGAAAACCAAAAAATTCAAAATTGAACTCTTAACATGGACAAAGATAGGATCCAACTTTGTTTTATTCCTAATATAATTAGTAAACTTATAGGTATAATTTCACACACTGACCACACTATGATCTCTATAACCAATGTGAAACGACACAACTCGATTTAATAGAAAAATAAGGATTTTTTTTTGTTTACCCATATGAAGAAAAATCACAACCAAGATGAAGTAAAACCAGGACCAAGATTCAGTAAAAGTCAGAACCAAGATTCAACCTTTGACATTTGACTCAATTTACAATCTTTTATAAATCCGTATAAAATAGCACAGAGGAATCCATGTGTACCAAAACTCGTTATAAAAGACAATACGCAAAAATTAGAAATTTCGGCATGACCTTTTCGTAAAATCATCGTCAAAACCTGTTACGGATAATGAGTTTCCAAAATATGTTCATCACAATCAAATTCATTTCTATTACAAAATGACCCATTGAGAATGACCAAAACTCCTTAATTCTTACACTTGACATAATCAATACTTATACAAAAACAATCAAATGTACCATGAGCCAATAGTTCAAAGGGGGTCTCTACGGGTCCTATCAATATTACCATTTTCCGCATTTAGCTAAAGCAATCAAAGTCCATAAAGCAACTTCAAACTTCAATCTTTATATTACTTAACTTGGCTTCCGCTTCCGGGACAACCTATAAAAAGGGTAAACAACTAAAAAGTAAGCAAAGCTTAGTGAATAATCTTGCATACGTTTATACACACGAAGGAGGGCAATGCACAAAGGTCTATTGCATATAGACTATGACACCGTCGTGCCATATCTATAATACTCACCTTTGTGCCAACGCATTACATGGATCCATATAAGCAAATGATTACAATCTCAATAAACAATATCAATGCTCCACATGAGCTATGTCCCACATGGACTATGGCCACTACTTAGGCTCAACGCCAAATCAATTACCACACACGGAATCCACCATCATATGGTAATTGACCCAAGGCATATATAAAAGTATGCAAGAAAACTCACCTCCTCCGCGACAACTAAAAAGTAAGCAAAGCTTAGTGAATAATCTTGCATACGTTTATACACACGAAGGAGGGCAATGCACAAAGGTCTATTGCATATAGACTATGACACCGTCGTGCCATATCTATAATACTCACCTTTGTGCCAACGCATTACATGGATCCATATAAGCAAATGATTACAATCTCAATAAACAATATCAATGCTCCACATGAGCTATGTCCCACATGGACTATGGCCACTACTTAGGCCCGTAATCAAAGACGGCCACTACTTAGGCTCAACGCCAAATCAATTACCACACACGGAATCCACCATCATATGGTAATTGACCCAAGGCATATATAAAAGTATGCAAGAAAACTCACCTCCTCCGCGACAACCAAAATCATAAAATCAAGATGACCGCAAGAACACAAAATATGTATGCTTCAACCTAGCAACAAATCACAAACGCATATAGGATCATCAATCACATACTAGGCCGTCAAGCCATAATCACTAGCATTTCAACACCCAACCCATCATTTACAAATCTCATACAAATCTTGGGTTGGTTCACAAAACATGTACCTCTTATATCATTATCATAATGCAAACTCACTTTTATAACAAAATCCCCATTTATATATTTGACTAGGTTGCCTTCAAACGAGCATAACTCAAGTTCTACTAACTCTTTTTACTTGATTCCAGTGGCCAAATTTATTTAACACACTTAGGTACATTTTATCTTTAGTGATCAATATGTTAATTATCCCTCAAGAGTGACTTCTGGTCATTTTAAAAACACAAACAGTTGTTGTTCTTACTGACAAAACAGATTTGACCTTACCGACTTTAAATGACCATAACTTGAGTTCTACACCATATTTTGACCTCATTCCAGTGGCCACTTCAACTTTACACATTTAGGTACATTTTATCTTCAGTGACCAACACAAGATTTGACCCGTATAAGGGTGTTTCACTCGTTTTAAAAACTGAGACAGAATCGTTTTTGCTGAAATTTCAGAATGACCACACTGACTTCAAAAATTCATAACTCGAGTTCTACTCCACCTTTTAAACTCATTCCAGTGGCCACTTAGAGCTAACACAATAACCTACATTTTCTTTTTAGGACTCAACAACTGAAAATTCTGTCATGGGGGTGATTTACACGTGACAAAGTCAGGGACAGAATCTGTCCAACTTGTTCTCACTAGCATTCATCAAAATCTAACATGCAACCTACTAAAAACCCTAAATTTGATTAAATTATGTTAGGTCCAGATTTACTGGACTCGCTCCAGACTCGACTACTGGAGCCTTACTGAAGATCTGTCCAGAAATGATAATTACTGGACCTACTCCAGACTTGGAATCTGGAGTCCCTCTGAAGATTTGTTCAGAAATAATGGAAGATCAGTGAGCAAATACTTGTATAGGAAATCTGAAGTATTCTCCAGATTAGCTCACTGGACTTCACCCCAGTCCAGATCTATTCTACTGAATACATTCTCACTGAAGTCAAAGACTGAAGTCTGAAGAAAGAAGACTGACAAACAGTGGAGCCCACTGACAGTCTTACCAGATCTCCCGACTGGAGTCTTTATTAGTGTTCTATACCTTACAAGTCTGAACACTGATATCGAGGAATTGACTTTATGCCTTTACACACTTTTACCCGGACATCCCAATTGTCTATTGATAAAAGTACATACGTGTGTAAAGGTGGTTGGTTAAAAGGACTTTATCCTTATACCTTAACCAATGCATTTAATAACCTTGTCGGTTCATTAAATGCATGCAACCATATTTGTACGGCAAATAAATTCATTGTTGAATTTATCTGCCTATAAATACAAAGTCATATTTCTCGTTCAAATTACTTTTTAGCAATTTGGTGAACTTGCTTAAATACTCTCGATCTAAACAGTTATACTTCACAACTCTAAGTATATCGATCTAAGGAGATTATTTAGCAAGTATAGATCACTTGTAATTCAAAGATTGTTTAGATAGTTACATACTTGTAATATCTAGGTTCCACAACAATCTTGTATTTTGTTTATCATCAATAAAGAAAATACACTTGAAAATTACATTCGTGTTCCATCATTTATTTACTTGTTTAAATATTGCTTAAGTCGTTTATTGCTTTATTTATATTCTTGCATTTATATTTAAAGTAATACTAGTCCGATTCTAAATCATACTTGACTTGTTATTTTACACTCGTGGGTTAAACCATCGTGTGAGGGACTTTACATTTGGTATCAGAGCGGAAGGTTAATATCCCTAGATCTGTTTCGCGATGGCAATCTTAGAAAACACTCAAGAAACTCATGAAACTAATCTTAATGACCCACCCACTGGAAATAACAATCCACCACCTCCTCCTCCTCCTGCTTTTCCACATGTGCATGTGCATTATTCAAATAATCCTGTTCCTAAATTCAATGGGAGCAGTGATGAATTTGGTACGTGGAAAGCTAAGATAATATTGCATGTTACTGGTATTGAAAGGAATATGATGAAAATCTTAAATGAAGGACCCTATGTGCCAAGACTTCCTATCAATGCACTTCTTGACCCTACTGGATCAAGAAGTGGAAGGGAAAAGAGAGAGGAACACTGGTCCGAAGAGGAGAAAAGATTGGTAAATCTTGATACACTTCTTAAAAATATGATCCTCGGGGCTGTTCTAGAAACTCTTATTCCCACATTAGTTCTCTATCCCAGTGCCAAAAACATGTGGGATGAACTGGTGAACCAGCATGAGGGAGGTGATGATACTGTTGTTACCAGAAAAGTCTCCTTAAAAAAAAAGTATGAGTCATTTTTTGCTCTCCCCAATGAGTCTCTTACTGGTACTTACACCAGATTTATGAGTATTATTAACCAGTTAAGAGGACTAGGGGTTGATAAAGACAAGGATATACTTTTGGAGAAATTTTGTGATATTCTTTCAACAAAATGGTCTCACATGATTCTGGTCTTGAGGCAAGGTAAAACCTTGCATTCCCATACTTTGTCAACATTGTATGGAGCCTTCAGATTCACTGAAGAAAATCAAGCCCAAAGGATTGAGGCAGAAAAAGATTCTTTTAATCATGCTTCCAGTAGTTCCACAGTGGTCACTAATACTGTACCACCATGTGCGGCATTAATATCTTCTGAGAATGTATTTTCTATGAAGAAGATGATGTCTGAACTAATGGATTCTGGAGTCTGTAATGATATCTCTCCAGACTGTGTTGAAACTGACAGTGATGACCTGGTTGCAATGATGGCCAAAACGTTTAACCGTTTTAAGGCCAGAGCAAATAGGGCCACTGGACAACATGCACCCAGTTCTTCCACTGACAAGACCAATCTGACATGCTTTAAGTGTGGCAGAAAAGGTCATTTCATGAAAGAGTGCAAGTCCAGTCAGTTTGTCTCTCAATCTGGTCCAACTGCTTCTTATAACAAGCCTGATGATAGCTATAAGTTGAAATACAAAAAGCTTAAGGCTCAAATTGCTCTCTTGTCTAAACAAATGGAAGATAATAATAAATGCATGATAGCAACCACTGAAGAAGCATGGGTTCCCTCTGATGATTCGTCAGTCGATGAAGAAGAGGAAAGAGACTGTTGTTTTATGGCTCTGGCAGATCAAGAGCATCTGGTGAAGGATGATGTCACATCTGGTCGATGGGCAGACATTGTTATTAAAAAGGTTAGTGATTATGATAATGAAATTGATCCTGAACTTAAATTGGACATTGCTGAAGCTCTAAATTATGATTTAATTTTTGTGGAAACTGTTAGATTTGACAGTCTAAATGGCTTAGAAACAGATTCCTATGAAATAGCCGCCTTAAAATCAAAATTAAAAGAACTTCAAGATATTGAACTGGCATTTCAAGCACAAGTTTTGGTAACTGAACAACTGGTTCAAGAAAAACATGACCTGGAAATAATTTTGCAAAAAGAAAAACAGGTTATTCAATCATGGCTTGAAACAAGAAAGCCATATGATGCTGGAGTAAACCAATTTCCATCCCAAAAACGTGCATATTTGGATGGAAATACTCATATTGCAGCATTAATACCAGTAATTGACCGGTTACCAGAGGAGGTTAAACCTAGTACCATATATGATGAACCCTCTACCCCAAAATCTTGTATAATACCAGCTCAATTTTTGGAGGTCAAGACTGGAGCATCCCAGATGACTGCTCCAGTTAAAAAGGTCAATAAGCATAAACCTTTACCTCAGACTGTTTCTAATGAACCCCATGTTCAAAGGAAAAAGAATAATTCCCTTCCTAAGCCAAAAGTCCAGTCAACTGGAAAGGCTCAGGTTTCATCTGAAGAATCTATTTTGTTAAGGTTGGAGAGCCAGTTTCAACTACTGGCTCGTCAGGTTCAAAGCTGTCATGCAAGATTAAACAACTTTGAGGGTACTTCATCTGGCTCTATACAAAATACCAAACCTTTTTCTAAGAAAGAGAAAAATATTCCTTTAATTGAGAAAAAGAAAAAGGTTTCTAAACTATCAACTCCAATAGTGTTTTCAACAAAAACTACTGTTGAAGAAAGTGAACTCAACCAGATACCCCCAGGGATCCATAAGGGAGGATCCAGTGAACCCATCAGTCGATGGGTTCCCAAATCTAACTGATATATCTGGTGGATGTGCAGGGCGATCGAAAGAAGCATACCTGGTATCTTGACAGTGCAGCTGACAGGACAATGACCGGACGTAAGACCCTGCTGAAGGAACTCATCATTTCTAATGGACCCTCCATTACTTTTGGAAATGATGGTTGTGGAAAGACTGAGGGGTATGGTGTTCTGAACAATGGACAAGTCAAATTCAGACGTGTTGCATATGTGAATGGTTTGAAATATAACCTGATCAGTGTAAGTCAACTGTGTGATGATGGCTATCAAGTTCTATTCAATATTGTTCATGGCATTGTATTCAACAAGGACTGGAAGGTAGTATTGATTGCTCCCAGAAAAGGGAACGTGTATGTGATGGATATGGAAAGCTCTTCTTCAGAGCAATGTTTCTATACTCAAGCTGATGAAGACTGTAACACCCCAAGCCAAGGCTCAGAATATCACGGAAATCATATAACACAAGGTGGAATTAATGTAGAACATGATCTAAATGCAAATAAAGGATTCAGTGAATCCATACAATAAAAGAAACAAGTATCAAAATATAACAGAAGCAAGTAATCGTCAAGGTTTACAAAACGACATCGAAAGAATGCTATCAATTCTAAGTACAATGCAACATAAGGCGAATGGATCCTTGATCCATATAAGTCCAGTCCGGGTTCAACAGCAAGCAAACAATCAAACTCCACGTCCTGGATGACCTGGTTACCTGAAAGGTGTACTAAGCATAGTCAACACAAGGTTGGTGAGTTCGCAGTAATGGTCCATAAGGAACCATCGACAATAATCATAATATACGAGTAGAGGCAAAACATGACTTACAGTGAGCCTCTAAGAACAACACAACAACATCCACCACAAGATTATACACAACAGATAAAACGCGTAGTAAACATTATACTCAAGTAACGTTCATAACATCAATTCAAAACAGGTATCATATCCTCTTCAGTGGGATTGATACACAACAATAATTCATATCCTCTTCAGTGGGATAGATACACAACATAAGTCATATCCTCTTCAGTGGGATAGATGCACAACATAAGTCATATCCTCTTCAGTGGGATAGATGCACAACATAAGTCATATCCTCTTCAGTGGGATAGATACACAACATACATACATCACAAGTCCATCAAACATCAAACATCAAACTAAAGTAAACCATACGTACATACACTTAGGAGGATTCTACTTTCTTCAAATCCTAGATGCTTATATATAGGGTCACCCGCAGCCTTCCCACCACATCTAGAACCCAACGAAGGCATAACCGACTTCCATGTATGCACGTCTATCCAAGCAGTAATAATAATAATAACAATAATATATATATATATATCGCAATCCTCTACTAAAATCAATCATAACTACATTACACATACATTTCATACGACTTTACTTTTAAGGAATCATAGATGCTTATATATAGGGTCACCCGCAGCCTTCCCACCACATCTACAACTCATTAAAGGTATCATCGTCTTCCATGTATGCACAACATTACTAATCACAGTATCAATTCACTACAAGATCATAAGGTGTAAAGCAAACGCGTATAACAAATGAGTACGCGAATTATTAACGTCAGATCATGTATCATACGTATGTAATACCATAATGTATATCAAATGCGTATCCATAACGTCACCAATGCAACAATAAAAATATGTTTGAGTGTGCACCGCACAAGTCAAGTATAACAAAGCGTATATGAATATTCAACACATTCTCAACATCCATCAATTCCTCTAAACAATGCGTACATCCACTTCGGAGGGTTTTACTTTCATCAGGTTCTAGATGCTTATGTATAGGGTCGTCCGCAGCCTTCCCACCACACCTAAAATCCTTTGAAAGTAAAGCCGACCTCTATGTATGTACTTCTATCCTAAAGAGTTACAATATCGCAACCAAATTCGTAAACCATCACACGATCAATCCAAAACCGTCTACCAAACGACAATTAATCGGGAATCAACTAGACACACAATCAAGTCAACCAACCAAACAAACAACACGTATATGTACACTTTCAGCCCGAATCTCTATTGAGTAGGGAGCTACGAAACTCACCTTGATCGGCAAAGAAGCTCAAGTCGAGTAAATGAAGGATTAATAGCGAGTATTGGGCCCCACGTGTTCACAACCTATCAAAGCATGCCATATATCATACTGTCAACTTTATAATCATAAACAAGTTGGTTCCTTAGGTTTATGTTGAGTCACAAACCCACAATTACTTTCTTAACTTTACCGAGTGTGAAACATAACACTTTGACTAGACATTTTTAGAAAGGCACGAAGATTCATACAAAATGAAGGTTACTACGTGAAACTAGACTCTCTTACGATTCCAACGATAGGTCATATGACTTATTTGGACTTACGGATCAAAAGTTATTAACGTTTGAAAACTGACGCGCGTAAGTTCCCAGAAGTATCTCACTGCGCCGCAGTGAGGCTATACGAAGCACACCAGAGAGTAGCCACTGCGCCGCAGTGAGGCTATACGAAGCACACCAGAGAGTAGCCACTGCGCCGCAGTGGGGACTATGTCCTACCACTGCGCCGCAGTGGGGCAGCTCCCAGCCCAGCACCAGCAGCAGTTCAGCAGAAAATCGAACCCAAATGCCACAAAAACGACCCAATGACCTCCAAAACGATTTGTAAGGACTTAAAACTTATTTTGAAGCATATTTTAACATCATTACACATAACCTCACTAAACCCACACCTCAATTCCGCCTCTAATCACCAATTTACCCAAATCAAACTCAAACCCTAATTTTAACCTAATACAATTCTTGACCCAAAATCGGCCAAGATACGAAAGGGTCGTCTTAGAAAGGTGATTAACAACATAAAAGGGTAAGTTAGAAGTAAGGTTCACTTACCAAAGTCGTCTTCTCGGGCTCGAATCCGAATTTGACCCGAAAGTTTGTTTCTTTGAAGTTTTGAATCCGAATCTTTGACACGATGAAGATGAGGAGATGATGATAGTGATTCTTCCACTAATATAACCAGAGTAATACCGATCGATGAAGAAATCTAGAGAGAAAGAGGAGAGAAAGTGATGTTCTTGGATTTTTAGAATAAAAGGGAAATAGAAAGGAAAGGAAAAAGAAAGAAAGGAAGAGATAAAGGAGGATGCCCATGGGTCGCGGGTCGGTCCAGCCCACGGGTCGACCCGATCCACTTTCTAGTTAAGTTTAACATCCGTCTCGCATCGTATAATGTTTCAAATGCTCGGTATGTGGTCTCTCGACCCATTAAGCATATCCTACGTCATTATGTCTCGAAATGAGCCCAAACAAGTCACTAATTAGATTCGGTAGTCAAATTACGCGTAAAGTCAAACGGTCAAAATTTGCGGATGTTACAAAGACACAAACTGGTTATGGCATAAAAGGTTATCCCATTTAAATTTCAAAAATATTAATAAGTTGTCTAGAAAACAACTGGCAGATGGGATACCTTCAGTTTCCTTCGAAAAGGAAAGGCCATGTCCAGGATGTGAGATGGGAAAGCAGAAACGTGCCAGTTTCAAGGCCAGACAGAACTTCAGCATTACTGAACCACTTCACATGCTTCATATGGACCTCTTTGGTCCAGTGAATGTTCAGACACGTGCTGGTAAAATATACACCCTGGTGATCGTAGATGAATTCTCCAGATATTGTTGGGTGGTCTTTCTCAGGTCTAAAAGTGAAGCTGCTGCTGAAATCATCTCTCTTATCAAGCAGATTGAACTGAAGCATAATCAAAAGGTGTGTCAGTTAAGAAATGACAATGGAACAGAATTCCAGAATGCAACTCTGGAGAAATTCTGTACTGACACTGGCGTCTCCCAGAACTTCTCGTCAGCACGCACTCCAGAATAGAATGGAGTGGTAGAAAGGAAAAATCGAACACTGATAGAAGCTGCCAGGAGTATGCTAGCTGAATCTGGTCTTCCTACCAGTTTCTGGGCTGAAGCAATTGCAACTGCTTGCCACACCCAGAATCGATCAGTATACGTGAAGCGACACAAGAAGACTTCCTATGAAATATTGAGAAATAGAAAACCAAATATTGGTTATTTTCACGTTTTTGGATGTCCAGTTTACATCCTGAAAGACTCCACTCAGTTAGGCAAATTTGATGCCAAAGCTGATGAAGGATATTTCTTAGGATATTCAGCCATTCGCAAAGCCTTCAGAGTCTACAACAAGAGACTGGAGAAGGTACAAGAGTCCATACATGTTACTTTTGATGAATCAAATAATGCAATCAATAAAAAGCCTGCCCTTGATTCTCCCCCAGTAATTCCAATTATCTTCGGTGAATCTGATCCCATTAACTGCAAAAATTCACCTGAAGAAGTTTCCAGTCATTCTGACTTGGAACCAGTTCGTAAGAAGAAGATCCCCAGTTGTATACCTTTCTATCCTTCAATAAGTTTCAAACTACCCAATGAACTTGTTATTGGATCAGATGTACGTACTATTCCCCCAGTATCAGTATCAGTTGAAACTATTCCTGAAATGTTTTCATATGAAGAATTTCAAACTGAACCAGTACTTCAGGAAATGCCTTCCATTGAAGAATTTCATGATGCAAATCGTGATCTTACTGATTCAGATGAAGATGTTGAAATATTTTACCAGGATCCTCATCCTGAAACTCAACTGAACTCTTGCACTGATATTGTTGTCAGTAACAATCCTGGTCAGTACTCTAGATGGACAAAAGCTCATCCTATCGATCAGATCATAGGTGACTCCAGTAGAGGAGTTCAGACCAGAAGAGCCTCCAGTGATCAATGCTTATATGTCAGTTTCTTATCACTGAATGAACCAAAGAAGATTGACGAGGCTATGGAAGATCCAAGCTGGGTGACTGCTATGCAAGAAGAGCTTCACCAGTTTGAAAGGAACAAGGTTTGGTACCTGGTTCCTTTCCCAGTTGGAAAGAAAGAACTAATTGGAACAAGATGGGTCTTCAGGAACAAGGTAGATGAAGATGGCCACGTAATCAGAAACAAGGCCAGACTGGTAGCACAAGGTTACTGCCAGTCAGATGTCAATTTTGATGAATCTTTTGCTCCAGTGGCTAGACTTGAAGCGATCAGAATATTTTTAGCATTCGCTGCTCATCATCAGTTCAAGGTCTACCAGATGGATGTAAAAAGTGCTTTCTTGAATGGAAAGCTTGAAGAAGAAGTTTATGTCAGACAACCACCAGGTTTTGTTGATGAAAAGCATCCACATTGGGTATATCGTCTGGACAAAGCGCTTTATGGCCTTAGACAAGCCCCACGTGCCTGGTATGACACTCTGGCTAAACATTTATTGAAAAATATTTTCAAAAGAGGTGCAATTGACAATACCTTATTTATTCTTCATGAAAAAGGTAATCTGTTAATGGTACAAATTTATGTTGATGATATTATTTTTGGGTCTACTGATGAAAACATGTGCAAGAAATTTTCTAAAATAATGTCAACTAAATATGAAATGAGTTTGATGGGTGAATTAACATTTTTTCTAGGACTCCAGATTAAACAGACCAGAGATGGTATTTTTATTAATCAAGAAAAATATGTTAGAGATCTTTTAAAGAAATTTGATATGAACTCTTCACCATCTAAACCAACTCCAATTTCTGCACCACTGACACTGGACTCTGATCCAGATGGTAAACTAGTGAACACCACTGTCTATAGAGGCATGGTTGGTTCACTGATGTATTTAATTGCCAGTAGACCAGATATTATGTTTTCAACATGTTTATGTGCCAGATATCAGTCTAATCCAAAGGAATCTCATATGATTGTTGTAAAGCGCATACAAGTACCTTAAGGGTGTCCCCAGTTTGGGTCTTTGGTATCCCAAAGGCTCAGGCATGGATCTAATGGGTTATTCAGATTCAGATCATGCAGGTTGTAAGATAGATAGGAAATCCACTACTGGTGGATGTCATTTCCTTGGTGGCAAACTGGTCAGCTGGACCAGTAAAAAGCAAACTTCAGTTTCATTGTCCACTGCTGAAGCTGAATACGTATCTGCAGCCAGTTGTTGTGCTCAGATACTCTGGATGAAGAACCAGTTGCTTGATTACGGTATTAAATATTCAAAGACCCCAATCTTTTGTGATAATACTAGTGCCATCGCTATCTCGAACAATCCAGTCATGCACTCCAAGACGAAGCACATTGATCTCATGTATCACTCTATTCGTGATCATATTATGAAAAACAACATTGAACTCCATTTTATTCCCACGGATAAACAACTCGCTGACATTTTTACTAAACCTCTGGATGTCAAAACTTTTGAATATCTTGTTGGTGAGTTGGGAATGTTAAACCCTTAAATCTGGAACCTTGGTATTGAACGCCATTGTGTACTACTGAGGATCTTTGATTTAAAGATTTATAAATTTATGACTGCTCAGATATTGAACGCCATTGTGTACTATCTTTGCATTAATAGATTTCTGGATCAACATTCCAGGGGGAAATACTTGAAAGATATTTTTTGCTCTTAAAAATGTTTTAAGTTCAGGGGGAATTTTTTTAATTTATTTTCTCACTGGACAAATTTTTCAGAAAATATTACTGGTACTTTGTAAATGTGTCCCTCTCACTGGTTGGATAGGTTGAAGTGCATGTTTGAGGTGACTTTTTGTCTCCTTGTAAATGTGTCCCTCTCATTTGTCTGTATTAGTTGACGTGCATGTTTGAGGTTACCAGTCTCTTTCAAAATGGTTTTCACTGGTACTTTACTGGAGTGTCCCTCCAGTGTACCATCAGTGCATGCTTCACTGGACTAATCCACCAGTGATACTGAAGTGTCCAGTCAACCTCCAGATGCATTGATATGTCAGTCATAATATTTTTAATACTTGGTCATTGTGCGTGCCACGTATGCAAAAAAAAAATTTTGAAAAGATATTTATCTTGATATTTATCTTATTATCTACGTGGCATGTAAATTTTTCAAAGAAATGATGGTATTTTTACCTTGGGAAGACAAAAAGTGCAACTTGATACTGTTTGTGGGCCACATTTATGTGTGATGTGATGTAATTAATGCGGATCTCAGAACCCGATCAAAATTTTATTTAATAATTTCAAATTAACCGTTTGAGTTCCACATTCTCTCTCCTATATATACCCACTTTCACTTTCAATTGCATTTACTTCGAACATATTTACTCCCCAGATCCTTAAAATTCCTTCATTTACTTCAATTCATTCATTTCCCAATCATAATCATCTCTCATATTTACTCCATTTCCAATCAATTAATTCATCAAATCTTCATCAAAACCCTAAATATTCCAATTTCATCTTCATTAATCTAACATATTCAAATGGCACCAAGACAATCAAACTCACCCAAAAATCTGCTCTCTGCCGAATATGCTCCTGTTCCAAATGTTGTTAAGGCACGCCATATTACTCTTGAGGCTAAAGCCATAAGAATAAATATGAATAACTGGATGGCAAAGCTCTCACTTTCCAGTGCTCATAATGCTCGTTCCATTATTGGGAGATTAAATACATTTTTTCTCTCATGTCCACTCTATGGTGCTCTCACTCGTAATCCAGGTAAAATGTATCATGATTACCTGTGTGAATTTTGGTATTCTGCGGTGTATGTTGAAACCACTAAAACCATCAACTACACACTGCAACAAGGCGCCAGATCGTTCACTCTCTCTGTCGATTCTCTCAGAGCAGCTCTTCAATTAAATTATTTTTCTGAGAATGAGATGAATTCCACTCCCTACTGGTATAAATTTCAGGGATGTGTGCCGATTGATGGGGCACACTGAAATTGTGGATGAACATGGCCAGTTGTTGAGGAAAGGCACTATTTACATGAGTAAGTTAACAGACTCTTGGAGATATTTCTTCACTCATATTGTTGAGTCTTAGGTGGCAGTTCTGGAGGTTTAGATCAGATTAATCAAATGCAGCTCCAGATTGCCTACTGTTTGTGGTTTGGGTACAGGGTTGATTTTGCCCAGATTTTCTTTGATGATCTGGTGGACCGTTTGAAGGTGAAAGGTAGAAAACCCCATATTCCTTACATTCGTTTTCTTTCACTGGTATTTTTAAGAGCTCTGCGCACTGAATATGATTATGAAACAAATCATTTTTCGGTGTGTGAATATATGAGGGAGTTAAGTCACTTAAAATCAAGAGCTGGTGAGGTAGATATTCCTCAGACCATGTTGACTTTTCAAAGGGAAGAAGTAGAGGCACCAGGTAGAGGTCAAGTTGGTGAAGGACCCTCTGGTGACCAAGATGTACAAATTATAGAAGCTGTACAACCCATCAGACAAGTGGCTCCTGAAGGTCAAGGACCAGAAAATGTTGAACCTTCCAGATGACCAAGATCAAACAGGCGTCTGATGAGAGATGGAGTTCAGTTGAATCCAGAGAGACATCCTGGTGATGTAATGAACATTGATGGGTCTCCTATTTTTGAAGAGGAGAATGTTGAAAATGTACAAGTTATTGAGCAGACAGAAGATAATGTACAGGCTGTTATACAAGAAGAGATTGAGCAGGTTGTTGAGCAGGTCGAACAAGTTGTTCAGGCTGATGAACAAGTATCTGGTGAGAAAGAGGCTCGAATCGATTTGAATGTTGAAGCAGGTGAACAGGCTGGTGAACTGGTTGGTGCTCAGGATGGTGATACAATTGTTGGTGAAATGTTTTGGGATGAGGCTGATTCTCCCATGTCAGAAGATCAGAATTTTGATGTCAATATGAACTTTCTGGGTGAGGATGTTGTACAAGTTGAAAGTCTACCAGAAATGCCACCACCTCCACCAGAAACAAATATGCCGCCACCAGAATCAGAAATGCCACCACCCCCACCAGACTCAAACATGCCACCACCACCACCACCTTCAATTCCAAAAAATACTCAATACTTCACTCCTCCAACCATTCAAACTTCACTATCTCAACCTCCACCACTTGAAACTCCAGTCAACGTATCTGAACAACGTGTGCTGGACTCAATAGTTGTTACTGATGAAACTGCAACCGAAGAGGTTTGGGCACAAGTACCCTTCATGAACAGAATGACTTCAAATCTTGAACCTCCCAGTGGTCTCTCCACTTCGTCTTCATCCGAGGTCCAAGGCCTTTTAAGTAAGGTGGCGGACCTGGAGAGATCACTCCAGTCATCATCCCAGGTTGTTTCCGATTTTAAATCTTTATTATCAAACAATCTAGCATCTGAAATGAATATATTTGTTGGGAATGAAAAGCTTGTTTTTGAGAAGCTGGATGAGCTGGTACTGGCCACTAATAACAACACTGAAAACATCAAAGTGGCAGTCCAGGGATTGGAGAGAGGGCTGGTGAATGCTGTTCAGACTGCAGTGAAAGGTGAACTTGTTCAACCACTGACAGGTCTGAAGGATGAGGTTCAGAAGTTGGTTACTAGGGTTAGTTCATTGGAAAGAATGCCCACACTTGATCAGGCTGCTGTTGTTAGCACGATTAGTAATGAATGTGCAAAGAAATTCAGACTTAGTATGTTGAAAGAAATATCTGAAGAAATTTCTGGGTCTGTTCTTCGAACTATTCAAGATGGGTTGTTACCCCAAGTGGAGAAGTTGATAGAAAAAGAATTGCCAAAGCACTTGCCTCAAGAAGTTGAAAATGTTAAAAAGGAAGTGCAGGCACTCAGAAAGAATGTGAATGATACAACTCCAGTGACTGGAAGAAATTTTGGTGCACTGGACAGACACATGCTAGAACAATTATGGAATGATCTCAAGTCCAAAACTGGTGATCATTCCAAGGGGGGAAAGTCGTCTGGTGTCCAAGAAGGTTTGATTAGAAAGAAGAAAGAAGTTGTGGCCAGTGTTGTTGAAAAGGCCTTTGCTACTAAAAGCATTGTGCAACAAAAACAAGTGACTGGTACTGATGCCAGTGCACGATTAGCACAGAGAGCATTTGGCACTGAAGCCACTATGCAGGTTGAAGAGGCTGCTGGTACTGAAGCCAGTGAGCCCCAGTTTGAATCTTTCCCAGATATCCCAATAACTCTGAAGTCTTTAAAAGGAAAAGAACAAATGGTATCTGGTGAAGAAGAACAAACTGTTGAAGGTTCATCAGAGTTTCCCACTGCTGATGATGAAACCTCTAAGAAACTGGAACAAGAATGTATTATGATAAAGATCTTTAAGAGAAATCAAAAAGATGAAGGAAGACCCCAGAGTTCATCAATGTCTGAATGCATTGAATGATGTTTATGTATGTTCCTTTTACGCTGAAGAAGAACAAACTGTTGAAGGTTCATCAGAGTTTCCCACTGCTGATGATGAAACCTCTAAGAAACTGGAACAAGAATGTATTATGATAGAGATCTTTAAGAGAAATCAAAAAGATGAAGGAAGACCCCAGAGTTCATCAATGTCTGAATGCATTGAATGATGTTTATGTATGTTCCTTTTACGCTGAAGAAGAACAGATTTATGATTCAATAATTTATTGTGTTAGTGTACCAGAACTTATCAGGCAGAGGAAGGAGGAACTGGTGAACCTCCAGAAGAAGATAAGGAAAAATGTTGGTGCTCTGGAGTTAGAGTACAGGAAGAAATTGACAGGCTTACCTAAGCTTACTGCCAAACAGCTCAAAGCAATTAAAGATGCAGATATGAGCACATTCATTCCCATAGATACTTCTCTGAAAATCAATCGTCAACAACTTCAGTCTGCTGTAGAACAACAGAGAGTATCAAAGGAAACTGAAGCAATGATCCAGACAGCCAAATGGAAAGACAAATATAATGAAATGTTGAATTTCAGGGCTGATGCCAGAAGGATCACTGGTGCAGAGATTAAGCTTGCTGATAATCATGAAGGTATGTCAAAGTTTGAAATAAAGTTGACCAGGGAAGGTAACTTTACTGATGAAAGAAAGAGTACTTCAGTCCAGGTGTTTGGATGGAGTGAACTGAAGGAGATTGCCTTAACGTTCAGGGGGAAGACAAATTTGTCGTCTGACGTTAAATCATTTCTGAAGAGGGTTGAGAAGATATGGAGAAGAAAGCAACAGATGGAAGTTGCAATAGGCATGAAATCGCCAGAATCAGTACCATCTTCTCCATCACCAAAGAGAAAGGCTTCTGAAGATGCTCCAGGACAGACATCGAAGAGAAGGGCCTGACTCTTATATCATTTACCTATTGTAATTTATCGTTTGATAAAAATTGTAACTATTTATCAGTTGATGTATGTAATATTAGTTGTAATTTTTAATTCATAAAAGTAAATGATCAGATTTAGTCTAAGTTAGAACTTAAAAGATGAAACTGAAAACACTCATGATCTATAAAGTGTTTTCCAGTAACTTAGATTTTTTAGACTAAAATCAAAACTTGTGTTTTTCAAGCATACAAAGTTGTATAGGTATAAGCTTGAAAACACTTTCATTATTTCTAAACAAATAGGGGGAATTTGTTAGGTCCAGATTTACTGGACTCGCTCCAGACTCGACTACTGGAGCCTTACTGAAGATCTGTCCAGAAATGATAATTACTGGACCTACTCCAGACTTGGAATCTGGAGTCCCTCTGAAGATTTGTTCAGAAATAATGGAAGACCAGTGAGCAAATACTTGTATAGGAAATCTGGAGTATTCTCCAGATTAGCTCACTGGACTTCACCCCAGTCCAGATCTATTCTACTGAAGACATTCTCACTGAAGTCAAAGACTGAAGTCTGAAGAAAGAAGACTAACAAACAGTGGAGCCCACTGACAGTCTTACCAGATCTCCCGACTGGAGTCTTTATTAGTGTTCTAGACCTTACAAGTTTGAACACTGATATCGAGGAATTGACTTTATGCCTTTACACACTTTTACCCGGACATCCCAATTGTCTATTGATAAAAGTACATACGTGTATAAAGGTGGTTGGTTAAAAGGACTTTATCCTTGTACCTTAACCAATGCATTTAATAACCTTGTCGGTTCATTAAATGCATGCAACCATATTTGTACGGCAAATAAGTTCATTGTTGAATTTATCTGCCTATAAATACAAAGTCATATTTCTCGTTCAAATTACTTTTTAGCAATTTGGTGAACTTGCTTAAATACTCTCGATCTAAACAGTTATACTTCACAACTCTAAGTATATCGATCTAAGGAGATTATTTAGCAAGTATAGATCACTTGTAATTCAAATATTGTTTAGATAGTTACATACTTGTAATATCTAGGTTCCGCAACAATCTTGTATTTTGTTTATCATCAATAAAGAAAATACACTTGAAAATTACATTCGTGTTCCATCATTTATTTACTTGTTTAAATATTGCTTAAGTCGTTTATTGCTTTATTTATATTATTGCATTTATATTTAAAGTAATACTAGTCCGATTCTAGTTCATACTTGACTTGTTATTTTACACTCGTGGGTTAAACCATCGTGTGAGGGACTTTACAAATTACAATAACCCTAACTTGTATTATAGAAATTAACTCATTTTTATGAAAACCCCCAAATTTCCCAAATATAATTTAATAGCAAGAACCCTAATTTATAAAGGAAATCAAGAATTAGGTTAAAGGAAAATTCATTACCTTCAAGATTAGGAATTGGAATTTAGAATGAAATCACAATTGTCTTCTCCTTTCTTCTTCCTAATTTCGGCCCCATCACCACACTTAAACCCTCACATTTCAATTTCTTAGATGATGGAAGATTATTATTATGATCAAACTTTGAAGAATTTCTTGAATTACTTGGAGAATTAGAATTAAGATAAAGATGGAATGAAGAAAAGATGAATAATGAAAAGGGTTGGTGGTGGAATTGTGATTCAACAAGTAAAAAGAAGTGTCTGGCAACTCCTCTAAGTGCCACGACCCAAATAAGTTTTTGTGAGTATTTTACCCGCTATCCGTTAAAGTTCCAACTAAATTAACCCTATATTCAGAAATAAAATACTAGGAAACTATTTTAATGTCAAAACTATTAATAAGGTTAATTTTCATTGGCCTAAAAAATTTTAGGATGTTACAACTCTCCCCCACTTGGAACGGATCACGTCCTCGTGATCCAAGCCACGTCCAGCAACGACGGTAATTAAAAACATTCCTTTTAAAGACACACGTAAAACCTTGAAAAACATAATACTTCCCATAACTAGAAATGTAGAAGGTAGAATGAATTCCCGGGAGTTCTTCGAATAATTCCAAGCAAATAATAACCTTGTTGACTCGAGCATGTATTCTGAAAGAACCGTTAAAACTTAAATCGAGATCTAGCTTCTCGTATGCAAATAGTAAAACGCCTCTCCATGGAGAAACTCTTCATATATATTACACAACCACCAAAATTGAACTCCATAAGCCTCCTTCTTTTATCCACATAAGATTCTTGTTGACCTCGACCCGCTTTGTTTCGTAATCTTATTATTTCATCTTTCTCAGTCGACGTCATGTCCATATTCATGTCATACAGCTCTAGTTACTCCACTCCTCTCCAGAAATCAAGAGATCAACATAACCTACCAAGCAACATTCCACACGGTGACATCTGAATACTAGCGCGATAGTGATTGCTATACGAGTTCCTATTAAGAACAAGTGTAAATTCTATACTCCGCCAAAGATCAACTATTCCTGCTCACAACACGTCTTTAAAATTGGAGGATTCTCTCACGCGACCATCCACTCAAGGGTAATATGCAGTGCTTATCGATCAACTTGTCCATTTCTTCTTGACATTTACTTCAAAAGCATGAAGCAAAATGTGCATATCTGCCGGAAACATTGAAGTCGGAAACTCCACGCCTCGCTACTACTTTCTTGACATAAATGCTGACTACAATTCATGACTGGTGAGTATTCGAATTGGTAGGTTTTCATGGAGCAAGTTCGCTTTGATTCGTTAGAGAGAGGATTCTGAGTTCTATCATGACGTCTAGTAAGATTGCATAACTATTTAGAAAATATTTTGTGTGATTCAACTTCTCGTTTGTTTAGGTTCTCGTTGCAAAATCTTCTCTTGAGTCTCCTCGGGGTGACACCAAACTTCATAGACGTAATCTTTTGAAAGAGTTAATCAACTTACTTGACAGTTGTGACAAAAGGAAAATACTTTATAACTCATATGATCGAAAACAAATGGTAAACTTGACAGTATAAAGGTAAAACACGAAAATTTTAAAGTAAAAACAACTCCGATGGATTCAAAAACATGAATGGAACGATTATTCTGGATTTCTTTTAATACTCCGCTCAACTTTTATTCTTTTCTCCAAGCTTACCTCACAATCTTTCTACTTAATTCGGTCATCGATGAAACTATCTTCAAAAGGCTAAAAATAAAACGACAAGTATCACCCATCAACTACGAAACTTCTAATCTATATTGATCTAGTAGGTTGTCTCCACTTTGTCACCGTACTAATCCAAGCCGATTCAACCTCATTCCCTCTTTTGGGTAGTCACACGATAGAGATAATTTCACTTCTCTTAATCTGCTCATCCGACGATTTGACATGATACTCTTCCTTTTTATAATATCTCCCTTACTTCGCGTAAAAGAACTTAGTGACCGTGTTGACTTTTAGAATAAACATTGTTAATGAAAACAATTTCGAACTTATTACATAACGAAAACAATTGTGGTTCGTAAAACTCATGAAAATTTTCAAAATTAAGGATAAAATTGAAGAGCATAACTACGAATTCAAAGTTCTCAAAACAAGTATACATAGCATTTCCAGAAACATCTTCATCGCGCGCCTTAAGTTGATGATTAAAAGAAATGAAGATTCATCTTAGAATAATGAAAAGATCGAGTAAGGCATAAATCTTGACAACGGGTACTCGTTTTCGACTGTTACTTTATTGCGCTCACGAATGGATAAACACACACGCATAATGCCAGCTTGTTTTCAGCGAAAAGGATAATTATACCTCTCGGGAACGACTACATCGAATAAAATTCATGAGAAAGACATTGAGAAAATCACGAACAACAAGAATATTCTCCATAGACCGTGGTTTCCTTTCGGCGTCGATGATCCAAACACATGAAACTTGATTGCCATATAACGATTATCAAAACGCACGAGCGAAAATACCAATAGAAATTAACCATTTCGTTTCTCCTGCCAAAGTCAAATGTTCTATCTATAATGGGAATATTCAATTAGGTAGCCGTCTCCAATCGCGAAAGTTGGCATCGTTCACGCTTAGCCAATCCATTCTCGAATATTACGTCAAACGCTTCCAAAGAAAAATAAAACAAATTGACTCGAAACATTTCAGGTTAGGTTTTAACTTTTATAACTATCATTTACAAGTTCATTGCTACTATAATATCCTCACATTCTCACTATGTCAATTTCATCTTAATTTCTAACATCAAGCATCAAGTAGTCAAATACTCAATCAAGGAAGCATGTCAATCAAAATCAAAAACACATTCCCCATACTTCGTATGGTCTTTTAATCATGCACTTAAATAATCATCTTTATAATTGAAGTCCAAGTCTCTATGACCTTATACTAACATGTAACATGCATCCTTCACATCAAACTACCCGTTTAGACAAGTTACTACGCAATTACTTTTCATTGCCATACCGCGTATGGTCTTTCACCACAATAATGATGCCACGGGTCTCACTACCCAATGGTCTTACACCAAATAATATCACAACTCATTCGCATACATTCAACATTCATCAATTATTCAACATACTTTTTCTTTATAAGCGACAAACCATCTCTTAAACTTATAAATCATTTCAAAATTTCGCTTTTACGACCTCATAACCGATTATATTCAAGCAAAACTTATGCTCTATCACATTCGCATATAAACAAGCAAATACACATTAGCTTACATTCCACGTTTACCATGTATTTATCATTCCCATTTCTTTACATTCATTACAGGGCATATTAAACACAGAAATCAATTCCAAATTTTCAATCATTACCGCTCAACAAACCATTTAGTCATGCAAGCTTTTCTATCAAACCTACAAATCAACAAGCAAAGCTAAAAATAAAACGACAAGTATCACCCATCAACTACGAAACTTCTAATCTATATTGATCTAGTAGGTTGTCTCCACTTTGTCACCGTACTAATCCAAGCCGATTCAACCTCATTCCCTCTTTTGGGTAGTCACACGATAGAGATAATTTCACTTCTCTTAATCTGCTCATCCGACGATTTGACATGATACTCTTCCTTTTTATAATATCTCCCTTACTTCGCGTAAAAGAACTTAGTGACCGTGTTGACTTTTAGAATAAACATTGTTAATGAAAACAATTTCGAACTTATTACATAACGAAAACAATTGTGGTTCGTAAAACTCATGAAAATCATTTCAAAATTTTGCTTTTACGACCTCATAACCGATTATATTCAAGCAAAACTTATGCTCTATCACATTCGCATATAAACAAGCAAATACACATTAGCTTACATTCCACGTTTACCATGTATTTATCATTCCCATTTCTTTACATTCATTACAGGGCATATTAAACACAGAAATCAATTCCAAATTTTCAATCATTACTGCTCAACAAACCATTTAGTCATGCAAGCTTTTCTATCAAACCTACAAATCAACAAGCAAAGCTAAAAATAAAATCACATTGCCAAGCAAGGTCTCCAATCCTATAGCTTCATACTAACATACTTCCATATTTAACGGGTTTGACTTGAGCTATTATAATATGTGATAATAATAATGCTGCAGTCATTATTATGATTACTTATTATAACACCTCAAGTGAAATTCGCTAAATACTTCCATATGTCACTAGAAACCAAACTATACACATAAGGTCAAGTCACGTCTATGGTTTAAGTCGAGGTATCCTTGTAATCATAAAATACCTAAATCCCTTAAACCACGGCTTTGATACCAACTTGAAACGATACAACTCGATTTAATAGAAAAATAAGGATTTTTTTTTTACCCATATGAAGAAAAATCACAACCAAGATGAAGTAAAACCAGGACCAAGATTCAGTAAAAGTCAGAACCAAGATTCAGTAAAAGTCAGAACCAAGATTCAACCTTTGACATTTGACTCAATTTACAATCTTTTATAAATCCGTATAAAATAGCACAGAGGAATCCATGTGTACCAAAACTCGTTATAAAAGACAATACGCAAAAATTAGAAATTTCGGCATGACCTTTTCGTAAAATCATCGTCAAAACCTGTTACGGATAATGAGTTTCCAAAATATGTTCATCACAATCAAATTCATTTCTATTACAAAATGACCCATTGAGAATGACCAAAACTCCTTAATTCTTACACTTGACATAATCAATAATTATACAAAAACAATCAAATGTACCATGAGCCAATAGTTCAAAGGGGGTCTCTACGGGTCCTATCAATATTACCATTTTCCGCATTTAGCTAAAGCAATCAAAATCCATAAAGCAACTTCAAACTTCAATCTTTATATTACTTAACTTGGCTTCCGCTTCCGGGACAACCTATAAAAAGGGTAAACAACTAAAAAGTAAGCAAAGCTTAGTGAATAATCTTGCATACGTTTATACACACGAAGGAGGGCAATGCACAAAGGTCTATTGCATATAAACTATGACACCGTCGTGCCATATCTATAATACTCACCTTTGTGCCAACGCATTACATGGATCCATATAAGCAAATGATTACAATCTCAATAAACAATATCAATGCTCCACATGAGCTATGGCCCACATGAGCTATGGCCACTACTTAGGCCCGTAATCAATGACGACCACTACTTAGGCTCAACGCCAAATCAATTACCACACACGGAATCCACCATCATATGGTAATTGACCCAAGGCATATATAAAAGTATGCAAGAAAACTCACCTCCTCCGCGACAACCAAAATCATAAAATCAAGATGACCGCAAGAACACAAAATATGTATGCTTCAACCTAACAACAAATCACAAACGCATATAGGATCATCAATCACATACTAGGCCGTCTAGCCATAATCACTAGCATTTCAACACCCAACCCATCATTTACAAATCTCATACAAATCTTGGGTTGGTTAACAAAGGATGTACCTCTTATATCATTATCATAATGCAAACTCACTTTTATAACAAAATCCCCATTTATATATTTGACTAGGTTGCCTTCAAACGAGCATAACTCAAGTTCTACTAACTCTTTTTACTTGATTCCAGTGGCCAAATTTAGTTAACACACTTAGGTACATTTTATCTTTAGTGATCAACATGTTAATTATCCCTCAAGAGTGACTTCTGGTCATTTTAAAAACACAAACAGTTGCTGTTCTTACTGACAAAACAGATTTGACCTTACCGACTTTAAATGACCATAACTTGAGTTCTACACCATATTTTGACCTCATTTCAGTGGCCACTTCAACTTTACACATTTAGGTACATTTTATCTTCAGTGACCAACACAAGATTTGACCCGTATAAGGGTGTTTCACTCGTTTTAAAAACTGAGACAAAATCGTTTTTGCTGAAATTTCAGAATGACCACACTGACTTCAAAAATTCATAACTCGAGTTCTACTCCACCTTTTAAACTCATTCCAGTGGCCACTTCGAGCTAACACAATAACCTACATTTTCTTTTTAGGACTCAACAACTGAAAATTCTGTCATGGGGGTGATTTACACGTGACAAAGTCAGGGACAGAATCTGTCCAACTTGTTCTCACTAGCATTCATCAAAATCTAACATGCAACCTACTAAAAACCCTAAATTTGATTAAATTACAATAACCCTAACTTGTATTATAGAAATTAACTCATTTTTATGAAAACCCCCAAATATCCCAAATATAATTTAATAGCAAGAACCCTAATTTATAAAGGAAATCAAGAATTAGGTTAAAGGAAAATTCATTACCTTCAAGATTAGGAATTGGAATTTAGAATGAAATCACAATTGTCTTCTCCTTTCTTCTTTCTAATTTCGGCCCCATCACCACACTTAAACCCTCACATTTCAATTTCTTAGATGATGGAAGATTATTATTATGATCAAACTTTGAAGAATTTCTTGAATTACTTGGAGAATTAGAATTAAGATAAAGATGGAATGAAGAAAAGATGAATAATGAAAAGGGTTGGTGGTGGAATTGTGATTCAACAAGTAAAAAGAAGTGTCTGGCAACTCCTCTAAGTGCCACGACCCAAATAAGTTTTTGTGGGTATTTTACCCGCTATCCGTTAAAGTTCCAACTAAATTAACCCTATATTCAAAAATAAAATACTAGGAAACTATTTTAATGTCAAAACTATTAATAAGGTTAATTTTCATTGGCCTAAAAAATTTTAGGATGTTACACAATGATTAAAAGGAATTGATTGACAAGGAAACTACGGTTACAAAATGAAAAAAAAACATATATTCAAAACCAAATAATTATCAATTGTAAATTTCCATCCAGAAAATGTATTGAACGGATTTTTAATCAAAAATATTAATAACTAGTTTTAATACCCGTACGCGATGCACGGATGAGTTAATTTTTTTTAATGTTATTGCAAAAATCTCACGTTTAATCTTCTAAACATATTATATAAATTCATCATGTATTCACAATAAACATACAAAAAATAATGTAAACAAAGAAAGGGCAAACATAATCTATACTATATTACAAAAATGGTACCTGAGGTATGTCCAAAACTACAATCATAATACCTACAACTCAAAAATTACGCGAGACATACCTAATCTTGTCTAAAACCCACACTGACCATACCTAACCCTAACGGAGCATGACGGATCGTTAGAAAGGGGTCACATGCCAGTCACGTGAGGGGGTAAAACGGTCTTTTCGCACTACTTTTTCTTCCTTATGTGTTGTTTCTTCAAACTCTATGCTTATAACAAAAAAGTTCAGCTAGATCCTTTTTTTCTTTGAAGAGATTCAAATAGATCTTCTGATCTTCAACAAAAACATCTAAACAGGAAAATCACAAAATCTTAAAAATCAAAACTCACAAATCTTACTTGTTATAAACAAAATCTATATCTATATCTATATCAATCTCTATATCATTTTTTATACCATTGAAATCATAACACTAAATCAAAAAGAAAACCCAAATCTATATCTATATCTATATACAACAATAACAGTTTCAAATGGCTTCCAAATCCAAGTCTAAACTCAAATCAAACCAAAAATCAAAACCCTAAGACCACCACTGCGCCGCCGCAAACCACCGCACCAGGTGTGGCCGCCGATCAGATGGAGCAAACCCTTGGGCGAAAAAATATTATGGGGTTGAAAAGCCTAATCCTGACAAGCTCATGGATGGTGTTTAAATTTGGTTATTGATGGTATGTAAGGATTATAGATTTTGGGGGGAATCCTTCAATTCATGTTAGATTAGTCCTGAGAAAAGGATGGATAGATGGCAGGGAAGGGGAAGGTATAACACCACCACCGACGATGACCAGACAACCACCACCGTCGATGACCAAACCACCACCACCGTCAATGACTGTAACCGGAGCTTCTTTGTTTACTGGGTCTTTTATTGGATCTCATTGGATTTTTTGTGGTTTCATACCAACAAACATACATACAGAGCCGCATATATATATAGACAGAGAAAGAGTGTGTGTGTGTGTGTGTGTGAGAAGTGCAGATTTGTATAACAATGGATTTGAGTGTGATATAAATTTGTATATATATATATATTGATGCGGTGTATGGATGGATTTATGATTTAGATTATTTGGGTTTGGAGTTGGAAGAAGAAGGAGATGAAAAATGGGTTTGGAGTAGGAAGAAGAAGAAGGGGATGCAAAATTATTAATAATCTGCCAAGGAAGATGATGATATGGGGATAAAAGAGTCTTTTATTCCCTCACGTGACTGGCATGTGACCCTCTTTTAACGATCCGTCACTCTCCGTTAGGGTTAGGTATGGTCAGTGTGGGTTTTAGACAAGATTAGGTATGTCTCGCGTAATTTTTGAGTTGTAGGTATTATGAGTGTAGTTTTGGACATACCTCAGGTACCATTTTTGTAATTTACCCTATATATTATAAAGCAAATAAGGTTCACTTTCAACTTTCAACTTTCAATTTCAACAATGTACACATGATAATGCATGATGTACCATACATCAATGCCCCACAACTTTCAACTTTCATTTTTATCTCTCTCCTCAAATCTCAACCACTCATTTTTTCTCCCTCCTCCATAAATCATTTTATTCCTCTAATTCATTCAAAATCTTTTATCTCAAAAACCGTACATCGATAAATTATAAAAATTATATGGGTGTTCTTAAAATTTCATGTTCTTTTATTAGAGATGTCATTCGATATACTTTCGACGAATTTTTAAATCCGAGGGCGGAGCCCGTACGGCTAAGGCATTTGGCTATCACACTCTATGACCTATCACCCCCACCATCTCACCGCCGCAACGCGCGGGTACTTACTCTCGTTTATAATAATATATGAATCATAATGTATAATAAGCATTTAAAACAAATCAATCCACCCTTCTTTGCACTTTATTGTATATTTATCAGACGTATTGAGTATTACCTACATGAATAACATTGATGTAACAAATAGAGGTTACCCAAATCCATATAACTAATAACAGTATATTAGCAAAGGAAATATATATAGATATTCAACATAATTACGACTACAACTAATAACGATAAAGAAGATAAATATAGATATACAACAGAATTACGACTATAATTATAACTATAACTAATAATCAATATATTAACAGAGAAATTAAATATAAACAAACCATTCTCAATGGACAAGAATACACGGTCGATCATATGAAGGATATTTTAATTAAACGAATGATGGATACCTTTTAATTAAGTTGATATCTACATCTATTTATAAATCAACTTATCTTTATATTGTTGTTGGTTTAGGATTCAAGTTCCTTATCTTATAAGAAAACTAAATAATTTATAAAGCTAAAATATATATGTAAAAAAAATTACATGCCGTTATGGAATTTTTATAGCACCCGTAAAAGATATATATACCTACATAATAATAATATATTAATTTCTTTAATATCGATATTTTAACAATGATAAGGTAACGAAAAATTAAAAATTTAAAAGGACACATGTCACCCAAATAATGTGTCGATTAAAAAAATCTCCAATACTGTTTTACTATATTGGTAGATAGATAGACAGATAACAATAAACAAATAAATAAAGTTATTTATACAAAGATAATCTAGCATGATATATGTTAAAAAGACAAATACTACTTTTTTTAACATACACAAATACTATATTTAACTTAGATCTATATATATTTTTTAATTTTAAAAAGAATATATTTTCCTATCAAAGTTAGATACGGGTTACATACATTTAATTTTTAATTATAGATATATATATAAGTATTATTAAAATAAGGAATTTAAAGTTAATAAATTTTTTAATGAATATGACTAAAAAGACACTTGTCGTTTTAATATAGCGCCACGTGTTGTTCAAAGAATGCTACAATCCTGTTTTAGTTTATTAGTAGATAATATATAATATAATATATTAAATTAATTGGAAATAGGTAAGTAGAAGTTAAATAGGATTTTAATTTGGTTTAATTAATTATATTAAAAGGGATACTTGTTGCTCAAGTAATACGCCATGTGTCGATCAAATAATACCTCAATCCTGTTTTAGTATATTGTAGATACTAGTATTAATACCCGTACGATGTACGGATTGATAACATGATTAATTTTTTTTCGTAAATAAAATAAATTTTGAACATATTCTATACTTCCATAGTATTAGTCAAGCTCAAATACTACTTTTGATATTGATAATGTGCTCACTTAGTCTAAATCATGATGGTAAAACATGTTTCGCGTCGTTTTAATTTTCAACTACGTTTAGTTAGGTTAGTAGGAGATGTTTATAAATGAGATAAATATTTTGTTAAATTTGATATACTATTTTGCATTGTTACTGTATAATTAAGTGATATATTTGATTGTTCAAAAATTTATATGTTTGGTAACTTCTAATTTTTCACACGATACGTTAAAATATAATGGTACGTTGATATGTTAATAATGTTATAATAAAAGTTTTAAAATAATATGTCTCACATAAATATGGATAATAATGATAAGGAAACATCGTAACTAAGATATAATTAGATAATAAGGAAACATGGTATTCTTATTATTGTCAAAGACTAAAACGTCGACCTAATTTAATTTATTTAATTTATTTGACTAAAAGGACACTTGTCGCTTCAAGACAGTGCCACGTGTCGTCTTATAGGGGCTACAATTCTGTTTTAGTTTATTGGTAGATTATTGATAAGATTAAAGAGGGTCGCATATAGTTTAATAAACTTTAATTTCAAGTGTGTGGAGCTTTGCTCTTCCACTTAATTGTTTCCTAAAATTTCATACAAAAACTAAGTGTAAGTCCCTTGGTACGGATCGTCAATAGCTTGATCCAGTTATCTTGAGGTGCGGAATCCCCCACAATAACTTGGTGATCAACAAAAAGCCCCTAGATCATCTGCGGCCTCGCAGATCTTCTTCGGGCTAGCGGAACAACCTTTGACGACTATAACCTGCAATACCTGCTTGATATTTCGACAAATGTTCAACCCTAAACTCTGTTAGGGTTCGGTTTATATAGGTAACACCCGACATGGGCTTCAACACATCGGCCTCGTAAACCCAGCCCAGCCCGTCACTAATGCGAGGTCGCATTCTGTGATTGGCCTCATATTTGTCCCTGCAAATACGGGGTCGTATTACCTATATGACTAACCTCGTATTTAACCCTGTAAATACGGGGTCGCATATCCTTTGTGAATTGCGAACTCGCAATTCACACTTAGCAGATTTACTATACATTCAATACTTAAACTTAATCTAGTATTCTATGCATAATACTAAGTTCATTAATGACAATCACATTACAAAGACATATAACAATATAAGCCCAAACAATCTAGACTGCTATTGACATAGACGTGCACTTACAGACTCCCCCTTGGCAATAGCTTCTAGACGTTAACATACCTATGTCTTCGTCTTGTCTTTGTCATCAATCTACTTCCTCTGTTCTTCTTCTTTCTCTTGCTCTGCTCCTTCTCAGTCTCAGTCTCAGTCTCAAAATCAGAATCTGACTCTGAATCTGAAGGAGTATGAGTTAACCCTAACCGCTCTTTCTCTTGATCCCACATAGATCCTGGATCATAATAATAATCCGCAATCTCTGCCCTAGCTCTCATATGAGCTTGTGGATCATAACCCAATCTCTTCTCTAGTCTATGCACAATAATTGGATGCAAATCTGACTCGGTAGAAGTATTATTGGTAGAGTCGGTCTTGGTAGACTCACTTTCCTGAGCACTAGCATTATCAGTATCAAGGGTAATAGCATCAGATTGCCCTACCAAATCCTTACCCTTGTTTAAACGATCAACGTCAACATCTTTTGTAAGAAGTTTGGTTTGAGGTGCCTCAAGCTCAACTACCATGTTTATCTCTGTAGACATCTGTTCTTGAGCTTGTGGAGCTTCTGAAGTTGCCTTGCCAGTGATACCAGCCTGGCTAGACTCTCCTTGAGTCTCTGTTCTTAAAATAAAACTCCCTCCTAGCTCTTGAGTAGCTCTGACCGCATCAGGATCTTCATTTTGATCATCATCATGCCTTGCCTTAGCCAGCTCATCACCTCTGCAACCTAAGCTGTCTCTCTCAGCTCTCAACTTCATGTAGTTGTCGATGAGCTCATGCACCTTTTCTTCGGGAATCTGTACACCCTGATTCATTGCATCTGTCATCCTGACAACCTTCCCATCAAGTTCAAGATACTTTTTATACATCTTGGACACAATCACCTCGGCCTTGCCCAACTTGTCTTCAAGAAATGTGTTCTTGTCACTAACAACCTTCAAATCATCAGTCAAACGAGTAATCAAACTTCTCATCTCATTCATCTGTCTCTGCAGATCACTAAGATTGGTTTCTTCACTTGTTTGTAACTGTGGCTGTGTAGTATCAGGAACAACAACCCTTGGAACACTATCAGGCATACCAGCAGCAACAGAAGTCTCCTGTTCCCTGACAAGTGTTCTTCTTTTGTGCAACGGCTGCTCTGGCACCCAATCTTCATCTGTTTCTCTCCTTCTTCTTCCTTGAGCTACCTCAGTAGGTTTAGGAACCATCTTAGATCCAACTCTGATGAATGCATGAGATCTGTAAGGATCTTCATCACCATCACTGCTAGAATCATCATCAGAATGGATAGAAGGCTCTTTGTCTGCTTGAACATCAGCAACAGCCTTTCCTCTACCTTCAGCATCCATACCAGATCCACTAGCCTGACCTGCTTCTGACCCACTAGCTTCTTCAGTACCTGACCCACTAGCTCTAGCTGCTTCAGAACCAACTGCAGCTTCAGCTACATAATTATCTATGTCTCGGTCAAGGTCCACATCTACTAGGTCATCAACATTAGCATTGTACCTTTGCACTTGAGCAATATCACCCTCTGGATCAGCCATTTGCTCTAATAGATCATCTACAATCTCAGGATTGGCTCCAGGTTGGTTTATCACATCATCTGCAACCTGTACAACAACTTCAGGCTCTTCTGGTGCATCTACCTGAACCACTACATCATGTAACTGCTCAACATTCTCAGCAGCTTCATCACCCTCTGGCTGAGGCCCTTCATAAGTTGATATGACCCCATCGGTAGGTGCTATGTAGTTGGCATTTATGATGGCACCAAATAATGCTACATCTTGAGCATTTGGATCATTATGGTATCGAGACACAAACTCATCATAACCACGTCGGATGATCGAGCTCACTTGCTTCACTTCTCCTATAGCAGGTAGATTTGGAAGTCGAGCATTGATTATCATCATCACGGACCGAGGATACATCAAAAACCTCCTCTTTCCTGTGGCTGTGATCTGTTTCTTCATCTCATCGAAGAAGAATTTTGAGAAACTATATGGCTTGTTAAATACCAAGCCCACCATCTATGCTTGGGCTTCCTGGTTCAACGTATCATAACCAGACTTCTTGTTGCTTAAACTAACCAGCAACACATGCGCAAGATACCTCCACCTGCCATAAAAACCCTTTTTGAACAGAGTTTTACTTGACATATCTGCAGCAAACCCCATTCTTCTGAAAGCACCTTGAATGACTTCATGTCTGAACTTGGTGAGACCTGTAGCACCACCTTCTTGTTCAATTGTGCCCAGATTAAGAATGTTAACGAGGTCAGCAGCTGTGAACTGTATCTGCTGCCCAGCAACTATGGTATGAAAGATATACACATCTCCTGCCTTCACACAATCAACATTATTCCAGAAATCTCTGAGATAATCTAAATATATGACTGGAGAATGTGTAAGAACATGATGAATCCTTGATCTTCGAAAAAAGGCAAATATCTCGTGATAATAAGCCGTTCCTTCCTGATTATCATCGAAGTTCATCACATAATTATGACCTGCTATGAAATTTCTTGCCATTTCTGTAATCAATAACAAATAATTAATTACTCAAATAGACATAAAAATTCATATGCATAACATACACAACTAAAATTATCTCGGTAATTTAGTCAAAAACATAAATTATCCCTGTAATTTACAACATAACATAAATTATCTCTGTAATTTAGTTATAGATAGATTAACTTATTTTCAAATTTTTATTAACATAAACTTTTGAAAATCTGTTAAATTAACTTAAATTATCCTTGTAATTAAGTTAAATATAAAAATTAACTCATTTTCAAATTTTTATAAAAATAAACTTTTGAAAATCTGTTAAGTCAAAAATACGAGGTCGTATTTCAAGGTCAAAATACGGTCAACCAAATTCTAAAATACGAGGTCGTATTTTCCAATTTGGCCACGTATTTGATCAGGTCGTAAATCGGCATCGTATTCCGAAAGTCAAACAAGTCAAAATAAATTGACATTTACGAGGTCGCAAATCTGGGCTAGCAAACCCACTTTTACGATTCTGTCGCACTGTTCATCTTCCCCAACGCGATTTCGCGATTTACCCAACCAAAACTGGTAAAAATTGTTTCTTTATACTCGTATTCAAACGATAAAGATACCCCAACCCTTAGTTTCACCCAAAAAACATCAAAATCGAAGAAACTAAGGAAACCTAATTCAAAAATTTTGAAACCCTTTTTCTTGATTTTCTTGTTGCATGGTTAACTACTGGACGATTAGATAGTATACCTAGATTCGGTTTTTCACGGTGATGACGAATATATCAACCAAAAACACTTGATCTAATTGTATATATCGAATCTAATACGGGGTAGCAAAGTAGTATTTCGGGGTCGTAATGCTCTAATTTTGATATTTAATATGTGAGGTCGTGTTTGGGTAAATTTGGTTTATATACCCACTTGACCCGAATGGGTCTGGGTCAACCCGTCCTAATTACGAAGTCGTATCTGCATAAGGCCCAATCGACCAATCACGAGGTCGTATTCTGCCTCTTGCTAATTACGAAGTCGTAAAACTTGCACACTTTAAAATCAAAATTTCGTCAAAGTTTCTGAATAATTGATCAACGATTACCACGAACTTCCTGGAAATATGAAAATTTAAAAGATCAAACCTGTAAGCATCAAATTTTCATCTTTTCCTCGATCTTCGTCTTAACCTGAAAAGTTAATAAACTTACACAAAATTCTTTAACTTTTCACGATCAATCTTTCCAAAACTTTCTCGAAACAAGCTTTCCCGAATCTGTACCATTTGCAACAATCCATATTTTTAACCAGTTATAAAATTGATTCTTCATTCTTATACCTCCCCCTCAATTTTATGACTAGGAAGTATAACGATGACTAATCATTATAACAACCATCATTATTATGTACTCCCCCTCAATTTATGACTGGGATACATAACTATGATAGAACAAAATATTGATTAAATACTTCATATTATTATGAAAACACAATTGACTAGGTACTCCTCCTCAATTTATGACATATTTTCATAACTATATGATCTAAATAATCAATGTTTAAACCTTTCACATTCATATATGTTTCTATATCTAAGGTAACAAAGACCTTTCATATTCAAACAATATATCTATGTCTAAGACATAAAATATTAACTATGTAGCCTTTCACATTCAAACATGACATTTCTATGTCTAAGGCACAAAATAGTCAATAACCTTTCATATTCACTTAACGTCTATGACTAAGATTTTCTTAATCTTCTTCAATCACATTAAGTCTATATCTAAGGATTTATTTAACCTTCTACATTCACATTATGTCTATGTCTAAGATTTTAATAATCTTCTACATTCACTTAATGTCTATGTCTAAGGTTTCACAAGTAAGAAGTTGATAATCTTTCATATTAAAATAAAATTATTTCTATATCTAAGATCTTCAACTAAAAATGACCTTGCTATCAACATCTTGATGTTCTTAGCATTGTCTTGAATACTTCAGTCTTTTGCTTAGAAACCCTTCCTTTGGATTGACTTCTCTGCAAATATACTGAAAAATAATCATTTCGAGACAACAAATATAATTGCCATACCCGAAACTTGATCCTCTGAAACTTCAGATTTGAGAAGCAAACTTCAAACTCTCTGTATCGTCATAACAATCAACTAATGCACCATTGCTTGTTGTAGTTCTCCCCCTCAACAATAAATCTCTCCGAATTAAGCATATCTCGAGTCCCTGCTCGCCTTGCCTAACCGGCATGTAATAGAGAGGTAGAATTTCCAACAATCAATCCTGAACTAGTTGACTCCCATGAAAACCAGAAACTTTGAAATTTGAATCACAAACTTCAGGAACATGAAACCTATTTCAAAAGCAATTCTTTGTCTCCAAAAATGTTTCTTCTGATTATGATCAACATCTTCAGACAAAACATATAAAATACAGCTTACTGACATGTATTCCCTGCACAAGAAGCTGTTTAACAAAACACATAAACGAGATAAAAATGATAATGTTATTCTTCATTATTTCATCACTATAATATACGATAGTAACGACTTAATCTAGAACTACATTCTTCATTTTCTTCTCCAAATTTGTTATTCTTCACTATCATAAGTCATAAACATATGACATTATCTTAGTCTAGAACTACAAATCTTCAAGAACTTGAACCAGACTAAATCCTTATAATCGAGATTTTAAGGTTCAAAAGTAAGAATCTTAAGATCCCTGTCTTATCATTCTATTGATACTTATCTAGAATCTTAAGATCTCTGTCTTATCATTCTACGGATACTTATCACAAATTCTAGAATCTTAAGAACCCTGTCTTATCATTCTATGGATACTTATCACAAATTCTAGAATCTTAAGAACCATGTCTTATCATTCTATGGATAACCTAATCTAGGTCTTCCAACAAAATATCCTTCATTATGCAAATTTATAGATTCCGTTTCTAAAGTCACTTGTCTTTAACTCTGTAAAAACATCTAACTGAAACCTAATCTCTTATATTTTTGCAAATGAAATATGATAATGCAAAATCCCAAAACCATATGAAATACTCCTATGATTGCCTCATCAAACTAGTATTCATCTTGGTTAAACAATTATAAATACTCCTATGATTGCCTTATCAAACTAGTATTTATCTTTGTTCCGGATATATTTGCATGATCCATATCTTGCTTCCATGGTGAGATCTTGCTCGACAACCTACAAAAACGAATATATGTCCGTTGTCCTGCACATCTCAACACACACATCAAATCTTCTCAAAGTAATAACATACAATCTGAAGAAATGAATAAAATAGCAAGATAAAATGAATATACTTAACAGTTTCTGGAGGTCAATAATAGACTGTTAGCACATTAGCACTAATCAAAATCATTTGACATCTCTGTATCAAATCTTTTTGATTCAACAAAACTCTTTTCAAAGATCGATCTCAAACTATGAATCATCTCTGTGTTCATTCTTAAGAAAATCTTCTTTCTAAGAATCAATGCAAAAGCATTAACTCAATATCTGTTTATTGAAATCAACAACTCTGTGTTCATTCTTAAGAAAATCTTCTTTCTAAGAATCAATGCAAAAGCATTAACTCAATATCTGTTTATTGAAATCAACAACTCTGTGTTCTTTTCCTTAAACCCATATTCTGTTAATGTGACATACTTTCTTTTAGCTTTTGATCACAACACTATCGCTTAACTACCCTACTCGTTTATTCACTGTTCCATAAGAACGTAGTTGAGTCATCTTGGAAACTAGATTCTATTCTGACTATATCTCTCGTGCAATAGGAACTTTTATTTAAACAATACAATACAAATAAAAATTTAAACATTTCACGAAAAACATAACACACACACGCACACACACATACACTGAACATAGACAAATAACACATATATAAGAGCTAAAGTTACTGCTGATTAGATCAGATTAGCATGTTACATAAGCCTACTAGCGAGAAATAATTCTCTTATTATTAGTTATGAACAGTGATCCATCAACGATTACCAATATGTTTGTCCTCTTAAATACTCGGTACTTCCAGTCTCCTTTTTGGTTTGTGACACTTTCGACATACCCTGGCCAAGGACAGTCACCATGTAACCCGAGTATCCTAATATGTCACTTAATCATGTTTGCGAACTTATGTGCCCCATATTCAGATACACTTTCACAATCGACACAAGCACTAAGATTAAGACATTTGGTGAGTGAAGTGAGAAAGTCTTTAAGAATCAAGTCAGCGGTGACAGGTCGGTGATTCCTCACGCGCAAAGCGACTTAACTTAACTCACGTACGAAAATATACTCAACATTGCATAATGCTAAGTACTTGCATATTTGTGACATTATTTTTAAGCACTTATGAAAACCCGTGACTTTCGATGAGACCCGTGTAGCGAACTTTCTGACAACCTATCCCAAGTTGGAAGCTTTAGGTAGGCTAGGTATACAAAGACACCCCAAGGACTTACTTGTTCGAATCTCAAAGGCCACATTAGCTTCATATTTTCAACAGATTTATTTTTATAAGATATTTGCATATCTTGTCACAAATATACATCCGAAAAAGCAATACATACACATATATGTACCCGAGACCTTCTATATAAAGACCAAATATTCATAATTACAATGCAAGATCTTTCATAAGATTTAAAGGACTTGTCTATTTTAAGAACAAGCATTCTCAGCCACATATCTGAATACGTTTCCCATAAGAACATTGTATACATTTATGTTCAGATTATAAGGAAACTTTGGTACTTTGTGCCTATCGATACATCATATAATGGTATCACTGAACTGAGCATTTTAAAGTACAATTAAGTAGGCTTAAAAGCTAAAGTATCGTCACGTCTAATCGTCTTGATGCAGTTACCTTACTCCTTTTATTATCTTTTTCTTTTCTGATTTTTCTCATTTTTATTTTGTTTTTCTGACACTATATGACACACATACATTATGACACAAACATTGACTCATTTTACAATGTTCCTTTTGAGAGATACTGTCACTATAGATTTCTCATACCAATCAATTGGACTAACAACTTGAAACGAGTTCGGTCGAAAGCCTTAGTGAACAGATCAGCTAAATTAAAGTCACTTGGCACTTTTTCTAGGACTATTAATTTCTTTTCAGCACAATCACGAATAAAATGAAACCTTATGTCTATGTTCTTAGTCCTGTTGTGCGTAACATGATTATTAGTTATGGATATGATGGATATACAATCTGTCTTTATGAGAGTACAAAGGAAAACCTAACCGTGATAGCCAGAGCCGGTGAATGAGTATTCACTTGCTGTTATGTAATCCAATCTCTCCCCTAAGACAACCATCCACTGATGTCTACTTCCTCAAGAACACCAATTTCTTCATCCCTGTGATTAAACTAGTGCACTTCTGGAACTGACGTATATCATAACCAACAAGAAAAATAAAGCATAAAGTATGAGAATCTGTACTATAGATAATCATCTAAACATGATCTTCTATAGTACTTTGTTTATTACAAAATAAATTTACAAAACAGACATAGGATCCTTTAACAGAAGTAAACTTCGTTAATAATCCCTTGTCTACCATAATGTGCTTGGAGCTCCCGCTATTGACAAACCATAAACCTGCGGTCTTCCTTAGCAGCTCCTGCACATTCAAAAACAATTAGTTTTTCAAAGGACCCCTAGCCCTGTTGGCTTTGGGTCGATCATTCTCTTCATCCGAAACTATATCCGCCCAAGATTCACCAGTAGGCACCCAAACCTTAGTTGGTTTAACAGTTGAGCTGTCAGCAGGCCTTCTGCTAGGTGAAATTCGTGAATTTCTTTCAGCACTAAGCCTACGACTGGGGGAACCACTGGACCTCCTTTGATCAAAACCCTTAGAATTCTTTTGAAATCTTGACATTTTCTCAGGAGATGATGAAGACATTCTCCTAGGACTATGTCGCTGAAATAAAGAACTAGAATTCGATTTAGCTTCAGCCATTAATCTTTCATAGTAAGCACTGTTGGGTTTATCTCTTAATTTACTAGACTGATTCGAACTACTAGAACCTTTTCGAGATGAGACATTTTTAGGCTTATTACTACTTGTCTTGGCTCTATTCTCAATCTCCTTTTGTAAGACACTTCTAGATTGTACAGACTTATCTCTAGGTGAGATACTTCTAGACTTCTCAGACATGTCTTTTTCAAAATCTCTAAATCTTAAGTAGTTCTTAACAGCTAGACTATCAGGATTTCTCTCAGTATATTCCTCATAATATTTGTTCTTGTAATCTTCCATGGACATGTTGTGCACATACCTGCTGTTTTTACCACCTCTAGATTTTTCAGGTGACACCCTAGATTTATTCTTCTTATAAGGACAACAGCTTGACACGTGACCTACCTCACGACACTTAAAGCATGACCTTTTAGAAGCCTTCTTCGATAAATCACAATGAATAATCTCAGGCACTGGAACCCCATGACCTCTTAATTCATCTATATGTTCAAGGGCTGCATAAGCCTTCTTCGATAAATCACCATGAATAATCTCAGGCACTGGAACCCCATGACCTCTTAATTCATCTATATGTTCAAGGGCTGCATAAGCCTCTTCCCAAGAAGTCGGAGCTTGTATGGGAGGTGCATACCGTTTCACAGTTTGAATCTTTGGATCAATGGATAACATTTCTTTAATTTTCCTTTCAGCAAATTGTTCAGGTGTTTCAGATTGAACACTCAAACCTTCTGCATTAATTGTAGAAGTTTGAACAAAACCTTTCTTGAAAATTGTATCTTTAAAATTCTTGCTTTTAACAGGTTTTGGCAAATGTTCAGATTTTACGGGTTCATCAAGACTCCATATTTGATCAATATTTTTAGCATATTTACCGTTTAAATCTGACTCCTTTGCTGAAAACACTTCATCATTTCCTTTCAAAGTAAAGTAGACGATTGTTTCCATTTCAACTTCTTTTAGATTATTATCCACTATCCGTTTGGCTTCACTTGGGTCTGAGTGAGCCAGAGATTCACTAGTCTTGTTCCCAGATCCCTCTGACTTAGACATCTCAGGGATAAGAACATCACTAGTTTTGGTCTCCGAAGGGGTAGTCTTGGGTACATATTCAGGACTTGATTTTTCAGATTCTTCTAAAGTAAGCTTCTGAAAACTATCATAATTGTGACTAAAAGGTGGCGGAACGGTATTATATTTCTGGACAAGACTAGGTTGTTCACCTTTAACTTTTGCATCTCTAAGGTGACCCATCATAGTTCCTATGTCTCTCATTTTATTTAGTTTGCCACTTAGTTCAACAATCTGTACCCTAGAATCTGCTAATTCTTTGTCCTTTTTAGCACTTTCTTTCACTACCCTTTCTAAATCCTCTTCTAGCATTTGTTTTCTGCCTTGTAACTGAGCATATTCTACCCTAAGTGACTCAAATCTTTCTTTTTCAGATTTAATCCGATTAAGATATTCTTTGGCATGACCTTTAAATACCATAACATCAGTAGATAACTTACTTCTATCACTAGTGGCATTATTTAAAAGAGTCTTGGTAGAATCGAGTTCCTTTCTAAGGACAGTTACTTCGCTAGACAAACCTATGCTACTTTTACAAACAGAAATAAGTGAATGTAGAGAAAGACTTACCTGTTGTTTTGGTGCCTCAAGATTAGCCACGAAATTCACGAGCCCTTCTGTACTCAGATCATCAGGTATCTCAATCTTTACATCCTTATCCTTTTTCTCAGTTTTCACAATTTCAATAGCTTCAGTGAAAACTTCTTCATTCTCAGCTCTTACTGGTTCTGACGATTCAGATTCCTCTTCTACCTTCTGATGAAAACTATCATAATTGTGACTAAAAGGTGGCGGAACGGTATTATATTTTTGGACAAGACTAGGTTGTTCACCTTTAACTTTTGCATCTCTAAGGTGACCCATCATAGTTCCTATGTCTCTCATTTTATTTAGTTTGCCACTTAGTTCAACAATCTGTACCCTAGAATCTGCTAATTCTTTGTCCTTTTTAGCACTTTCTTTCACTACCCTTTCTAAATCCTCTTCTAGCATTTGTTTTCTGCCTTGTAACTGAGCATATTCTACCCTAAGTGACTCAAATCTTTCTTTTGATCAACAGTCATTTGCTCATACGAAGCTGCTTTTCCACCACCTGAACCAGTAGGTTCTTTGTCATTTTGCACAGTGGGATGAACATAACCATTAACAATACATATCCACATCCTCACATCCATTAACATGCAATATGACTCGAATCTGGCCTTCCAACTGAAATATCTATCAAGGCTTATCAACTTGGGCGGTGAGTTGGCCTTTCCGGTTTCGTGATCCATCAAAATTAGTTGATTCAGCAAAGATTGATAATTTGCGGGTAATTGAGACGTCATTTTCTCCGAGCTAGCAAAATTCACGAACTGTTTATAAAAACGAGGTCGTAAAAGTTCACGAGGTCGTGAAGAAAAACGAGGTCGCAATTAACTACTCGAGGTCGTGAAGAAAAACGAGGTCGTAAAAGTTCACGAGGTCGTGAAGAAAAACGAGGTCGTAAAAGTTCACGAGGTCGTGAAGAAAAACGAGGTCGTAAAAGTTCACGAGGTCGTGAAGAAAACGAGGTCGTAAAAGTTCACGAGGTCGTAAGAAAACGAGGTCGTAAAAGTTCACGAGGTCGTGAAGAAAAACGAGGTCGTAAAAGTTCACGAGGTCGTGAAGAAAAACGAGGTCGTAAAAGTTCACGAGGTCGTGAAGAAAAACGAGGTCGTAAAAGTTCACGAGGTCGTGAAGAAAACGAGGTCGTAAAAGTTCACGAGGTCGTAAGAAAACGAGGTCGTAAAAGTTCACGAGGTCGTGAAGAAAAACGAGGTCGTAAAAGTTCACGAGGTCGTGAAGAAAAACGAGGTCGTAAAAGTTCACGAGGTCGTGAAGAAAAACGAGGTCGTAAAAGTTCACGAGGTCGTGAAGAAAACGAGGTCGTAAAAGTTCACGAGGTCGTAAGAAAACGAGGTCGTAAAAGTTCACGAGGTCGTGAAGAAAAACGAGGTCGTAAAAGTTCACGAGGTCGTGAAGAAAAACGAGGTCGTAAAAGTTCACGAGGTCGTGAAGAAAAACGAGGTCGTAAAAGTTCACGAGGTCGTGAAGAAAACGAGGTCGTAAAAGTTCACGAGGTCGTAAGAAAACGAGGTCGTAAAAGTTCACGAGGTCGTGAAGAAAAACGAGGTCGTAAAAGTTCACGAGGTCGTGAAGAAAAACGAGGTCGTAAAAGTTCACGAGGTCGTGAAGAAAAACGAGGTCGTAAAAGTTCACGAGGTCGTGAAGAAAACGAGGTCGTAAAAGTTCACGAGGTCGTAAGAAAACGAGGTCGTAAAAGTTCACGAGGTCGTGAAGAAAAACGAGGTCGTAAAAGTTCACGAGGTCGTGAAGAAAAACGAGGTCGTAAAAGTTCACGAGGTCGTGAAGAAAAACGAGGTCGTAAAAGTTCACGAGGTCGTGAAGAAAACGAGGTCGTAAAAGTTCACGAGGTCGTAAGAAAACGAGGTCGTAAAAGTTCACGAGGTCGTGAAGAAAAACGAGGTCGTAAAAGTTCACGAGGTCGTGAAGAAAAACGAGGTCGTAAAAGTTCACGAGGTCGTGAAGAAAAACGAGGTCGTAAAAGTTCACGAGGTCGTGAAGAAAACGAGGTCGTAAAAGTTCACGAGGTCGTAAGAAAACGAGGTCGTAAAAGTTCACGAGGTCGTGAAGAAAAACGAGGTCGTAAAAGTTCACGAGGTCGTGAAGAAAAACGAGGTCGTAAAAGTTCACGAGGTCGTGAAGAAAAACGAGGTCGTAAAAGTTCACGAGGTCGTGAAGAAAACGAGGTCGTAAAAGTTCACGAGGTCGTAAGAAAACGAGGTCGTAAAAGTTCACGAGGTCGTGAAGAAAAACGAGGTCGTAAAAGTTCACGAGGTCGTGAAGAAAAACGAGGTCGTAAAAGTTCACGAGGTCGTGAAGAAAAACGAGGTCGTAAAAGTTCACGAGGTCGTGAAGAAAACGAGGTCGTAAAAGTTCACGAGGTCGTAAGAAAACGAGGTCGTAAAAGTTCACGAGGTCGTGAAGAAAAACGAGGTCGTAAAAGTTCACGAGGTCGTGAAGAAAAACGAGGTCGTAAAAGTTCACGAGGTCGTGAAGAAAAACGAGGTCGCAATTAACTACTCGAGGTCGTAAATCCTTCCTAACCAAATCAGGATCAGTTAGTTTTCCTCCAATTAACTTTTCATGAGCAGACACAAATGAAGCGAGCATGCCCAATTGTCCCTCAGCAAATCTTATGCTCATCGGCATCCCTGTGTAACCCGAACTTGGAGAACTACTATTCTGAACCCCATTATGCACTATCATGGCCGATTCTGGAGAAGTTACATACATCAAGTTGCTATCAGAATCCGTTGACATCTTCATCTTGTCCTCATTTTGCAGAAGAAACGCTTGATTTGCTATGATAGAGTTTAGGAAGCTGAACAAAATCACTGCTACCTGCTTCCTTTGACTTTTGTTTCATGTCTTGACCTCTCAGCTTTCGAATGATCTGATCCAAAGTCCATGTGCTAAATTCGGGATTTTGTTGGATTGAAGTTACAAACCCTTCCCACTTAACTGGAAGTGCTTCCAACAACTTCTCGATGACATCTTCTGGATCAGGTTTGTACCCAAAATATGCAAGCTCAACCAGCAGATGACTGTAACGAATCAAAATCTCATCAAGAGGTTCATCTTTGAAGCTAGTAAAGACATAATACTGCTTCTTTAGCAAATCCTTCCTTCTCTTCTTGAGATCATCATCACCTTCACAATGCTCTTTGAGTGCATTCCATAAGCCTTTTGCACTATCATACATTTCAAACAAGTGCAAGAATTCCCCTTGGAGAGCCATTCGGAGTGATCCTAAAGCTTTACTTTCTGCTTCGTAATCTTTCTTTTGATCAACAGTCATTTGCTCATACGAAGCTGCTTTTCCACCACCTGAACCAGTAGGTTCTTTGTCATTTTGCACAGTGGGATGAACATAACCATTAACAATACATATCCACATCCTCACATCCATTAACATGCAATATGACTCGAATCTGGCCTTCCAACTGAAATATCTATCAAGGCTTATCAACTTGGGCGGTGAGTTGGCCTTTCCGGTTTCGTGATCCATCAAAATTAGTTGATTCAGCAAAGATTGATAATTTGCGGGTAATTGAGACGTCATTTTCTCCGAGCTAGCAAAATTCACGAACTGTTTATAAAAACGAGGTCGTAAAAGTTCGAGGTCTTAAAGAGCTCACGAGGTCGCAAACGAAACACGAGGTCGTAAAGAAACACGAGGTCGCAATTAACTACTCGAGGTCGTAATTGAACTGGCGAGGTCTTAAAGAGCTCACGAGGTCGCAAACGAAACACGAGGTCGCAATTGAACTGGCGAGGTCGTAATTAGCTACCCAGGTCGCAATACGAGCTGGATGAGGTAATACGAGCCCGCGAGGTCGCAAAAGCTGCTGGAATCCTTAGATCTCTTGAATTCGAAACCCTAAACACCAACAATAACACCTTCGACTGCTGCAAATACAAATCGAGGTCACAAACAAGATTTCCGGTCGTAAACTCGTGAAAGAATCATGTCTAAACGACCCTAAATCAATATTGTCTATCACCAACAAGCTATAACCTTCCGGTATTAAACCAAGAGGCTCTGATACCAATTGTAAGTCCCCTGGTACGGATCGTCAATAGCTTGATCCAGTTATCTTGAGGTGCGGAATCCCTCACAATAACTTGGTGATCAACAAAAAGCCCCTAGATCATCTGCGGCCTCGCAGATCTTCTTCGGGCTAGCGGAACAACCTTTGACGACTATAACCTGCAATACCTGCTTGATATTTCAACAAATGTTCAACCCTAAACTCTGTTAGGGTTCGGTTTATATAGGTAACACCCGACATGGGCTTCAGCACATCGGCCTCGTAAACCCAGCCCAGCCCGTCACTAATGCGAGGTCGCATTCTGTGATTGGCCTCGTATTTGTCCCTGCAAATACGGGGTCGTATTACCTATATGACTAACCTCGTATTTAACCCTGTAAATACGGGGTCGCATTGTTGGAATTCGTCTGCCCAAGACACATATTAAATTGACGTGGCTAGTACGTGATGATCCAAGTCGGGTCATACCCAATAACAAGCTAGACAAACACTTATGGTATTTATTTATATGATTTGATCTTTAAATAAATATCAATACTTGAAACATTTAGAAAATGGGTTTCTAAATAATTGCACTTGAGATATGTAAATAAATTATATGGATGATTTATTTTGAGAGAAATGTGAATATGTTTATTTGGCAAAATAAACACTTATATGTGTTGTGTATAATATGTAATATGTTACATAAGATATGTAACAAGTTATGTTGCATTTTATCTATAAAATGTACAAGTTATGGTTTTATAAAATTTGCAACAAAATCTTTGGAACAACCTCATGTGAGGCCGCCCCCCCCCCCCATGTGCCTTTGAGTGTATTTTGATATACTTGCAACACATGGACTTGTTTTAAGGCATACACTTAACACACATAGTTTGTATCAATTTCTCTCATGCATTTGTAAGACAAAACTCTCTTATCTTTCAAGTAAGAACTTCTTCCTTTTTCTTATAACATTTTCGGCCCAAGAGGTAATAAAAGGAAGAGGTTACAAGCTCAAATCCTAGCATAGTTTGGGTGTTTGTTGGAAGCTTTGGGTATACAAGCTTGAGGTTCTTCTAGTTTGAAGACTTGCCATTTGAAGACATTATATATTCTTCATTTCTACCTCTTTACTAGCTTGGAAGAAGGTAGTATTCTAAACACCCTATGGTTGTGGTTGTTTTGATTGCATATTATTCATATACATGGATCCTTATTGTTTGGGTTTTCTTTTATAAGTTAAACTTTGGTTTTAACCACATATAACACATTGAAATGGTTCAATATTCCGCTGCGTTTTTTTGATATTATAATGATAATATGACTTTGATAAAACCCAACAAGACCCAACAATGGCATCTAGAGCCGGTTATATGGATATATGCATCAAAAGTTGTTTTTTGTTTGGACAAAAACATTTTTTTGGCCAAATTTTCTGCATTTTTGGGCCAATATATATACACAAAAAAGGGTTCTTTTTCTTGTGTATTTTAGTGTCACAACTTAGCCAAAAGACCTTGTGATTGATTGGGATGTATGGATGTGTTTGTATTTATTTAATTATTCAATGGTTGTAATAGTTAAATAGGATTTTATTCATTCATTTGGTTATGTAATTTATTTATTCCATTTGGTATGTAATAAATAGATTAGTAGCATTTTTCTTGTAAATGTAATCTCCAAGAAAGCTTTAAAGAGTTTAGGGGCTGTTTTGGAGGCCAAAAGGAAGAGTGAAGAAAGACATTCAAATCACATCACAAAAGGTTACTTGAAGCATTTGGATGCAAGATCAAGTGGGAGCTCAACTAACACAAAATTTTGTGTTACTTTGTCCCTTAGGTTGAGACCTTTTGACCCACTTGTTTCGGCTAACAAGTGTGGTCAAAATAGTTGGCTAATGTTGTGCACTTATTATTATGTTTGTCATGTTTGTATGGTTGTTTATTATTTTGTCATATGGATGCTTAAAAACCAACAAACTAAAAGACACACATAAAGATTAAAATTGGTTTTAATATTGACATTAACTTGGTAAATTAAAATGGGTTTTATTAAAAGTTAATGGTCACAATTATAAAAATGGATTTTATAAAAGAACTTTGAAATATGGATCTCAAAATTCATTATGGTACATAGTTTTTAACTAGAATATAAAAACTCAAAACGACCCTTTAAAAACAAGTTAAAACGCCATCTTTTATACAACACTTAATTATTTGGGAACTCTTTGTAGGATAAAGGTCACCTAACTACCTTGAGGGAACTTATAAGTTAAGGTAAATTTAATATACTTATGGGATAAAGGTCACCTAACCACTAGTATAAGATAAATTTACATGTGTGTATAAGTAGGACAACTTGATTTGGAAACCATGTGATTAGGGTCACCGAAGCATGATAACCAAAGGCGTTGATGGGATTAAACATGCCAATTTAATATAAGATATTAAACCGGTCCCATACCACTAGAAATTGTAAAAGTTGCAATTGTCAAACGTTGACTACCTTGTTAATTTAGATCATGGGATAAAGGTCACCTAACCATCATTTAAATGTAACGTTGGATTCTAGATTTTAATTATTAATTGTCCATAAGACATAAAAGGGTATTAACAATTAAAATTTATATTTGATATCGAAAATACTAATAAAGAACTTTGTTAATCTTGTAGATGGCCGCTAACAATGCAATTAACCCCAACCCAAACGTCCATAACTTTTCACTAAGATCCATCCTTGAAAAGGATCGCCTTAACCAAAATAACTTTGTGGATTGGTTTCGTAACTTGAGAATTGTTCTCAGGCACGAAAAGAAATCCTATATTTTAGACGATCCTATTCCTGATGAGCCCGAAGAAACTGAAGTTGAAGCCTATAATGATTGGGTTAAGTATGTCGAGGACTCCGTGCAAGTTAGTTGCATAATGTTAGCGAGTATGACTCCCGAACTCCAAAAGGAGTTCGAACACCATGGGGCCTACGACATGATTACCCAACTCAAGGAAATGTTCCAACAAAAGGCAAGGGTTGAGCGCTTCGAAACGGTTCGAGCGCTTCATGCATGTCGCATGGATGATTCACAACCCGTCTCAACTTATGTTCTTAAAATGAAAAGCTATATTGATCGCCTCGAAAGGCTAAATTGTCCCGTTTCAAATGAGCTAGCTACGGATATGATCCTTAACTCATTATCTAAGAGATTTGAAACCTTTGTGTTAAATTATAACATGAACGGATGGGACAAGACCGTTTCCGAGCTCCATGGGATGCTCAAAACGGCTAAGGCTAGTATGGGAGGAAAAGTTCAACCCGTTCTCATGATCAATGAAGGCGGAAACAAAAGGGCTAACTCCGGACCCAAGGCAAATGTTGCTAAGGGAAAGGGTAACAACAAAAGGAATTTCAAAGGCAAAGGAAAGGGAAAAATGGATACTCCAAAAACGAAGAAGCAAAAGGTTGCTGTCAATGACCCATGCTTTGAGTGTGGGGAGGTAGGACATTGGAAACGTAATTGTCCAACCTATCTCAAAGAGTTAAAAGCTAAGAGGGATGCAGGGCAAACCTCAGGTACAATATTTATGATATATATTGAGCTTAATACTGTTTTTTCTTACATATGGGTATTGGATACCGGATGTGGAACTCATATTTGTAATATGTTACAGGGGTTCAGAAGAAAGAAGCACATCAAGAAGGGAGACATTAGTCTCTTTATGGGCAATGGTGCATTGGTGCATGTTGAAGCCCAAGGAGACTATCTTTTGAAACTTCCAAATGGTTTGGAAATTGTATTGAACAATGTTTTGTATGCACCTAGTTTGACTAGGAGTATTATTTCTGTTTCCCGTTTAAGACATGTTGGATATGATTTTAATTTTGTTAACAATGATATCCATGTTTCGATGAATGATGTATTTTATTTTAAAGCTATGCCTTTAAATGGTATTTATGAATTAGTTCATGAAAACACAACATATGATAACTCAATGTACCAAGCTACCACCAAGAAACTTAAATTAGATTTAAGTGAAACCTATATTTGGCATTGTCGTCTTGGCCATATAAATAAGAATCGCATACTAACACTTCAAAAGAATGGTCTTTTGAAAACAAAATCAAATGATTCATTTAATGTATGTGAATCTTGTTTACAAGGCAAGATGACTAAAGCACCTTTCAAAGGCACTAATGAAAGGGCAAAAGATTTATTAGGTATCATACATTCGGATGTATGTGGTCCTTTTAAGCCAATGACTAGGAATGGTGAAAGATACTTCATTACATTCACCGATGACTATAGTCGTTACGGTTATGTATACTTATTAAAACATAAGAGTGAAGCTTTTGAAATGTTCAAAATTTTCAAGAATGAAGTAGAAAACCAACTCAGTAAGTCAATAAAAATTCTTCGTTCTGATAGAGGAGGTGAATACCTAAGTGATGTTTTTCAAGATCATCTTAGAAGCTGTGGGATTATCTCACAACTAACTCCACCTGGAACACCACAACATAATGGTGTGTCTGAAAGGAGGAATCGAACTCTATTAGATATGGTTCGTTCCATGATGAGCAAAAGCTCACTACCTCTATCATTTTGGGGATATGCCATAATCTCTGCTGCCCGAATTTTAAATATGGCTCCCACCAAGAATGTGGAGAAAACACCTTTTGAAATATGGCATGGAAGAGTTCCATCTTTGTCATACCTAAAGGTATGGGGTTGTGAGGCTTATGTAAGACATGATGCCTCAAGCAAATTAGAACCCCGATCCACTAAATGTATCTTTGTAGGATATCCTAAAGATGATTTGGGATATTATTTCTACAATCCTATTGAGCAAAATGTTTTTGTTGCTCGAAAGGCTGAGTTCTTGGAGACTAAATTCCTTATGGAAGGAACTAGTTCTAGAACAGTGGAACTTGAAGAAGATCAAGAACCACTGACAGATACACACTTGGGTGACACTAGTTTTCAACAAAAGGATGTTGAAGATGATCAAAGGGTTGATCAAGACACACAAAACGTTCGTAGATCTGGTAGAGCTACTTATCCACCTGAGAGATATGGATTTCTCGTGGATGAATGCTATATGGTAGTTTCTGATGAACCTACCACCTACCATGATGCAATGTCCAAATCAGATTCGGACAAATGGCTAGAGGCCATGAACGCTGAGATGCAATCCATGTATGACAACCAAGTTTGGGAATTGGTTGTTGAACCTCCTAATTCCAAAGTAGTTGGAAGTAAATGGGTGTTCAAATTGAAACACGATATGCATGGAAACTTGCTTACTTATAAAGCTAGACTTGTAGCAAAAGGTTTCACTCAAACTCGAGGGGTCGACTATGATGAAACTTTTTCGCCTGTGGCAATGCTAAAGTCTATTAGGATATTATTTGCCATAGCCGCACATTATGACTATGAGATATGGCAAATGGATGTCAAAACCGCTTTTCTAAATGGATATCTTGAGGAAGATGTCTATATGGATCAGCCTGAAGGTTTTGTCGATCCTAAACATCCTAATAAAGTATGCAAGTTAAAGAAATCAATCTATGGATTGAAACAAGCATCAAGAAGCTGGAATCGTCGTTTTGATGAAGAGGTCAAGAAATTTGGCTTCATCAAAAACGCTGATGAAGCTTGTGTGTATAAGAAGGCTAGTGGGAGTATCATTACTTTTCTAGTATTATATGTCGATGACATTCTACTATTTGGAAATGACATTCCAACCTTGGAAGGTGTAAAAGCCTGGCTTGGAAGTTGCTTTTCCATTAAGGATCTTGGTGAAGCCGCTTTTATTTTGGGAATAAGGATCTATAGGGATAGATCAAGGCGCTTAATAGGTTTGAATCAAAGTGCATACATAGACAAAATCTTGAAGAGGTTCAAGATGGAAAACTCCAAGAAAGGTTTGGTGCCTATTCAGAGAGGAACAATATTGAGCACTTCTCAATCTCCTAGCTCAAAAGTTGAGCAAGAGAGAATGAGTGGAATCCCATATGCATCTGCTATAGGATCCATCATGTATGCTATGATATGCACGAGACCGGACGTGTCATGCGCTTTAAGCATGACAAGTAGATACCAGCAAAATCCAGGAGATAGTCATTGGATGGCTGTCAAATATATATTGAAATATCTTAGAAACACTAAAGATATGTTTTTAATATATGGATCTGGTGAGGAGGAGCTCGTTGTAAAAGGTTACACGGATGCGAGTTTCCAAACTGATCGAGATGATTCTCGATCACAATCGGGGTATATCTTCATTCTAAACGGAGGAGCTGTTTCTTGGAAAAGCTCAAAACAAGATGTGGTTGCATTGTCCACTACAGAATCGGAATACATCGCCGCTTCTTTGGCAGCACAAGAAGCTGCATGGTTGAAGAAATTCAATGCCGATCTAGGGGTTGTTCCTTCCATTCAAGAACCCCTAGAAATTCTTTGTGATAACGAGGGCGCGATTGCTCAAATCAAAGAACCTCGTGCGCATCAAAAGACTAGACACATTGAGCGGAGATTCAACTACATAAGGGATGAAGTTGAAAAAGGAAAGATATGTATTTGCAAAGTTCACACTGATCAAAATGTTGCGGATCCACTCACGAAGCTCCTTGAAAGGCCCAAGCATGAGAGTCATACTTGTGCCATGGGACTTCGATATTCTAGTGATTGGATTTGATCTATTTTATGTATTTGGATATCGGAACACTAGTATTTATTAACACTTTTATATGAATATTGGTATTATGCATTTAAATTGTGTTATGTTCCAATTTTGCATGTTTAAATCCATGAATAAGTTAATTATTCTAAATGTCCGTAGTCGATCATATTTGTGGGAACAAATATGAATGTAAGATTATTATGAACTTGGATTGGTAGATATTCAAAAGGTTTTGAATATAGAGCAAAGTGTTGCTACCAAGGTTCATAGATATTTGTGGGATACAAATATTGGACTGACCTGCAATCAAGCATTACTACATGGAATCTCTGTGATTGATCATAAGTAATCTTGAGTTAAAAGGCGAATATCATTGTATCCTCAGACCTGAGATACATATTGGGTCTTGATATTCACTGAATATTATACTTTGACTTAGCTCTTCGCTGTTCTGAAACATGGCAGTACATAAGACTAAGCTCAGGTATGATATAAGGTGATTGTGAAAGACGTATGTAGTCGAAATGGAATTTGTCCCTCTTATTCGTTGAGAGTAAGATGTCTAAGGCCTGCTACAAAGTTAAATCAATGGAGAATGATCACTCTGTGTCTCTAAGATCTAACATGACATCTGTGACAAAAGGATAAATGATCGATTCACCTAAATCATTTCAAGTAAGGGACTTGAAGAGGATGATGTTATTGAATGGCACTTCGTCATACGTATTAGGGGTAGCAAACCGTTGTTAGGCGGTATTTGCTGCTTGCGTCAATCTTCTATGAATCTTGTGCAAGTGGGAGATTGTTGGAATTCGTCTGCCCAAGACACATATTAAATTGACGTGGCTAGTACGTGATGATCCAAGTCGGGTCATACCCAATAACAAGCTAGACAAACACTTATGGTATTTATTTATATGATTTGATCTTTAAATAAATATCAATACTTGAAACATTTAGAAAGTGGGTTTCTAAATAATTGCACTTGAGATATGTAAATAAATTATATGGATGATTTATTTTGAGAGAAATGTGAATATGTTTATTTGGCAAAATAAACACTTATATGTGTTGTGTATAATATGTAATATGTTACATAAGATATGTAACAAGTTATGTTGCATTTTATCTATAAAATGTACAAGTTATGGTTTTATAAAATTTGCAACAAAATCTTTGGAACAACCTCATGTGAGGCCGCCCCCCCCCCCCATGTGCCTTTGAGTGTATTTTGATATACTTGCAACACATGGACTTGTTTTAAGGCATACACTTAACACACATAGTTTGTATCAATTTCTCTCATGCATTTGTAAGACAAAACTCTCTTATCTTTCAAGTAAGAACTTCTTCCTTTTTCTTATAACATTTTCGGCCCAAGAGGTAATAAAAGGAAGAGGTTACAAGCTCAAATCCTAGCATAGTTTGGGTGTTTGTTGGAAGCTTTGGGTATACAAGCTTGAGGTTCTTCTAGTTTGAAGACTTGCCATTTGAAGACATTATATATTCTTCATTTCTACCTCTTTACTAGCTTGGAAGAAGGTAGTATTCTAAACACCCTATGGTTGTGGTTGTTTTGATTGCATATTATTCATATACATGGATCCTTATTGTTTGGGTTTTCTTTTATAAGTTAAACTTTGGTTTTAACCACATATAACACATTGAAATGGTTCAATATTCCGCTGCGTTTTTTTTGATATTATAATGATAATATGACTTTGATAAAACCCAACAAGACCCAACACGCATATCCTTTGTGAATTGCGAACTCGCAATTCACACTTAGCAGATTTACTATACATTCAATACTTAAACTTAATCTAGTATTCTATGCATAATACTAAGTTCATTAATGACAATCACATTACAAAGACATATACAATATAAGCCTAAACAATCTAGACTGCTATTGACATAGACGTGCACTTACACTAAGATAATAGTTAATTTGTCAGTAGCATAGTTGTTAAACTCTTACGAGTCACGAGTCGACTCTTACGATTCGAGTCAACTTACACAAAAAACGAGTCGACTCGCTAGGTGACTTGTTTTTTTCCAGACTCTTACGAGTCGTGTAAACTTAGACCGAGTCACGTGTCAGGGCCGTCTCCAAGAATTTATAGACGTAGGACGAGCCAGAAAAAGGCCTCCAAGTTAGAAGAAACGATTTATATTATATAAACTATTTTTATAAAATGACAAAAAAGTTATAGTATATTAAAAAACATAACAAACGTTATTTTTCAAATTATATGACATGTGAAAAAAAAAACAAGAAATAAGATTAAAAAGGAGCTTTAATAAAATCCATATGCCATTATTTTATAGTTTTAGGAGGATTATTAAGATAGTCTTCAAAAATATATATTATTTTACAAATTATATTTAACAGAACAAAAAAATATAATACAAGTTAAATACATTTATACATATTAAGTTGGATAACACTTATACATTGGACACATCAAATCAAAAGATATAATACTATAATACTCTTATTCTATATTTTACTTTAAGAATAATACTCTAGGTCTACAAAGACATTAGATTTGCTTGTGGGTTGCGGCTACATTTTAAGATTGAAAAATATAACTTTATTTATCCGTAAAAGATATGTAAGTGTGTTTTTATGTAAGTTAAATTATATGGTTTAATTTTTGGTTAATTGTTAGGATTTGTAATGAGCTAAGTTGATTATATATATATATTTATATATTATATATATATACACAAAAAAAAGATAATATATATATATATAATATATTTTTTATATACAAAAAAAAAAAATCGGGCCCCCTAAAAAATCGGGCCTCGGCCGTCGTCCACTTTGTCCCACCCAACAACCGGCCATGTCCCTTACAGTACATCACTTATAATTATTGTAGTTTGATACTATTATATATTATATATATATTTAATTTACTATATTATTTTGTGTGTTATCTATGTACTTTTGCTCTTTTTATTGCGAATTTGGAGATAAATTCTAAGTTTATGACTCAAAATTATTGAAAATATAATATTTTGGTAAATCTATTAAGACAATGAACTTATATTTTGCTTCTAAAAACGTCACATATATATAATTATACTATAGTATGTAATATTTTAAAATGTCCTGACTCTTACGAGTCGAGTCACGTTCCGAGTTACGAGTCAAAAAGTTATATTTTCAAGTCGACTCAAAAGTTACGAGTCGACAACTATGGTCAGTAGAGTTTAAAACAATTAGCAATTGCCTGAAGACTAATGTAAAGGCATAACATTTTTACCCACAAATTAATCGAGCTTAAAATCTGAATGGGTCTCGAGAAGTATTTCCATAAAAAATTAATGGAATAAGTTTACAGCCTTTTTAGAATCTTTCATAAAAAAGTCAATTCTGTTAGTCGACGATATTACGAGATGATAAATAAATCTGAAAAGGATGGTGATCTGCATACCACAGTATATCACTAAACATATTTCATATCATTGTACGACACGCTAAAACAAATCTATTAATGTCCCGCTAAAAAATGATACTGTACGGATTATCACCTATTTGTAAAAAGAGTTAAGTATATAAATAAAGTAATACAAGACTTAAAGCAATAAACAAATAAAGTGGAACATTATGTATTTTTCATGGGTATTTTATTTATGATGTTAAATAAAACACAAGGTTGTTGCGGAATCAAGATAATACAATTAAGTATGTATCCTAACAACCTATGAGTTACAAATGATCTATATTTGTCAAATAACTCTTTAGGATCGAGATACTTAAAGTTGTGAAGTATCCCAGTTTAAGATCGAGAGTATTTGGACAAATTCACTTCAATGCAAAATGAATGCTTAAAAGTATTTATGTCAAGGAAATGACTTTGTATTTATAGGCAACAAAATTCACCAGTGAATTTTGTGTCGTACAAATATGGTTGCATACATTTAATGATCCGACAAGAACATTAAATGTATTGGATAAGGAATAAGGATAAAGTCACATCAAATGCAAGTGTATCCTTTTATCCAACCACCTTTACACACGTATACTTTGGTAAAGAACAAGTGGATTGTTCTTTGGAAAGTGTGTAAAGGGAAAAGTCGATCCTTGATATCAGTGTTCAGACTTGTAGGATCTAGAACACTGACAATCCTCCAGTGTACAGATCTGGTAAGACTTTCCAATGGACTCCGCCATTTGTTAAGTCTTCTTTCTTCAGACTTCAGTCTTTGACTTCAGTCAGAATGTCTTCAGTAGAGTTGATCTGGACTGGGGTGAAGTCCAGTGAGCTCATCTGGAGAATACTCCAGATTTCCTATACAAGTATTTGCTCACTGGTCTTCCATTATTTCTGGACAAATCTTCAGAGGGACTCCAGATTCCAAGTCTGGAGTAGGTCCAATAGAACACGTTTCTGGACAGATCTTCAGTAAGGCTCCAGTAGTCGAGTCTGGAGCGAGTCCAGTAAATCTGGACTAAATCTGGACCTAACAAATTCCCCCTATTTGTTTAGAAATAATGCAAGTGTTTTCAAGCTTGAATCTATACATTTTGTAAGCTTGAAAAACACAAGTTTCGATTTGTCTAAACAATCTAAGTTACTGGAAAACACTTTATAGATCATGAGTGTTTTCAGTTTCATCAATTAAGTTCTAACTTAGACTAAATCTGATCATTTACTTATAGGAATAAAAAATTGCAACTATTATTACATTCATCAACTGATAAATAGTATACAATTTTCAAAAGACAATAATTTACAATAAGTAAACAATAAGAGTCAGGCCCTTCTTTTCGATGTCCTTTCTGGAGCATCTTCAGTAGCCTTTCTCTTTGGTGATGGAGAAGATGGTGTTGATTCTGACGTTCTTATGCCCATTGCAACTTCCATCTGTTGCTTTCTTCTCCATACCTTCTCAATCCTTTTAAGAAATGCTTTAACATCAGTCGACACATTTGTCTTCCCCCTGAACGTTAAAGCGATTTCCTTCAGCTCACTCCATCCAAAAGCTTGGACTGAAGTACTTTTCCTCTCATCAGTAAAGTTACCCTCCCTGGTCAACTTTACTTCAAACTTTGACATGCCTTCATGATCTTCAGCCAACTTGATTTCAGCACCAGTGATCCTTCTAGCATCAGCCCTGAAGTTCAACATTTCATTGTATTTTTCTTTCAGCTTGGCTTGCTGGATCAAAGCTTCAGTATCCTTGAACACTCTCCTTTGCTCTACAGCAGATTGGAGTTCTTGACGATTGATTTTTCGAGAAGTGTCCAGTGGAATGAAATTGCTTACATCAGCATCTTTGATTGCTTTGATTTGTCTGGCAGTCAACTTTGGTAAACCAGTAAGTCTCTTTCTGTACTCTATCTCCAGAGCACCAGCATTCTTTCTTATCTTTTTCTGGAGACTCACCAGTTCATCCTTTCTTTGTCTGATGAGTTCTGGTACACTCACGCCATAAATAATTGAATCATAGACTTGCTCTTCTTCAGCGTAGAATGAGCGTACATGAACATCATCTAATGCATTTAGGCATTGATGAACTCTGGGGTCATCTTTCATCCTTTTATATACTTCAATGTTAATGCCTAACCTTCCAGCATTGTAAGAGTCCAGAGTCCCCATTGTTGCCATCTCCCTTTGATGGGCCAGCAGTTCATCCTTTTGATTTCTTTTGAAAATCTCTATCATTATGCATTCTTGCTCTAACTTCCTGGAAGTTTCATCATCAGCATCTTCAGTATGCTCTTCCTCTTCACCAGATACCACTTTTTCTTTTCCTTTATCAGCCTTCAGTGTAGTTGGAATATCTGGGAAGGTCTCAAACTGGGGCTCACTGGCTTCAGTACCAGTAGCTTCTTCAGTTAACCCGGCTTCAGTGCCATATGCTCTTTGTCTTTCAGTTAGCCCGACTTCAGTGCCATATGCTCTTTGTCTTTCAGTTTGGTCACCAGACGACCTTTCCCCCTTGGAACGATCTCCAGTACTTGACTTGAGATCATTCCACAACTGTTCAAGCATAAGTCTGTCTAGTGGACCAAAAGTTGTACCTTCTACTGGAGTTGTTTCAGACACAACTTTCTTGAGTGCCTGCACTTCCTTCTGAACATTTACAACAGCTGTAGGCAAGTGTTTTGGCAACTTCCCATCCAGTAAATTTTCTACTTGGGGTAACACCCCATCATAAATGCTACGAAGAACAGTCCCAGAAACTTCTTCACATAATTCTTTCAACATATTGTTTCTGAACTTCCTTGTACATTCATCACTTATAGTGCTAACAACTGCACCCTGTTCCAGTGTGGGTCTACCCTCCAGAGAACTGACCCTGAAGACCAAATTCTGAACATCTTCTTTCAGACCTGCCAGTTCGCCAGTGACTGCAGTCTGAACAGAATTAACCAACCTTGACTCTAAGCCCTGGACTGCCACCTTGATCTTTTCAGTGTTGTTGTTTGTGGCCAGTACCAGTTCATCAAGCTTCTCATAAACCAGCTTCTCATTTCCAGCAAAGACATTCATCTCAGATGCCAGGTTATTTGATAATAAAGATTTGAAGTCTGAAATAACCTAAGATGAAGTCTGGAGTGATCTCTCCAGGTCCGCCACCTTACTTAAAAGGCCTTGGACCTCGGCAGAAGAAGAAGTGGAGAGACCAGTGGGAGGTTCAAGAGTTGAGGGTAATCTGGTCATTAGAGGAACTTGTGCCCAGTCCTCTTCAGTTGTAGCTTCAGACGTTGCAACTGGTGACTCCGGCGCACGAGGAGGAGGTTGAGATTGTGAAGGTTGATTGGTTGTTGGAGTGAAGTATTGAGTGTTTTCTGGAATTGAAGGTGGTGGTGGTGGTGGCATGTTTGATTGTGGTGGTGGTGGTGGTGGTGGTGTGGTGGAATATTTGTGTGGTTGTTGGAGTGAAGTATTGAGTGTTTTCTGGAATTGAAGGTGGTGGTGGTGGTGGCATGTTTGATTGTAGTGGTAGCATTTCTGTTGGAGGTGTTGGCATTTCTGGTAGATTTTCTTCTTCTTGTACATCTTCACCCAGAAAATTCATGTTTACATCAAAACCTTCAGACATTGGGGAGTCAACATCATCCCATTCTTGAGCAATCCCAACTGTCTGTTCACCAGACTGTTCACCAGTCTCTACATTTACCTGTTCACCAGCCTCAACATTTAAGTCAATTGGAGCCTCTTGCTCACCAGAAATATGTTCATCAGTCTGAACATCTACTCCAACTTCCTTAACAACCTGCTCTACAATCTGGGCAACATTTTCAGCTTGTTTATCAGTTTCCTGCCCAACAACCTCTTCAGATTCAAAAATTGGTGACCCATCCAGATTCATAACATCACCAGGATGTCTTGCTGGATTCACCTGGAGTCCAGCTCTCATCAGACGCCTATTAGTTCTAGGTCGTCTGGAAGGTTCAACAACTTCTTGACCTTGACCTTCTGGAGCAACTTGTCTAATTGGCTGTACAGCCTCTATTATCTGTACATCATCACCAGATGGTCCTTCAACTGGAGCCATTTCAACTTCTTCCTTTTGGAAGGAAAGCATGGACTGAGGAATATCTACCTCATCCACTGGAGACCTGAGGTTGACCAGGTCCCTCATATACTCACTCACAAAAAAGTGAGTAGTATCCATATCATACTGGTCTCCAAGAGCATTTTTAAACATTAGGGAAAGGAAACGAATATAAGGAACGAACGGTTTTCTTCCTTTCACCCTAAGTCGCTCAACCAAGTCATCAAAAAGAATCTGGGCAAAGTCCACCCTAAGCCCAAACCACAAGCAGTAGGCAATCTGGAGGTGGGTTTGATTGATCTGGTCTAACCCTCCAGAACTGCCTCCCAGACACTCAACAATATGTGTGAAGAAATATCTCCATGAGTCTGACAGCTTGCTCATGTAGATAGTCCCCTTTCTGGATAGCTGCCCATGCTCATCCAATATATCTGTATGCCCCATTAATCTACATACTTCCCTTGTATTTATACCAGTGGGAAGCTCAATAGGCAACTCATTCTGTTCGAAATAGTTTAAATGTAGAACAGACCTGAGTAGACTTGCAGTGAAATCAAGGGATCTGGTACCTCCCTTGAGAGTATAATTGATCGATAAAGTTTCATCGTCATATTGAGCAGAGTACCAGAATTCATATAGGTACTCGTGGTACATCCTTCCTGGATTAAGTGTTAACGTACCATATAATGGGTAAGAGAGAAAGAATGAGTTTAATCTCCCAATAATCGATTGGGCATCATGAACACTGGACAGAGAGAGTCTTGCCATCCAGTTATTCATATTGATTCTTATGGCACTTGCCTCAAGATTGATATGAGGTGCCCTAGCAACATTTTCCGAAGGAATGTATTCATTGGCAAGCAGATTTTTAGTTCTTGATTGTCTAGGTTCCATTTATAAGGAATAGATGAAAATGAAATTGAATATATAGGTTATGATGAAGATTTGATGGAAGAATGAATGAAAATGGAGTAAATAAGAGAGATAAATATGATTGGAAAATTGAATGAAGAAGTAAATGAAGGAATTTGAAAGATTTGGGAGTAAATATGTTCGAAGTAAATGCAATTAAAATTGAATGAAGAAGTAAATGAAGGAATTTGAAAGATTTGGGAGTAAATATGTTCGAAGTAAATGCAATTAAAATTGAAAGTGGGTATATATAGGAGAAGGAATGTGGAACTCAAACGGTTGATTTGAAATTATCAAATAGCATTTTTGATCGGGTTCTGAGATCCGCATTAATTACATCACATCATACATAAATGCATGACGGTTTACAGCCCACAAACAGTAACAACTTGTACTTTTTGTTTTCCCAAGGTAAAAAGACCATCATTGCGTTGAAAAAGTTTACATGCCACGTAGGATAAAAATATCTTCAAAAAGATTTGCTTGCGTGGCACACACAAAGACCAAGTATTTAGAAAATATTATGACATAGTTCAGTGCATCTGGAGGTTGACTGGACACTCCAGTATCACTGGTGGATTAGTCCAGTGAACATGTACTGATGGTACACTAGAGGGACACTCCAGTAAAGTACCAGTGAAAACCATTTTTGAAAGACTGGTAACTTCAAACGTGCACGTCAACTAATACAGACAAATGAGAGGGACACATTTACAAAGCACCAGTAATATTTTCTGAAGAATTTGTCCAGTGAGAAAATAAATTCCCCCTGAACTTAAAACACTTTTAATAGAAAAATATTTTTCAAGTCTTCCCTGGAATGTTGTTCCATAAATCTAATAATGCAAAGATAGTACACATAGGCGTTCAATATCTGAGCAGTCACCAGATTTAAGGATTTAACATTCCCAACTCACCAACAAGATATTCAAAAGTTTTGACATCCAGAGGTTTGGTAAAAATGTCAGCGAGTTGTTTGTCAGTGGGAATAAAATGGAGTTCAATGTTGTTTTTCATAATATGATCACGAATGAAGTGATACCTTAGATCAATGTGCTTCGTTCTGGAGTGCATGACTGGATTGTTTGAGATAGCGATGGCACTGGTATTATCACAAAAGATTGGAGTCTTTGAATATTTAATACCATAATCAAGCAACTGGTTCTTCATCCAGAGTATCTGAGCACAACAACTGGCTGCAGACACGTATTCAGCTTCAGCAGTGGACAATGAAACTGAAGTTTGCTTCTTACTGGTCCAGTTGACCAGTTTGCCACCTAGGAAATGACATCCACCAGTTGTGGATTTCCTATCTATCTTACAACCTGCATGATCTGAATCTGAATAACCCATTAGATCCATGCCTGAGCCTTTGGGGTACCAAAGACCTAGACTGGGGACACCTTTAAGGTACTTCAGTATGCGCTTTACAGCAAGCATATGAGATTCCTTTGGATTAGACTGATATCTGGCACATAAACATGTTGAAAACATAATAACTGGTCTACTGGCAGTTAAATACATCAGTGAACCAACCATGCCTCTATAGACAGTGGTGTTCACTGGTTTACCATCTGGATCGGAGTCCAGTGTCAGTGGTGCAGAAATTGGAGTTGGTTTAGATGGTGAAGAGTTCATATCATATTTCTTTAAAAGATATCTAACATATTTCTCCTGATTAATGAAAATGCCATCTTTGTTTTGTTTAATCTGGAGTCCAATAAAATATGTTAATTCACCCATCAGACTCATTTCATATTCAGTGGACATGATTTTTGAAAATTTCTTGCACATGTTTTCATCAGTAGACCCAAAAATAATATCATCAACATAAATTTATACCATTAACAGATTACCTTTCTCATGAAGAATGAATAAGGTATTGTCAATTGCACCTCGTTTAAAACCATTTTTCAACAAATGTTTAGTCAGAGTATCATACCAGGCACGTGGGGCTTGTCTGAGGCCATATAGCGCTTTGTCCAGACGATATACCCAATGTGGATGCTTTGCATCAACGAAACCTGGAGGTTGTCTAACATAAACTTCTTCTTCAAACTTTCCATTCAAGAAAGCACTCTTTACATCCATCTGGTAGACCTTGAACTGATGATTAGCAGCGAATGCTAAGAATATTCTGATCGCTTCAAGTCTAGCCACTGGAGCAAATGATTCATCAAAGTCGACATCTGACTGGCAGTAGCCTTGTGCTACCAGTCTGGCCTTGTTTCTGATTACGTGGCCATCTTCATCTACTTTGTTTCTGAAGACCCATCTTGTTCCAATTGGTTCTTTCTTTCCAACTGGGAAAGGAACCAGATACCAGACTTTGTTCCTTTCAAACTAGTGAAGCTCTTCTTGCATAGCAGTCACCCAGCTTGGATCTTCTATAGCCTCGTCAATCTTCTTTGGTTCCATCAGAGATAGAAAACTAACGTATAAGCATTGATTACTGGAGGCTCTTCTGGTCTGAACTCCTCTACTGGAGTCACCTATGATCTGATCAATACGATGAGCTTTTGTCCATCTGGAGTACTGACCAGGATTGTTACTGACAACAATATAAGTGCAAGAATTCAGTTGAGTCTCCTCTGGAGTTGCTTCTGAAGGAGGATCTTGCCAGACTACTTCAGTATCTTCATCTGAGTCATTTAAATCATGATTTGCATCATGAAATTCTTCATTTGAAGGTATTTCCTGGAGTACTGGTTCAGTTTGGAATTCTTCATAAGAAGACATTTTTGGTACATTCTCAACTGATACTGATACTGGGGGAGTAGTACGCACATCTGAACCAATATTAATTTCAGAGGGTAGTTTGAAAATAATAGAGGGATAGAATGGAGTACTACTGGAGAGTTTCTTTTTCTGAACAGGTTCCAGATCTGGATGACTGGAAACTGTGTCTTCTGAATCTTCATTTTTGTCGTTTATAGGATCAGATTCACAAAAGACAATTGGAGTTACTGGGGGAGTAGTACGCACATCTGAACCAATATTAATTTCAGAGGGTAGTTTGAAAATAATAGAGGGATAGAATGGAGTACTACTGGAGAGTTTCTTTTTCTGAACAGGTTCCAGATCTGGATGACTGGAAACTGTGTCTTCTGAATCTTCATTTTTGTCGTTTATAGGATCAGATTCACAAAAGACAATTGGAGTTACTGGGGGAGTAGTACGCACATCTGAACCAATATTAATTTCAGAGGGTAGTTTGAAAATAATAGAGGGATAGAATGGAGTACTACTGGAGAGTTTCTTTTTCTGAACAGGTTCCAGATCTGGATGACTGGAAACTGTGTCTTCTGAATCTTCATTTTTGTCGTTTATAGGATCAGATTCACAAAAGACAATTGGAGTTACTGGGGGAGTGTCAAGGGCTGGCTTCTTGTTGATTGCAGCATTTGATTCATCAATATTTGGTTTTCTATTTCTTAAGACTTCATAGGCTGTCTTTTTGTGTCTTTTGATGTACACTGATCGATTCTGGGTGTGGCAAGCAGTTGCAATTGCTTCCGCCCAGAAACTGGTAGACAGACCAGATTCATCAAGCATACTCCTGGCAGCTTCTATCAGCGTTCGATTCTTCCTTTCCACCACTCCATTTTGTTCTGGAGAGCGGGCTGCTGAGAAATTCTGGGAGATGCCAGTGTCAGTACAGAATGACTCCAGAGTTGCATTCTGGAATTCTGTTCCATTGTCACTTCTTAACTGACACACTTTTCGGCTGTACTTGAGCTCAATTTGCTTGATAAGACTGATGATTTCAGCAGCAGCTTCACTTTTAGACCTTAGAAAGATCACCCAACAATATCTGGAGAATTCATCTACGATCACCAGGGTGTATCTTTTACCAGCACGAGTCTAAACGTTCACTGGACCAAAGAGGTCCATATGAAGCATATGAAGAGGTTCAGAAATGCTGAAATTCTGTCTGGTCTTGAAACTGGTACGTTTTTGCTTACCCATCTCACATCCTGGACATGGCCTTTCCTTTTTGAAGGAAACTGAAGGTATCCCATCTGCAAGTTGTTTTCTGGACAACTTATTAATATTCTTGAAATTTAAATGGGATAACCTTTTGTGCCATAACCAGTTTGTGTCTTCATCAGCTTGAGTATAGAAACACTGCTCTGAAGGAGAGCTTTCCATATCCATCACGTACACATTCCCTTTTCTGGGAGCAATCAACACTACCTTCCAGTCCTTGTTGAATACGATACCATGAGCAATATTGAATAGAACTTGATAGCCATCATCACACAGTTGGCTTACACTGATCAAGTTATATTTCAAACCATTCACAAATGCAACACGTCTGAACTTGACTTGTCCATTGTTCAGAATACCATATCCCTCAGTCTTTCCACAACCATCATTTCCAAAAGTAATGGAGGGTCCATCAGAAATGGTGAACTCCTCCAGTAGGGTCTTACATCCGGTCATCGTCCTGCCAGCTGCACTGTCAAGATACCAGATATATTTCTTTCGATCGCTCTACACATACACCAGATATTGATCAGTTAGATTTGGGAACCCATCGACTGATGGGTTCACTGGACCCTCCCTTATAGGCCCCTGGGGCAATCTGGTTCAGTTCACTTTCTTCAACAGTGGTCTTAGTTGAAAAGACCACTGGGGATGATGGTTTTGAAACCTTTTTCATTTTCTCAACTGGAGAAATAAATTTGTCTTTCTTAGCAAAAGGTTTTGTATTTTGTCTAGGGCCAGATGAAGTACCCTCAATAAAGTTTAATCTTGCATTAAAACTTTGTGATTGACGAGTCAGAATTTGAATCTGGCTCTCTAACCTGGACAAAATATTTTCTTCAGATGATACCTTAGCCTTTCCAGTCCTAGGCTTTGGTAAGGAATTGGTCTGAGGCAAAGGTCTATTCCGATAGACCTCTTTAACTGTAGCAGTCATCTGGAGCTCTCCAGTCTTAACCTCTAGGGATTGAACTGGGTAAAAATTGGCCTTGGGAGTTACAGGCTCATCATAAATAGTGGTGGGCCTGAACTCCTCTGGTAATCGATCGATTACTGGTATTAATGATGCTATATGGGTATTTCCATCTAAATATGCACGTTTTTGAGCAGGAAATTGTTTTAATACAGCATCATATGGCTTTTTGGTTTCTAGCCATGATTTTATTACCAGTTTTTCTTTCTCTAAAATGATCTCAAGATCTTGTTTTTCTTGAATCAATTGTTCAGTTACCAGAACCTGGGCTTGAAATGCCAGTTCAATGTCTTGAAGTTCCTTTAATTTTGATTTTAAAGCATTTATTTCAGAAGAATCTGTTTCTAGCCATGATTTTATTACCAGTTTTTCTTTCTCTAAAATGATCTCAAGATCTTGTTTTTCTTGAATCAATTGTTCAGTTACCAGAACCTGGGCTTGAAATGCCAGTTCAATGTCTTGAAGTTCCTTTAATTTTGATTTTAAAGCATTTATTTCAGAAGAATCTGTTTCTAGACCATTTACACAATCAGATCTAACAGTTTCTACAAAAATCAAATCAGAATTAAGAGCTTCAGCAATGTCCAATTTTAGTTCTTGGTCAGTTGCATTATCATAATCACTAACCTTCTTGATAACAATGTCCACCCATCGTCCAGATGTGACATCTTCCTTCACCAGGAGCTCTTCGTCTGCCTGAGCCATGTAACAGCAATCTCTTTCCTCTTCTTCATCAGCAGATGATTCATCAGAAGGAACCCACTTCTCTTCAGTTGTTGCAATCATGCACTTATTATTGGTTTCAATTTGTTGTTCCATGAGAGCAATTTGGGCCTTAAGCTTTTTATATTTCATTTTATAGCTATCATCAGGCTTATTATTTGAAGAGAATGGACCAGGCTTGGATACAAACTGGTTGGACCTGCACTCTTTCATGAAATGACCCTTTTTGCCACACTTAAAGCATGTCAAATTGGTCTTGTCAGTGGAAGAACTGGATGCAAATTGTCCAGATGGCCTATTTGCTCTTGCTTTGAAACGGTTAAACGTTTTAGCAATCATTGCAATAAGGTCATCATCTTCAGTTTCATCACAACAGTCTGGAGAGACTTGACTGGATTCTCAAGAATCCATGAGTTCAGACACCATCTTCTTCATAGAAAATACATTCTCAGAAGATATCAGTGCTGTACTTTGTGGTTCAGTATGACTAACCACATTAGGACTACTGGAGGCATGGTTATAGGCATCTTGTTCTGCCACCACTCTCTGAGCTTGATTTTCTTCAGTGTACCTGAAAGCTCCATAAAGAGTTGAGAGAGTGTGTGTGTGCAGAGTTTTTTCCTTGTCGTAAGACTAGGATCATGTGAGACCATTTGGTGGGTAGAATGTCACAAAATTTCTCCAGAAGTATATCCTTGTCCTTCTCAACCCCAAGACCTCTCAATTGGTTTATGATACTCATAAATCTGGTGTAAGTACCAGTGAGAGACTCGTTAGGTTGAGCAAAAAATGACTCATACCTCTTGTTTAAGGAGACCTTTCTGGTGACAATGGTGTCATCTCCTCCTTCATGTTGGTTTAAAAGTTCATCCCACATGGTTTTAGCACTAGGAAAAAGAACTAGTGTGGGAATTAGGGTTTCTGGAACGGCCCCGAGGATCATGTTTTTGAGAAGGGTGTCTAGATTCAACAGTCAAAAGTTACGAGTCGACAACTATGGTCAGTAGAGTTTAAAACAATTAGCAATTGCCTGAAGACTAATGTAAAGGCATAACATTTTTACCCACAAATTAATCGAGCTTAAAATCTGAATGGGTCTCGAGAAGTATTTCCATAAAAAATTAATGGAATAAGTTTACAGCCTTTTTAGAATCTTTCATAAAAAAGTCAATTCTGTTAGTCGACGATATTACGAGATGATAAATAAATCTGAAAAGGATGGTGATCTGCATACCACAGTATATCACTAAACATATTTCATATCATTGTACGACACGCTAAAACAAATCTATTAATGTCCCGCTAAAAAATGATACTGTACGGATTATCACCTATTTGTAAAAAGAGTTAAGTATATAAATAAAGTAATACAAGACTTAAAGCAATAAACAAATAAAGTGGAACATTATGTATTTTTCATGGGTATTTTATTTATGATGTTAAATAAAACACAAGGTTGTTGCGGAATCAAGATAATACAATTAAGTATGTATCCTAACAACCTATGAGTTACAAATGATCTATATTTGTCAAATAACTCTTTAGGATCGAGATACTTAAAGTTGTGAAGTATCCCAGTTTAAGATCGAGAGTATTTGGACAAATTCACTTCAATGCAAAATGAATGCTTAAAAGTATTTATGTCAAGGAAATGACTTTGTATTTATAGGCAACAAAATTCACCAGTGAATTTTGTGCCGTACAAATATGGTTGCATACATTTAATGATCCGACAAGAACATTAAATGTATTGGATAAGGAATAAGGATAAAGTCACATCAAATGCAAGTGTATCCTTTTATCCAACCACCTTTACACACGTATACTTTGGTAAAGAACAAGTGGATTGTTCTTTGGAAAGTGTGTAAAGGGAAAAGTCAATCCTTGATATCAGTGTTCAGACTTGTAGGATCTAGAACACTGACAATCCTCCAGTGTACAGATCTGGTAAGACTTTCCAATGGACTCCGCCATTTGTTAAGTCTTCTTTCTTCAGACTTCAGTCTTTGACTTCAGTCAGAATGTCTTCAGTAGAGTTGATCTGGACTGGGGTGAAGTCCAGTGAGCTTATCTGGAGAATACTCCAGATTTCCTATACAAGTATTTGCTCACTGGTCTTCCATTATTTCTGGACAAATCTTCAGAGGGACTCCAGATTCCAAGTCTGGAGTAGGTCCAGTAGAACACGTTTCTGGACAGATCTTCAGTAAGGCTCCAGTAGTCGAGTCTGGAGCGAGTCCAGTAAATCTGGACTAAATCTGGACCTAACAGATAACATTAGAACCATTTTAAATGAAACAAAACCAAATTGGTATTAGTTGTTTCCCACTGGTTGACTTGCAGATTGAGTTGCACTTTGACTTGCACTTTGACTTGCACCTTGACTTGCACCACCAGCTTTTCTTGACCTCTTACCACCTGCACCAGATTGGCTTGCATCACCAACTTGATTCTTTCTCTTCCTGGATTGACTAGCTTGACTTTGAGTCTGACTTTGTTTTTGACCCTTGCATTGTGTCCCTTGTTCTTACATTTTGAACAAGTAACAGTTTTCCCAGCCCTTGTAAGCTTACCATTTTTAACCATCTTTCCTTCTTCAAGTTCCATGGCACTCTTCTTTCTTTGTTTCTTAGGCCTGCCAACTTGAGTCTTATGAACAGGAGGGAGAAGCTTAGTTGGACAAGTACTCTTTGGCCATGAAGAAGATCCAGTCACAGAAGTCATCTAAGTCAATGAAATCAAAATAATCAACGTTTCCATCTACATATTGTCTTTTAGGGTTTGTGATGAACTTACCACCATGATGAACGTTTAAGCTTAGCATCCCTTCGTAATCATCTGTAAACAACACAAAAAAATTGATAATTAATAAATTAAATTAATAAATTAAATTAATAAATTAAAATAGAAAAATCAAATAAAACCCTAAAAATAATAAAATTAAAATATACGAACCGAATATAAAGGACATAGCGTTGGGCTTCATGGTTCTCCTCATCCATTTTGACTGTGTTTTCATGGTGGTGAAGTAATGTGATGGAATTGTGTTTTTTGTGTGTTTTTTTCATCAGTGAAACCACAGGGACGATTATAATGAAAATGGGGGAAAATGGGGGTGGGTGGGTTTTTATATATCGTTGCACGTGATTTGCACGAGGAAAAGCAGCTGTCAAAAGACATAACTACCCCTCACGTGACTTGCACGTGGGGGGTTAACGGACCAAAGGACGAAAAGTAAACCACAGGGATGATTATAGCCAAAAGATAACGGCGAGGACGAAAAGTAAACCACAGGGATGATTATAGCCAAAAGATAACGGCGAGGACGAAAAGTGAACAAACGATAAACCACAGGGACGAAAAAAGTAAACCACAGGGATGATTATAGCCAAAAGATAACGGCGAGGACGAAAAGTGAACAAACGATAAACCACAGGGACGAAAAAAGAAAATGGGGGAAAATGGGGGTGGATGGTTTTTTATATCAACTGGTATACGTACGACTGACTGTATATATAGGAAATGTGTATGTATTGGGAGAAGTTGTATGTATAGACAAATATATAGATATAAGATTTTGTTGGTTACTTGGTTGTATTAAATTAATTAAAAAGAGAGAGGTGGCAGTGAGTGACAGAGAAGAGCAGTTCTGTTGGCGGCGTTTGCAGAGGGGCGTGATTTTAATGTATCCTATTAACCAAACATTTTACCATCCCATCTTCTTCTCACTTTTATATTACCATAACTTAGAAATAATGTGTATCATTTTGGTATCTTAATAATCGTTTGTAATTGTAAGTGTAATATGTCGTACGTTAACAAATAAATTCATAATCATTGTACTAATAAATATACTAGTAATGAGTAGGTGAGATATCTTTTCAGGAATAAAACAATATGATAGAAATGATCCGAGGGAAATTCGAATAAATATTACTCCGTATTGTTTTATAAGCTTAACTTAAAAATACGATTATTATATATAAAGTTATCTAAGAAAATAATGATATTGAGACAATTACAAAACTGGATAGTGAACTCGGCCTTGTGTGTATTATTAATATAAGTCCAGAATCAAACACAAAGATATCGATGATATTTGTTTGTTTACTTGTTCTTTGGCAATTTTATAGAAAGAAAAACGTATATAAAAGATCTTATATGTACTTTAATTTCAAAATGGACTATTATAACTAAGAATTTGTTAAACTTAATTATTATTATATATGGAAGAACCTTGCTTGCTTCTGGTTTTTTATGGTCGCTGAGTCAACATCATTAATGTTGACTATTATTCGCTCCAATGACATAACTACATATAAAGAAGGGCTGGCCCGGGCTACAGGTCCATTAAATTTTTTAATAATATTTTTTGAGAAAAATACTGTATCTTTTATTAGTGTTACGGGTCAAATAAATATGATATACTAGTCAATGTAACTAACTCTAAATTTTTGAAAGATTTTCTAATCAATATAACTTATAAAGATTTATTTGTGTAAATTAATGTGAAATGAATACGATCAAAAGTGCAAAAAACTCTTAAAACACTAAAAATAGAAATAAAGTCCTTAAAAGTGCTTTAAAAATTGTAACGATCTAGTCGTTATCGTTACATTACGTCAAAACGAGACCAATGAAAAAAATTTGTGTTCCGGATCACATTTAATGCTGGTTCGGCCACTTATTCGCTCATAAGTGGTCGACGCTAATTAATGACTTCCACTAGCGCTTAAATTCTTTCAGTGAATCCTTAGTCTAAACGTTGAACCAACAAGTCAACACGTGACAAAACAAAATCCATTTTAAGTAAGTTAAATCTAATGTGCGTAGTATTGTAGTTACGCACATATATACACGAGAGTTACATTTGGCAAATTTGTTACTTGCGTTTTGTTGTTGTTTAAATACGAAACTTGGTTTAAGATTTTTCCTTTTGTGTAAATCAGATCTTATCTAGCACAGGAAATAAACATAAACATTATATATATATATAATATACGATTTAAAAAGTGATAATAGAGTCTATAGCTCACTCACAAAGCTCACAGTATTGTCACACACACAAGTAGGAAAGAAAAAAAAAAACGATCTAGAAGTTAACCCCCACCCTAGATCTTTGAGTAGTTGACACTATCCGACCCCTACACTCTTCATTACCACACAAATTCACAACCTTTTAAATTAAATTAAAATTTTATAAAACTTTAGTTCTACTATGGATTTGTGTTTGATCATCTTTGAACACAAGTTTGTAAGTATCTTGTGTTCAAAAGAATGTCAAGTTTTTTCTCATTAGAAACAGGATTTAGTAAAGTTGACAAATTACAAAACCAATATCATCATCATCATCAAGATCAAGAACATGATGATGATGATATAATTATTAGCCCATATAGTTTGTATCTATTCAAGAATAAAGAGATCTACAACAAAGGTTTTGAATTATGGCAACAATATTATCAACTTCACCAACAACAACAACATTATGGTGGTTGTGATCACCGGAAAAAGAGTACTAGTACTAGTAGTGAAAGTGGTGGTGGAATGATGAGGCAAGGTGGTGGATACGGCGGTGGAAGTAGTAGTAGTGGTGGTGGAGTGAATTGTCAAGATTGTGGTAACCAAGCTAAAAAAGATTGTCAACATATGAGGTGTAGAACTTGTTGTAAAAGTAGAGGGTTTTTATGTCAAACTCACGTGAAAAGCACGTGGGTTCCGGCGTCTAAACGCCGGGAACGACAACAACAACTTATGTCTTTAGCTTCACAACAAAACTTAGGTACACAAAACCTTAGTTTGATGATGAGAGCCTCCGGTAGTGGTGGTGGTGGTAGTGATCAAAACCCTAAAAGACCAAGAGAAGATATCTCTGGCACTGGTGGTGGTAGCGGTGGTATGGGTGTCAATTTACCGGTTGCACAACATCACAACACTTCTTCATCAGGTAAAGTATTGTATGTATACACTTTTATAATAGATATATATAAAATGAAGAAAGGAACAAAAGTTTTATAAAACCTATATATATGATTGTATATTGTAATTATTCCATTCAATTATTGGGTTGTGTTTGGAAAAAAATTCTATTTTTATCTTTACCAATCTTTGATTTATGATTTGATGTTGTTCGTATTTATGTGTGTAGATTAGCTTCATATATCAAGACCATAGTTTATTTAGGTGTTGTTGAAATCTGGGCTATTATTGTCTCTATATCTATAAAGTATAAACCCTATAATAACTTTAGAGAAAATCTTGGAATATGAATACACACAATGAGTGTATCACTATGGGTAAATGATACTAATTTCATACTTTTAATACCCATAACTTTGGCTTTAAAATCTGAGCTAGTGTCTATATATCTATAAAATAAAGTCACATATAATTAAAACCATATATATATATATATAGCTATATATAAATGTGCGTGATGAATTAATTAGATTATTATATATTCAAATAGACTCTTGGTTTATCAGTGAGTGTCTAACTATGTGTAGTTGATACTATATATCTTACTATACTCCTTATTTGACCATAATTTCTTTGTTCATGCTCACATAAATATATATCTTAAATTCTAAGGAATTGTTATATATAACTATGTGTTTCTTGGTTGGCTAGGGTTACAAGTGGGTCATTTTCCGGCGGAATTGAGTTCTCCGGCGGTGTTTCGGTGTGTTAGAGTGAGTGCAATGAATGAAGCTGAGGAACAGTTGGCTTATCAAACGGCTTTAAACATTGGTGGTCATGTTTTTAAGGGGATTTTATATGATCATGGACCGGTCGATAGTGGATATATGAACCACCCTGGTGAAGGTAGTTCATCTGGTGGTGGTGGCGGCAGTGGTGGTGGTGCACAACTTCATAATCTTATAACTTCCGGTACAACGGGCGCTTCAACCGCCGCGACTACTACAAGTATTAATCAAGGGGTTAATTTTATTGACCCTTCTTCAAGATATCCAACTCCTTTTAGTGCTTTTATGGCGGGTACGCAATTCTTTCCACCACCAAGATGATCTTGTGAAAAAAGGAACACAAAAAATGGAACTCTAGAAAATACAATGCTAATTATTGGTGAGATAACTTTTGTTATTCTAACTTAAAAAGAAAAAGAAAAAAAAGAGAGGCATTAATACCACATTGATCGCGTTTTTAGGAAGATGCTAGCTGTTAATTAATGTCTTATTTTTAAGTTTTGAATACTCATTAAAATCAGGAGAATTATGCAAAAGGTACAATATTTAAAGTGTATGGAAGTTTTAAGTACGTAGTTTGAGATGATGGATGGATGGATGTTGGTTATGTTGATGTAACTTAATCAATTGGTTTTTGTTGGAATTTCCAATCAGTAGTTATTTATTCTTTCCATTTCTATTATTTTTTTACTAGAATTGTATGAACATGATGAATCTATATACATGAACGTTGATAACTTTTTTCAAGAGTTTAAAGCCACTAAAACTAAATTTGCATCACAAACTATATATAAGATGTAATGAATTAATATTTGTGCAAGGAATTACCCAGATCGAAGAAAGTAGTAGCTGTTATAAAATAGTATGGAGTAATTTTTAGCATATACACTTATGTATTATGGCTTTAAGCAAAAATAGTAATTCTAATACCTTCATTTTTGTTGTTGATCAAAGGCTTCAAGGAGATACTTTTTTGAAAATACAATATGCAGGAACTTTTTTTTATATTTTGTCTTTGAAGTGTATTAATTCGTATCTAAATTAATTAAGATGACATGATTTAGGGGTAGTTTAGTTTCTCTTCGGCAATGATTCAAGCATTATTGTTCTATAAATTTGTGATTCTAGAGACCAGATTTTGAAGTTGGAGATGACTTTTTGATTGGTTTTTGAACTCGAGGTTGCTTTTGCCCGGTTTGTGTGCCGGTTCCGAGGTACTCCGTACCTAGCTAGGGTTCTCTTTTCTCTCCCCCCAAAGTATATTGTATTCATTATTTATTCATAAATTTTGCTTTTCTTGTATACATATTTATCATGTCTTATCAAATTTCAGATGTGTCGCAATTCATCCTAGGTTTGCCTAGAAATGACTTTCTGTTGGATGTATATATTTTTGAATTTTGAATATGATCATTGTCACTAATAGATCAGTAGCCATAGACTGGGAACCAACATATCATAAGCAAATAATTCATGAAATTATCATGAAAATAGGGAGAAAAACAATAGCTCTGGCTTTTTTCTTATATTTCTTTATTTGTAAGTAACAACCCAAATTCATTACATATATTTATAAAATGGTACTCCGTATATGACTATATATGTGTATGTGTTTGTATCCACACATACATATAATAATGCATGCATGCATATGCATATATACTAATGGATGCACATGTGAAGGTTGGTAAGTTGTAATTTTCTGCATTCTTAAGTTTTTTTTTGGAACAGCGCATTCTTAAGTTGATCATTCAATATGGGTCATAGTCACATTGATATGGTGATATACATATATATACCTGTAAAGAAAGAAATGCAGACTTTCTTTACCTAAGTAGAGAGGCTGCTTCATTTTCTACCTAAATGGTAGAAAAGACCCTCCAACCTTTGCATGAGATGAGATCGAACTCATGACAGGTGTTTACCACTGATCAACCATGGTGCTTTACATATATATATATATATATATATATATATATACATGTGTATATGTATAATTGCAAATCCCAAGGACTGTAAAGTAAAGTCCAAGAAGTTAAGGGCATATATTTGGAAAAGTTTCTCGGGAAAGTATGCAACATACATCACACATAAAAGCGACCCCCACTCCCCTTAACCATAAATAACAACGGAAAATCGGTAAATTTGAAGCAGCTAGCTGTTTGGTGTTGTGTTTCATAAATAATTGGGTTTATATTAATTTTCCCCCTTTTAAAATACATGTGATGAATTAATGTCTATATATACATTATTATAAAATGCATTCAAGACTTGATGTGCATAATCAATCTATATATGTCCTTGCATTGTTTACGTGTTGTATTCATATGCACAATCATATCATTATTTCAGAATCTATATATATAAAGAGGTAATTATCTTATACATCTTTAATAAAGGGTTAATTACTCGTAATTCATACATTGTAATTACCACTTTCTCTTTACCTTTAAGTTTCAAAGCCTGACAAGAAAAGATAACCTTGCAACCGTCAAGTCCTAAACTTCGGCTGTAATTAAAAGCATGTCATTAATATACTACAGTACACTGTTGTATTAAATGTTGTACTTGTAAAGGTATCCTTAATTAATTAACTAGAATTGATTGATTATTAACCATATACCTTTTTCTTGGAATGACGTATTTTGAATCATCTCAAACTCATTATATAAGGGGGAGGGAGTCGGAGGGCTCATCTCCCTCATCCCTCAAATTTATCCAATCAAATTACTCCACCTCATTTCAACTTCCCAACCTTTTTTTCAACCTTTTTCAACCTTTTTTTAGTGGCAACCATCACTTCCAACCTTTTCTTTAAATTTTCATAATTTATCCTTAACATAATAAACTTTACACAACTAACCCCTTTTCACTTTTTGATTTTCAATTTGAATCTTATTTTGTCGTTTTTTTGAATTTGACCGTTATAATAAAAAATAAAAATTATTATTACATTTGAATTTAAATTTTTAAGATCATGTAATGTTGTTTTTTATTTCTATGATCATGTAATGTTGTTTTCTTTGAATTTAAAAAAATGTTGGAAAAAAAAAAACTTATGCTAAAAAACAAAAAACGTGCACAGCAGCTAAAAAAAAGAAAAAAAAGAGCAGTTTGGCAGACTTGTCACTTTACACCCCTGGCGCGTCTAACTTTACACTGCAGGTCCCCCAACGGTACACCCCAATTTACAGCTTCAGTCCCTGTCGTCTTCATCTCTCTGCGAGCTTGAAGCTCGCTCCAGCCATCTCGCACGCAGCTCGCTCAAATGGCACCTGAATCTCGCTCAGCCTTTTTCATCTCGCCCCCATCTCCCCTTCGACTCCTTCCACCCTAAGGGTGAACCATTGTCTTAACCAAGCATGCACTATAGCATAGTGGTCAGTGGATTCCTAAAAAAAACTCGCTAAAAACTTGTCAGTAACAAGGCTCGGACTCAAATTTGAGGGAAAAACCCAATGCTTTTGACCAATTGGGCTAACCTTCTTTGGAGATTAACCATATCCTAGATTCCTAGCTATAATGAGTACTTATATATCACACGTTCCAAGTCGTAGATGGTATGGGTTAGACCGTCAGCAAAAAGTCAATTTCGAAAATTGATGTTATATTTAAAAATAGTTATTAGTAGGTGATGGTGAAGTCTAAAGAACCTACACATACCAAATAAGGGTAAAAGTTATAAAAAGATGCTCTTTGATAGGGTACTAGATTTGGGGAGTATGTGCAAGAAACAATAGGATTAACAAGGTTACCTGAGTTATGAAAGTTCTGATTCAAAACAAGTACCCCTTTGATTAGGACACTACACTCTTTCAAGGTAAACATACTTTCTGGTCCTATCTTCTTTTCTATTCCTCTATATGTTTTTTGTGTGTTTTGGACAGGCTTTCATAGCAACACATATTTAGGAAGTGCATATATTTGTTTTCTTTCATTTAGTGATTTTTAATTTGTGTGTGTGTTTTGATTTGATAAAAAGCTGGTCATCTAGGTTCGTGATTTGTGGCCATATATATCTAAGTCAATCCTTACTTATTGTCACTCTTATTAGTTCTGCCTAAACATAAGAATTCAAGATTATGTGTTTGTTTTGGATTTATTCTATTTATTTCTGCATTAGGCCGGGCTGGTCGAATTTGATGAAGACAATTTACTCACCTGTTCTGTAACTTCGTAGTCAACTTAATTAATCCATTGTGACATTGTCCAACTGTTTGCATAGATATAGCTAGGGACAATGACATATTTCAATTTTAACAACAAATGTTAGTTTTTGGCAGCTAAAAAAGCCAAGTTGATTTACACATCAATAGCCGGATTTGAACCCGTGAAATTCCAAGAAAGCAAACTTCCTACCTCCAACCAAAAACTCATTGACAAACAATAAGATTTTTAACATGAGTTTTGATTATATACCAGATTACTAGGGATGGCAATGGTCCGGGTATGGTCCGGGTTTTGCTAATCCCGGACCCGATTAAAAATCTCCGTCCCAAACCCGACGAGTCCCCGTTTACTTACTAACCATCGGGTAACGGGTTTCCCCACGGGTAAACGGGATCCGTTATTATTATTATTATTTTGTAAATGATAAAATTAAAAAGGAAGTATTCAAACTTGAACTTAATACCATGTAAACATCGACCAGCTATAAAGCAAATCTAATAACTTGATAGTGTCTCTTAAAATACCATCTTAACTGTAGAACAAAGTTAGTTTCTTTGTATACTTATTTGTAGAACCATACAGCCATACTCAAATTTGCTAGTAATATTACTGTATTATGATATATGATTTGAAGCACAACAGTATAAAAAGGAGCCTTATGTTGTTATTATTATTATCACTATTTTTATTATTATTATTTTTATTATTATATACGGGTCGGGTATACGGGTTTGGGGCGGGTTTCGGGTATACGGGTCGGGTATTTGGGTTTTCATCTAAAACCGTCCCCGGACCCGAACCCGCAAAAAAAATTAAAACCATCCCCATACCCGACCCTAGACCCGCTTACCCGGACCCGAACCCGGCCCAAAAGTGTCGGGTTTCGGATTTCCCCATCGGGTACGGGTTTCTTTGCCATCCCTACTCACATCCCCAGATTCTTAAGTAAGACAAATTAGGGAATTTTATTGTTTAGGTTTAAAAGTAAATTATATTAATATAAATTTAAATTGACAAATCTACCAATATATATATATAACAAGGTCTTAAATTCATTCCTAAACAAATAGAAACCCTTAGATGAATTCCATCTTTGATTTATAACCATTAGATCAAATTTAATTATTTCATTTTTATTAAATGACAGTATTAATACTTATACTTTACATTATTTGTCAAAATATACCCTTATTAATTATTGAAATATAACATAAATAATAATAGCAAAGCAACATCGGTAGTCATTGTGGTCGTTGCACAAGTTATGGCTTTGAGGTACATCATGTCATCAATTGATTGTACAAATAGATATTGTAGTTCACTCATGATTTAGTGTGTTTTTCATGCACATAAACTGTAATATATAATCATTATCTTTACAACCTTTAACAGTGTATGTTGTATATGCTTTATGATGTACGTTTGTAGGAGAGCTTGAAACCGGTTTTTGGCTGCATTTTTGGTGGTGCATCTATGTATTTACGATTTTAACACGATTGATAATTTTATTGCATTCAGATTCCTTAGTCTTTATATTCGTGGGTTTTTAACTTAACTTTTGCTATTATTCATCCAAGTTGTAAAGTAGCATGGTTTGGATCAGTGGTAAACAAACTGACCTCCGGAGACATAGGTCAAGGGTTCGATCCTCATCCCATGCATAAGCCGGAGGTCATTTTCTACCATTTAGGTAGAACATAGAAACAGCCTCTCTACCTAGGTAGAGATAAGGTCTGCCTATATCTTAACCTCCCCCATACCCCATTGAGCTAGCGGAAGACGGCATTGAGTAGTTTCTTATTCATCCAAGTTGTATGTATTTAGGGATTTAACATGATTCATAATTTAATTACATTCTGATTCGTTATTCTTTATATTATTGGGTTTTTTAATTCAATATTTTAGGTGATCCTATCTTATTATCGGACCTTAAGTTGCCATAGCCGATGTTTAATGATATATAATAATGGCGCGATTCCGATTTTTGATTTAGGGACCATTCCAAAAAATGAAGCTACATCTAATGTTCATAATCTATTGTCAAAGCAGAAAAAGAGCAAAGAAAAATTTTAAAAACTTATAGGTCATAAGATGGTCTTAAATTATTTTATGTAGAAGTAAGGACCATTAAAAATTTAACTTTTAATTCTAACCTTTAGATCAAAATGATAATGTTATTATTTACTTTTATTGGTCAATCATAACATTAGCCTTTCTACTTTAAATATTTAGAGCAAAAAGTTTTAAATATATTTTACTTTTTTTAATTTTTATATTTTACGCATGTAAATTTGGTATGTACTTTATTCTTTATTTTTGTAAATATTTAATTTAACAAAATTATACTAGTCAACTAAGCAATATTTAAATCATAGTACGATAAAACACAAGACACGATCTTTATAGATAGTTATGTGCCGATAATATTGCACCTAAAATTATTATTTTCACAAAACTTTATAATAAATCAATTTTAAAAAACACTAATTATTAAAAGTGTAACCATGCATGTTGTTGGTAGCCCTATCATTTACTGAGAATTTTATTATTATGCTGAATAAAAATATTTTATTTAATAACACAGTCTTGGCTGACTACTTTTACAGAGTTAAATGTTGTGAAAGAAAGAATGTTATGGATGCATACCTTAAATGAAACATCAAGTGAGATATTTATATGCATCTCAGTTAAATGGCGTCCAATCTTTGCTACGTGCAATGATCTTGTGACCTTTGCATAAAGAGAACTATTTGATAGTGACCTTTGTACTATTGGTCCCCTATAACTAGCAACAAACCTTTTCATCGCCAATTAGAGAGAGAACAACTCACATAAAAGACAACCACCAACGCTTGAGGATCTGGGTACTCTGTACCTTTTACTTTTTATGTTTATCCAATCCTAAAATTGATTCCAATAACCAGGAGTATATAAAGCATCTAAGGACATTTGTATGATCGTAAGCGTCAAGGTTGTTCATCCTCGCTGACTGTAAATCCAACCTGACTTCTACACCCAACTTTGTCTTCTATATTTGTTCTTTATCTTCGATTTAGATCAAATGCTATAATCTATATTAATTCATCTTGAATAATCACTTCTTAAACTTATTACATCAATACATGTGAATATTAGGTCAGCTTAGAGATCCAAGATGACCTAACTTAAGAGAGTTTACCTAACTTAAGAGAGCATAAGCTGACTTAGTTTACAATTAAAGACTTGAACATTCTTTTACATTGTTTGTTATCGACAAATCTAATCAATTACACTAGGACTCAACATGTATATCCTAAAAACCAAACAATTTCAATACATAAATTTTTTTGAATAGTAATATCATCATATTTCAACTTATCTTATCTATAATTAGTAAGTATGTTATTATGAAAACTTAATATATTTATCTCGCGTATTACGCGGGATAATAATCTAGTTGTATTATATACTCACGTACGCATCCTTGTAGTATGTATTATGTATTCATCCGTTTATATATAGGTCCAAGTATGCATTTAGTTTATATGTCCTGTGACTTTTATAAGAGCCGTAATGTGTAGACTGGAAATGGTCAGAAGAATGTAAGTTGGGCTAGCACGGGTGCCCCTAGAGTGAGCCCTGGTGTTGCGCCCACTTCCCCTCGCGTGGCCCGTGTCTTATTTACAAATTGTTATACCTAAAGTAGACACAAAAGTCATTGTTTGTAATATTTTTGCTTTTGTAGCGTTTTTGTTAAAAATCAAGATTAAACGTTGTTTGATGTGTATGATGTTTCATAAATTAGATTAAGCTGATTACTAACGTGAATTATTTGCGTGAAAGTTAGCCACTTTCTTATGAAATGGTTAATGATTATGTATTTATAGGATAGGATATTAAAGTGAAAAGAAAAAAGTCAAAAACTCTACATTGTTCTACCGAGTCAAATCAATAAAATTTATTTATAAATTACCGTTAGAAAGCAAAAAAAATAAATAAAAAATCAACGACCCAAACATCCCAAGTCTCAAGTACGACTACGAGACGGCACCAGATGGCCGGGTAATAGTCCTGATGCAGGAGCATCAATATATTATCAATATTCTTATTTATTTGAGTTCCCTAATTTATTTGATATAGCTTCCTAAAATTTATAGCTTCCTTGTTATCATTCCTAACTATAAAAAGAGATCTAAGCTTTGTGTTAAAACAGTTTTTTGAGATATTGAAATAGATAATTATTGTTATTGAACCTTATGGTTCCTTTTGTAGTATTTGATTAATCATTAGTTCTCTTGAGCCATTTGATTGCGCTTCTTTCTGCATCAAGTCCACTTCACCACCTCGACGTCATTGGCCTTCAACTATGTCGACACCAGCCCCGAATGCTCTTGTGTTGTTAAAACCATTGACCTATAAAAAACTTACGTGGTACGAATAATATAACAAATTTTTAGATTTCAAAGTACTAAAAGCTCTCTTTGAAGTGTGATAATTATTATCAAAATATACTTTAATACATCATCAAGTATTTTTGATAATACTTGATGCAATGAATGAGTTTGAAAAAGTTGAATGTCGCTTAGGTCACTCTGTATACTTACGAATGTTCCGGTTGAACCATGAGAGGTCATTTTGCTTGCGCTTCATTGGGATCTCCTTTTTATTTTTAATAGTCGTAGTTATTTTACGTGTTTGTTTTCTTATGCCAAGTTAGAATTCTTGTCTTCTATCTTGGATCGGACTGTCTATGTATCGGCTAGTTTCTTACTAGCAATTTTTATCTTTAATATAATATAATTTAATGTCGTTAAAAAAAAATACATCATCAAGTATTTTGCCTTTATTCTATATAAAAATAAGTATATTGAGAAATTGAAAATCAGTGTGATTTAGCCCAAACTGCAACCATATTAGTCAATGAAGAAACAATGAGAAAAGTCATGACTAAAAACTAAAGGGGGATTTAGTAAAACAATGATACAACACTTAATGGCATTCTACATTATTATCCAATATGTGGAGACAATTTTATTATAATTATGAGAAGATGATTTCTATACAAAAAAAATTTATTATATTATGATTAAAAATATATATATCTCTATATTATACAGGTGTACATCTACGTGATACATACATTTTTAAATATGGATAAAATATAATTTATGTAAACATCATTACCCATTAATTTGTAATCAATCTATGTGTGACGACCGACGAGTTCTTGCCCTTTTGTAAAGCATGACACCTATATAGCTAAGGAATCTTGATAGTATAAAAATCAGGAAGTAAATTGATATGAAATGTACGTTCAAAAAATATTCATACGAATTGGTTGAAAGTTTGAACGAAACCTATAAAAGTAGTATCTATAACTCATAGACACCAAACTAGTCCTTTACTAAAAGAAAAATAACCAAAAGATGACGTATTTTAGATTTTCCAACAAAACAGAATGTTTTGACCGTTTGAAAAGACTCAATCTAAGCATTATTATTGGTTTTGAGTTTTTGTCATAATTATAATTAGAGAAATGATTAATCTTCTTAAAAGAATAGCTTAATAGTCTTCCTAACTATTAGATGAAAACATGGGGCAAAATCAGGGGGCAAAATTAGAAAAAAGAATTAGTGAATAACGCGTCACCTTCTTATACTTTTAGAAGAATTTTTAGACTAATTTTTAGGAGGATTTATCATTTTCCTTTATAATTATTCACATCTAAAAATCATACTTTGTTGTTTCTTATATTAATTAACTTTACAAAACCAAAGTATTATCAATGTGCAGTGTTTTTGGTTTAGTAATTTAAGAGGAAGTGAGAAGTTTTGTCTCTTGAAGGTTTTGGGTTTAAATTCGGATAGTAGCATAATCTAATATATATGGAAAATGTTATATATATAAAGCTATCGGAGAGCGCTTACTTGGCGCTCTCCTAGCCCGCCATGTCAGTAATTTCTTACGTGGCATCACCAGAATTATCTGATTGACACGTCAGCAGCCACGTAGGCAATTTATTTGCTGATGTGGAGTGTCCACTCAAGTAAATCATCTTTTATAAAAAATATTCCGGAGGTGGGATAGAACCCGTGACCTCCGGATTAACATCTAATCCTTTTCACCACTTGAGCCAATATGGGTTTTGTTTTATTTGAAAACCAAAAGATATAAAAATGAATCACAATAGATATAACTTAAGGAAAGAGAGTCATCTCAGATTATTTCAATTATATTTTCACACAATTAAATTTTATTTTATTTTTTTGTCTTTTAAATAGGGATAGTTTTCATTGATAGATATAGTAATTTACATAGAAATAAAAGGCAAACGGGCAACAAGCTGCGCCGCCACTCCTTTTTGTATAGCAAAACTAAGACGTTTAAAAACTACATTCATCGATCGTGGCGTCATAACATTACTATGCATGACCCGTTGGACCCTTCCAAGTAGCTCGACGGCCTCAGGTGCAAGAAATCCAAAGGTATCAAATGCAAAGGGTATAAATACGTGTTGGTTGTCAAGACACGCCTTCTCGTGTTTGGCCACTTTGCATGAGGCAACTTTTAAAGCGGCAAGACCGGCTGTGAAGCTACACCCTAAGCCCACAAGAGGAGAGACTCCTGTTACATCCACACATGCATGTTTTCCCCCAGTCCAACCAAAGACCAAAATGTCAGCAGGTCTGAGAGTAGATCTCCCTTCCAACGGGTCAGTCAAGAAATTCACTGGCGCTTCCTTCTTAACAGAAATCCCAGCCCGCCTAAAAATGTCAAAGAGAACATCCCTAACCAAATCGTGTCTGTATTTGAACCCCGGGAGCTCTTTACAGTGAAGCGCATGCTCCCCAAAGGAATCCAAACAAGCTTTCCGACAAATAGGGCATATCTCATCAATAGGAAATAAAAGGATCATGAGACGGTATTTTAGTATAGTGCGATACTCTACCGGTGACATATGTTGTCCTAACCCATCTATAGGGACAACAAGGAGATAATCTTGAGCATGTGGTGCCTGCAGACACTTAAAAATGGCTTTTTGTCTGATTGTCAAGTCAAAGTGTACCTCCATATCTTGGACAGTTTTACTAAAAAGGGCACTCGCCAATACATGTTGGGCTTTAGGGGGGACGGTGTCCTTGTTAGTGAAACCATCAACATCAAAGCTGGGAATCGTATCACGAAAACCAGCCAAGGCACAAGCATAATCAGAATCCATACCGCATATACCACTGTCTCGTAAGATGTGATCCTGTAGAACCCAAGATTGGGCCCTTGATGCCACAAATGCATAAGATGAAACCTCAACTGCCGAATATAACCCTAAACCCCAGACCTGATAGGTAAGGAAGCCAATCTCCATTAGAGGTCCCCAAAAAAAAGGACCACCACAAACCACAATGTCTGCAATAGCGCCACACAGTCCCATGTCAAATAAACGCGCTGCCTCCTCCACATGAACAGGTTGACAGGTCCTTGGCTGCCTCCTCAGACCAAAAAAAAGTTTGGCAATACCCATACATGATCGTAGTAATAGAAGCTCACTCCGTGGGTCGCGAAGCTGTGGGAGGAGGCGCATCAAATCAACAGCATTAGCAGCTCTCTTCTTTGCTAGCCCACTAATAAAACTCGCATCTCTACTAACAGCCCCTCCCAGAAGTTTCACCCCCAATGACGGCCTCCCAATGGCATCGGGGAATAAGCCCTTCCGAGACTTCCTACCATCACAAGAGGGCCAAAATAGCTCGGTTTTCTTAATATTCAGTTCAAGCCCCAAGGATGGGCCTGTTGTTCTAATTATATCCAACACTTTAGCAACCTCCTCGGATTCCCCAATAACAGTCTCATCATCAAGATACCAAGCATGAAGAAGAAGTTTGCACTTATCTCTAATCTGATGCACTAGAGGGTGCAAAACAAGGGCGAAAAGAAGTGGTCCTAGAGGGTCTCCTTGTTGAACCCCTGTGGAAGACCAAATATGCTCATCTCCAATATACAATCTTGCTGGCAACCTGTATAGGAATTCAACCCACAAGGAAATGGAAGGACATCTCAACCTGACCTCATGAAGTAAAGCTGATCTATCAACCAAATTAAAGGCATTAGTAAAATCCACCGCGAGCATAGCAAGTGAACCATCAGTGTGACGCTCACCCAATACTCTGTTAACACTATGTAATATAGCCTCTGCCCCACCCGACACCCCGACCCCAAACTGAAAGTCATTGAGGTACCTGGTCACTTCTTTACTAACCCCCTTCATCGCAACCTTGGAAACCAAACGCCTCCATATGGTACCAACTGCTATAGGACGTATCCCGTTGTCGGGTTTCAAAAGAGGAGTCAAAGGAGCAGACGCAACAAACTCAGCCAAGCTTGATGGACATCTTCCCCCTAACCATAAGTTAACCACACTAGTGATAGCCTGTAAAAGATCAGTGGCAACAACAGACCCTTCTCCACATAAAGCATCCAAAATGTGTTGCGCCCTTAACCCATCCTTCCCACATGAAGTGCCCTTCGGAAAGGATTTAATGCAACCAAGGACACTATCAACCATTACAACCAAGGGAGGCTCAGAATATAAAATGTTTGGCAAATGTGGTGATGACATGCTTGGATGTTTAGCTTTTAATGCCGTCAAGGTGTCACCATTGTGAGGAGCAACACCAGATGAGCATAACACTTTTACTGCAGCAGTAAAGTGACCATCCGCAACCTTTCGAAGACATTGTCTAACATTGGTGCTGGTAGCAGTTCTTTTCTTATTAATATCAGCGTCTTTTGGACCTGAAGTCCCCAAATCAGAACCTCGTAAAATATTATCAACTAGCGTGGCAATACCATCTTCGTTCCCCCACATGGCTAAAGAACTCATAATAGAACGATGCTGCAAAGTCTTTCTATTTCCAGACCTACTTTCTTGCCTACATTTAGGTCTAAACACCTGCAAAGTGCAACGGGGAAGAATTAACAACCTTACCCAAGCTTCAACAGAATCTGGTTGGGTAGCCACCTTGTAGAGAGTTGTTTTCAGCGCTTGTGAGAATGCCAAGCGACAACTATGTGGGATGCTTTTAACGGTCACGATGGGTGCTTTAAAGACACGATCAACAAGAGCCACATCAAAAGCAAACGAATCATGAACTTTGGACTCGGCCACTTGGATAGAAGGTTTTGTGATACCAATAATGTGCCCACCTATGTCATCATGGATAAAACGAACAAGCCCATCCGGGTGGTGACAGGCACGACTCAAGGCATGTATAGTCATACACTCCCCACACAACCATTGACCAAAGACCTTCATAGTTTCTTCCACGGCTGTAAACAACCCTAGGTCCATAGAAATAGCCTCGCGCAACACCTTTTTACGTTCATCACTTGAAAGGTGCAACCTTTTGATATGAGAAATTAACCGACATATCCCTTTTCTCCCCACTTCACCATCCGGGCAACAATGAAACATGCGAAAGGGGCATGGCCAAGTGTCGTCCGAAGATGAAGAAGAGGAAGCCATAGAACTCCCAAAAATAGACACGTCTTAAGTTAAAACGCGAAACTTTTAGCAACAACGCCCTACAAATAAAGGTGACATTTCAACAAATAGTTGGCGTGCACCCCATATTTAACAAAGGTTAATAGTTTGTATGGATGGACTTTTAGGTCATTGATAGTTTGCTAAGAAAATTTTATATATATTGGTTGAGGTTTTTTATCAAACACTTGGTGGGCATGTTTAAGGATTGAATTTTTTGAAGTAAGTTGGAAAAAGATTTTGATGATTGAAGTGAGTTTGGTTATTGGGAAATGGGGTTTGTGAAATTAGTGAAAGGATTTTGATTGAAGACTCTTGTTTTGATCTTGTAAATTGTTTGAGTAAACTTTCTTGAAGTACTCATATAGACCGATTCTGTAAGTGCCTTGATATAGAATATAAATTTGTGTATGTATACTTGTGATTGTTGGTTTTGGATCTGATATTTTGAATGACTTGATGGTTGAAGAATGATGATAGTGAAGAAAATAAAATTGGATGAAGGGGCAGCGCCATTGTTAACAAAGAAGAAGGGAATTCAAATGCAGTGACGAATTTTGACAAGATTGTCCACTACTAAAAACGGATAGTCAAAAATCTTTAAGTTTCAAAATTGTATACTTACACTTTCATTGAAGTGTTCGTTTCTTGGAGGACAATAATTAATAAACAAATAGTTCAATGCAGCAAATCATTTTCAAACTGAAAGCAAACTAAAAATTTGCAGGAACCCAATTTTGAAGTTGAAAATGAAAAACATCCCATTAAATTTCAAATTTTGCAATATATACGGATGATAACACGTTTGAATTGATAACAATATCATCATATCCCTAAAATTTAGGATTTGGAGGTTTAATTTAACTGACTATCATTCACAAACAACTATAATCACACAAACTCCTACTTCTATCAAACATCACGGTATGTTTTTTAATTCATTTTTTTTCATTATAGATTCTTAATTCAATGTTTTTTTTTTTAATTATGGATTTTTTTTTTTTTAATTTTCATTATGGATTCTTAATTCAATGTTTTTTGTATTATTAATAATGGATTTGTTTTTTTTAATTCATTTTTTTTCATTAGGATTTTTTTTTTTTTTATTTTCATTATGGATTCTTAATTCAATGTTTTTTGTATTATTAATAATGGATTTGTAATTCGATGTTATATTTTTAATAAAGAAATTTATTGGTTTGTATATATAAAAGAGAACCTATCTATATCAAATGTTGTTTGACTTTTGTGATTTTTCATTTTAATGATTTCTTGAATCTTATTTTTAAATGATGTATGATTCTAAAGGATGTCAAAGTAATGATTTTTAATAGCATCCAGTGCATTCATTGATACTCAGTCGTTATTTTGATTGATTTTTTTTTTAAGTTCATCTTATGGTTTGAATGTAGGTGCTGTCAAAGATTGATGGAGATGAATTGGATTTGTATCTCAGTTGGTATAAGATGATGAAGGATTAACTTTTTTTAGATTCAATATTGTTTTGAGCCATGTTTGAACTTAATTTCCCTTTTCCTTTTTCTTAGCTATGAGAACCACAATCAATCTGAATATAGGCCCTTGAAACCAGGAGAATTGAAGTCATGAAGGTAGTGTTTTAGCATATTGGTGTTAGGCTTTGTAAAAAACGTGATCATGTATGGTTACATTGTTATCGATAAGTTTAATCGTGTTATAATAAAAATTCAATTGTGTTTGATTATTGTTTTTTGGTTAGTCCCCTGTTTCGTTACTCTGGGGCAGTTGATATTAGTTAAATTTTTCATGACACTTAACTAGGAATACACTTAAATTGGATGGCATACAACTCCCTTGTCAAAAGTTTTTTTAAGTAGCCTCAGCTGTCTTGAATTTCTTACTTAGATTATATATATGGATTATCTTACTTAGTTTCAATTTTTATCAATAATCTCATAATTGTGTATATTTTTATTATCACAATCTTCTTCTTTCTATAACTCCTGTCATGGTTATTTTATTTCTTTTGAATCATGATTAGACTATGTAAGTTCGTTTATGAGAAAATGATGGTTGGAGGTTGCAGCCCACAGGGACATTTGCTCAACTTCTTAATCAATCTTGACGTCAGATGGTTCTTACTTGCAAAGACCAGGTGAGGCGTTACCCAAAACCAGCAAAATAGGATGGTTGGACGGTCAGAGTTTTTTAAAACCATTTAAATGGATCGGGCTGGGTTGGTGGAACTGCAAGCTCCTTTTTGTTATTTATACCTCAAATTTCATAGCAAAAATTCAGATGATAAAATAGATGTTTAACATTATACTGCTTTATATGTTCTGATTTTGTTGCTGACCCACTGATGTGTTATCGTCACTGTATATTTTTCATTCTAATTTATGGTGTCAATGGATGGAACATTATTTGCTTGATTGTATAGGTTGTCTGCAAGTTTTGCTTATGAATCTCATCACTAAGAATCAAGCTCATTTTGATTTATGAGAAGTTATTTGGCATCTTCAAAGTATGTAAGCATTGATGGAGATGTGGGTAGAAAATAGAAATGGACAAATATGGCATTTAGAGTAAAAGTGACATTAAACCTTTGGAGTGGTGATGTTGGATCTGTTGACTGGTTGGATGGGAGCCATTGGATAGGTAAGGTCTCTGCGATAGTACATGACAACATGATGAATTAAGTTACCAAGTCACTTGATTTGGGTATTGTAGCTTTTATTTTCTTCATTTTGTGTATGGATCATTTCATTATTCCTCATGAAATAGTTTCAATCTCTTTGCATTATATGCACAGCTTAAGAGTGAGATTTGAACAATCACTTGTAAGATGGGCCACTCACTACATGACATTGATTCGTTGTCCGAAATGGTTAACCCTAAGTTAAATCTGCCAAGTTTTTGTCTCGGTTTGCTGACATCATTGCTCTTTCTTTTCAGGTAAAGTTCTTGAATTGAGTTTGTACACATCATAAATTAGAAATACGTCTACACCTCTAAACATTCTACTAAATCCTAATTACAATACGATGTTGCATACAAGGTGGACCCTAGGATAAGTGATAACAAAAGTTTTCATTCTTTATGTGGATGGTCCACCTTATATGTCACGTCATTTAGTAATGTTTTGAAAGTGTCGACTCTAATGCAAAGTCAATTGTTTGTCTTAAGCCTTGACACATGTTTTCAAGAATAGAAAATACTCTAGCGCAAAAACAGAATGAAAGGATGTTATCTGCAAAAATCAATAGCATACAAAGTGTGAAGTTTTTTTAAAAACATTATCTTTTGGTTCGTATACAGCCTAAACCAGAGTTGCAGCCTCTCATATCTAAAGTTGTGCAAGCATTGGTTCGGCTCATGCAAAGGGTAAGTGTGGTCAGAGGTGATCCCGTGATGACTCGAGATCCATATACAAGACACCAGCTAACAAGCCAAACGAGATGTCATATTAGCTTTCTCAACAACTTATCCAAAAGTTATCCGGCACAACAAACCTTGCAATTTTCAAGTATATCTATGCATGGTAAAAGACTCGACAATGATGATGATATATCTAATGAAGAGATCTGATAGTATGTAGTAAATAAAATTTTTCCTATAAAAGTGTGTAGCAAATAAAATTTTTTACTTTAAAAAAAATTGTTTTACTTCAAAAAATTTACCTTATTAATAGTATGTAGTAAACTTTTTTCCTTTAATAGTGTGTACCAAATACATTTTTTTTTTATCTTATCAGTATGTTTTTTGCTAGCTTGATTATTAGCAGTTGTATAGCATATCAATGCTTTGGTTGAGAGCAGAAAACACCCGCGTGTGTTTCGTAACTATAAATAGATTTGTTAAATGTTCGAATAACATATTTGTCGTTAACGGTCAATCCCCGCTAATTACAATTCTTGGCTCCGTCTCGTTAAGTCAAATGAGATAAAGAAGCTCATTCATATATTAACCCGACATGCTTTATGATTTATATGGCGTTTAAAAGTCCACAACTATTAATATTAACACTTATGCGTAATATAGTAGTTAGTATTCATAAGTACCGTCCAACCCTAACACTTATGCGTAATATAGTAGTTAGTATTCATAAGTACCGTCCAACCCTACTTCAAATATTACATAGGCTCCTTTTGGTATAGAGTAGAAAGACTTCATATTAGAGAATAATAAAGACCGGTGCAACGCACGGGTTTCACCTAGTATCTAAATAATTGTATATCTAAAGATGTGTCTAACAAGGAAGAGTAATACACATGACAAAATCAATTGTGAGGATTAAAAATGAAGTAATAGTGGGGGGGGGGGGGGGATAGTGAATAATTCTGTAATAATATATAACTTTTTCCTTTCATTTTTGAAAACATCGTCACAAAGGAGATACCATTCAATTATAAGAGGGTACCCAATGGTGAGGACTCATCCACCAAAGACTAGTCCCTGTCAGCGCCACATCAGCAAAAAACACTCCAAGGACTAATCCCCCCAAAATGCACCCAATGCACTCATCCCTCAAGGACTAGTCTTGGACCCACTAATTTTTTTGTCTTCTTCTTTGTATATAGAATTAAAAAACAAAAAAAAAACAAAAAACACCCACAAAGACTCGTCCCTGCAGGAACGAGTGGGGCGGACCAGTGCGAGGGACGAGTGGAGGACTAGTCCCACCCAATGGTGTTCACTAGTCCCTCCACACCAGACGAGCGAGGGACGAGTCCCATTGGGTACCCTCTAATTATGTTCTTTTCATAAGATTCAAGTTGGAACTACACGACACAAACAGGAAAAGAAAAGAAGAAATATTTACTTATTTGTTTATTTATTTATTTGGCAGGAAAAAGAAACATATTTGAAAGTATAAGATATTTCTAGTTTTGTTCGTTACTTTACACAACCACCACAAAATCACAATATTTTGTCAATGGGTCTTTCTTAACGGGCCTAGAATAACGGGCCCAATAGTATGAACTTTTATTTAGTATGGGTCAAGTGTAAGGAAGCAACGACAGAGCAACACAATTTAGTGGGCCTTTATAATTTATGAACTCCTCTATTTAATTATTAGCAACTAGATTAAACCTATGCGAACAATTGTTGTAAAACTAACAACGTATTCAAATGTAAACTTATTAATTAAAGACAAATACATCATAAATGAATATATTTTAATACTAACCAATAGACTTATTTTTTTAATAATGTCTAAATTATACAAACACATAACAACAAATGAAATAAAAAATAAAGTATATATACTTTACTTTCGTAAATAAATTATCAACAAAAGTTAAATTTTAATGCATAAAGCATAAACTGAAAGGGTTAATTTTCAAGAAATAAATAATTTATTAAATTTGAGTAAAAAATTGGATTTTTATATAATAACTAATAGGTTAAATAAGATCTTCTAATATTCAAAGGATGGAAAGAAAAAACTATATCATATTTAATTCAATGTTAAAATTATTCATTATATAATCCTTAAATAACATATTTGACTAAGTATTTTCTTTAAATAATGTCACAAAATATTTAAAAGAGGAAAAATGACAGATAAGCAAAAAACTAAGTTGATACTCATAGGCTTAACCACATTAGCCCTAAATTATCCGAGATTAAATAAATTTAAAGATTACAAAGAGATAAGTACAATGTTTACTTTAATCTATACAAACTTAACAAAAGAAACACATGTCTGTTGAAAGTTACACAGAAGGAATTGTCTAAAATACTCTTTCCACAAATACAACCCTCCCTTTTCACGTATTGAAAGAGAATGCGGCCACCAAAACTCTCTTCGTCATGTCATCTTGCGCATTATAATTCATCTCCGCTGCAACGCGTAGGTATCATGCTAGTGATTAGTAATCTACATGGCATGCAAAAAATACAAAATATTTGCAAAAATTATAACCAAACAAAAATCCTATTTGTCATCTCGATAAATATGTTACATAGGTCTTTTTATATCTTCTCTTAGTTATAATAATAATAATAATAATAATAATAATAATAATAATAATAATAAAGATGGCTATTTTATTTTGTTGTAGCAATTTATTTGATATATGGATAGGTACTAAATAAATTATTGACAAAAATGTATTTACGAATACATCTTTGTTAATTAATCTAAACCATAAATTAATCTACAGCCATAGCGAAGTGATCTCTATTTCCTTATGTATGTATACGATTTTTATTATTATTATTTTATTATTAATTAATGATAATTAGGATAAAGAATAATTTTTAAAAGAATGCTTAAAATTAGGAAATTAATGTATGTATGACACATAATGAAAAATCCTACATGGCATTCTCTCATAATTGTCAACTAATCAAAAAACTATCATCTCTTAGTTATATAGAGAGATGATGTACATCTGTAATAGCAATGAAAAGTTTTTGCATTTCTTTTTATTACTTTACATTACAATGTACATAACACAAGTGTACACTATGATTAAACCATGCTTGTAAGTGGAGAAACCAATTAAGCTCGACTCTTTATAAAACCATTAGAACCAGAAGACTTATATAAGTCGAGAAAGTTGAGCCAGGTCAGGTTTTTTTTTTCTCTTGTCTATAATACATCATGATCGTTGCCAAATATATCTATGAGGGAATTTATTTATTTATTTATTTTTTGTTATTATAAGGCAAATATTCCACACATGTCGTGTTTTTAGTCTTTACACACTCGTCTCCAGCGAGACTAAAAAAAACCATCAACCTCTTGTCTCGGAATTCCACAATGAGAAAGATCTTCGATGAAGGAAAGGTTTGTTTATTGGTTTATTAAGAAATTAGTTATAAAAATTTCTACAACATTTACATTATGACGTTATGTTGAGTGAGGGATGGGATAATGGAGTTACGTTTGGTTCATTTTTATCTTTACTTGTATTTAGTGCTTACTTATGATCTAATTCTCTTAAAATTTGGTAAGAGAACCCTCATTACACCAACACACTCGAATATATCTTGTCTGCAGTTAGTATGATTTACCTCTTCTATGTTGATGGCTATCCCCCTTTCGAACATTATTGCAATGTAGTATATAAGAGTAGCTTTTAAGGAAATTTACTCCAGCTTAAAGGCTTTGCAACCAAGTTAGAACAAGTATCTCAATCATGAAATACCCTTAACATAGAAATCACTTGCACCTGTTTGAAGTAAGCAAAACATTCCTTTGCTTTCTTAATACATGTCAACATTCTTGATGTAGATATACTTTATTTCTTTCAATACTATTATCCACAACATCACATCTTGGAGATAAGATATACAAAGGTACTAAAGCAGAAAACCAATTTAGCATTAAAACCATAACCGAAGGTAAGAAACAATAAAGCCTTAGTATGTTCATAGTGAAGCCGATATAAATACAGCAACATCGGCTTCAACAATACACTTTGTTGTAAATACGTATATACAAATTGTAGCATTCAGTCAACAATCCAGACATAACTTTCAAGTATTTGTGGAAACCACCGCTGAAACCATGGTATCCATCCCGCATAGATTGTGACCACTGCAAATCTTGTAGTATCCATCCTCTCCCCAGTCCGGTCCCCATGAGTTCTTGATGATCCAATATGGCTTCTCCTTTAGTCTGCTAGGTGCATAACCGGCTGATCCATACCCAACCAAAAGAACACCATGGTCCAATCGTTTCTTTGAACATACATACGGGCAAGAAACTTTTCCAATGTATGTTTGCATCCAAGCCGCATTGATTCCAACTGCAACAACAATATAGTATTTTACTTAGAAACTGAAAGAAAAAAAAAAGAAACGAAAAAGTTACTGAATGATAATGATTTGGTAGGAATAGTTACTTGCAAGAGGGCCGTGTTTGACCAAATTGGCAGCAATCTGGTCTTCATCGGTGCTAATGACACTGAAATTCGCTACAGACGCAGCGATTTTGGATTTGTCAAAGTGACAAGTACCATCCTTTCCGGTGTAAGGGTAATCTGATTCTTTTTGAACTCCACCAGCCTTTAGTATATACTCGAATGCATTGTTCATCAGCCCACCATTGCAGCCAGCATCACATGAATTCTTTTCGGCTGGATCACACTGCAAACGACATAAAGGTACAATCTTAGCCACACACGCAGCATCCCAAATTTGAAAAAGTTAAAGACTTAAAAAAAAGTAAATTATCAAGCCAAGGTTTACTTTTTTTCTTCAACAAATAAAAATATACTGAGGTTATAATCTATAGTTCACTCTAATATATCGCCTATACCAAATCGTCGAATTCCCCAATAAGTAGAAATGGATAAACAAAGAAGTTCTATATGAGAAACAAGATAAGATAAACAATTCTAACTCCAATAACAAAAGTTTAAGACGGTTTCGTAACAAACCTCATGATCACAATCCACGAGTTGTTGTTCACTAAGGCTAACCAACTCCCCGGTTCGAAGAAAGTGAGACCCCTCCAGCGCTCCAGTTGTACTAAATGACCAACACGATCCACATGATCCCTTCAACAAACAATTTCACACACAAATCAATCAATAGCAACATCAAAGCACACTTAACAAATAAAACCATCCTGTATATAAAACTAAAAACCATCCCAATAATTAATTAACACATCAAAAAATTCCTAAAACAACTAGTGCTTTAAAAGAAGCTAAAATGACACTTAGCAAAACAATTCAATGGCATTTTGGCTTTTGAAAAATACAGTATAATACATAAATATGAAACACCTAAAATATGCAATCCCAAACACCCTCTAACAAAAGTAACAGTTTTTAATCATCCAAACACTTTTTTTAGTTTTTCAGAGTTTTTAAAGCAATCCAAACACTATTCTAATTTATATGTTTTAGAATGAACAATCAATTTTAAATACGCAATCATTTTGTTGCACACACATAACTCTTACTTAACAACTTTACCTTCATATCATTTATATGATCTATTTTAATTACAAAATGATTTATTAAATAAAATCAATCATTCAATAATTAATCACTGCAAACTAATTAACCTCAAAACTTATATTAAATCAAATAAAAAACATAAAATCTGAAACCTTAAAAAAAAAAAAGTCAAACCAAACAAAACAACCATCAGACACACAAATACACATACTGATATACATATATACATATATAATGATAATGATATATATATATATATACCTGATTTTTAACAGGAGAAACAGCACCATGATCACGCCAATCAAAATCTTCAGGCAAATCATTAGTAGGCAAAATCGGGGCCTTATTAGCATCAGAAGGAAACTTTAACGGATTCTTTTTCAAACCCAGAAAACTTTTCTTGAATTCCGACGGTGTCAAATCGGAAAACTTAGTGACACCATGTTCGGCAGTTGGGTCTAACAGCTGATGACGTTTAGCACGGCGAAGATTAGATTTAAAAACTGAAAATCTGTAATCATGTTCATCTGGGGTTGCATATTTTTTGCCATATTTTGTTTTGAAGAGTGTGAAGTGGTGATCGGCGTTTAAGAGATGGTCGTCATCGTCGGAGTTTGAGATGACTTGCCGGATAAGGGGATCGGAGAAGTCGTCGATGGCAACGACGACGGAGATGAGGAGGACAGAGAAGAGGGAGAGGAGAATGATGAGTTTCATGGTTTTGTGTTTTTGTGGGGTTGGTTGGTTTGATTGAACAAGTTATAGTGGTTTCCAAGATGAATGGTGAACTAGATTAGCCATTGGGATTATGACACGTGTTGTTATATCGTATAAGGACATGACTTTTTAGTAAGCTACCACATCACTACTCCATAAAAAAAAAAAAGAGTTAATTACAGAAATCGTCCCTGTCGTGAATCGCTACTTGCAGGTTTCATCCTAACTTTTAAAAATTACAGTTTTAGTCCAACTTTTTCTTATCCGTCAACACTTTTTGTCCTGACTACTAACCTCTATGTAAAAATCCATCACGTGCCAGCCACGTGATGGGTAATTTCGTCATTTTATCCATCATCTTCATCTGAATCTACATCTATATCTAACCATTTTCCATATCTATATTTTTATATCATCAACCACCAATAAAACTATCAAACTAGAAACAAAAGACACCAATAAATTTACATCTAGCAAAAAATAAATCAAAACTTCGTATATCCACAAACAGATGTTCTTCGAAAACCTGCAACATAAATCTCCACAAAATTTCAAGCACAACTTTAATGGCAGCAGATCTTGAAATCTTTAATATAATCTCAAACATATAGTGAAGATGTGGTTTCTTCGTTTTCAGCCACCGTACGCAATAATAAATGGGCTCTTGTTATTTTGTTTTTTGTGTGATGCAAGTCCGCCCAACACAAAAACAATGAGGAAAATACTAAAAGGAAAGTGAGTTGTTGTGTGTGTGTCACTCCTTTTCCAGCCGCAAGCAACAAAGACATAGAACTAGGTGTTGTGTCGTGCATCCAAAAATGGGAGAAATAGCCCAAGATTTGGACTTTCATTTTCGGCCCAACATCATATAAATGGGTATGATATGAAGCTTTAGAAATAGATATAAATATAAATGGGTATTGTTTTTTGTTATATATTGTTTTAGATCTATTGACCTTTAAAAAACATATACGAGTGATTTGGATCTATATAAATAGATTGTGTCATTTTTTTCATTTTGTTGTTTATAATGAGCTGACTTTGAAATAATTAAGTTTTTAGTTGTTGAATCATTACCCAGAATTGTGTTGTTATTGCTGATCAGATGATGAATTTTTGATTTGTTTTGATTAAATGAAATAACTGTTGGTTGAAAGGTTTATATATAAAATTGTATAAATTATTGTGTTTGATTTGATTAGGATAAATGAAAAAGATGAAAGGAAGGTAGAGATATATACTGATGTTGTTGTAGATGATGATGATGATGATCTGAGAATCTTTTTTGTTATTTACGTTTTTGGTCCCTCTGCTAAAGAAATGTCTAATATACCCATCATGTGTGTGGCATGTGATGGGTTTTTAAACGGACGTTAAGTGTCAGGACCAAAAGTGTTGACGGAGAAGAAAAAGTTGGACTAAAACTGTAATTTTTGAAAGTTAGGGATGAAACCTGCAAGTAGCGATCCACGACAGGGACGATTTATGTAATTAACTCTAAAAAAATATCAATCTTTTTAATTAAATAACTTTACTAATCATCAAACGATAAAAATTAAAAAAATAATTAATAGAATTCATATATCACAACTTTATAATTTTAGGAGGGTTTTTAAGCTAACTTCCCTTATAAAAATTATTGCACCCCATTTTTTGAAAGCGTTACACAATAGTTACATACGAAAGTATAAAATTACCCTTAATAAACACCCGCTATGAAAAGCGTTATTAGAAATTACCAAAGTTGCCCTTAATGAAACTAAACTCTTATCTTAATAATTTACACTTTAAGCTATTATCTTTCAAAATAATTCCACTATACATCAGCCTACACCAATAGTCGCTGTCATCACCATCCATTACCGACACCACTAGAACGTTGTCATCGCCACCACCGCTGCATTGTGCGGATATCATGCTATTTTAGACTAAAAGGAATGACATCTCGTACCATATGTCAATACAATACGTATTACTTATTCGTATAGTCTATTGTAAAACTTGTACAATATAATAACTTAATAAAAAATCATGATATTAATAAACTTTTAAATATCGTTAAGTTTCGACTTAATTTAGTGAGTAAAACTAAAACATAAAATAGCACGGTATCTGCGCAATACAGTGGTATCGACAACAGTGGTCTGGTGGTGGCGACAAGTGGTGGTGATGGCGACGATGATTGGTGGCGGTGGCAGGGTTGAGTGATGTAGGCTGATGTAAATCTAATTTAAATAAAGGTGGTAGTAGAGATATTTTAGAAGATAAAAGTTTATGGTGTAAATTAAGGTTTT
>CM067175.1:63869699-63917313 GCA_034093135.1 Erigeron breviscapus
CCCCCCCCCCCCCCCCCCCCCCCCCCCCCCCCCCCCCCCCCCCCCCCCCCCCCCCCCCCCCCCCCCCCCCCCCCCCCCCCCCCCCCCCCCCCCCCCCCCCCCCCCCCCCCCCCCCCCCCCCCCCCCCCCCCCCCCCCCCCCCCCCCCCCCCCCCCCCCTTTCATATTTTTTTACCAAAGTTTGTATATGTCTATAGAATATTATATATACTAATACAGAATTTATGATAACAAAATATTGATGGAGTTAGTTCTAAAGTATGTTTAAAACTAAAACTACAATGTAAGCATATATACAATATTTGCAAGTAAAAATGAAAAAATTAGAAATAAATATAGATAACATCAAATATGAATAAAATAAGAAAAAAAATTAAACATATACTCGTATTATTTATCTAACTTAAATTTTAAAATACATTGAAGGTAAGTATAAATTTTGATATAACCATCTAAAAATAGATTAATACATGTACAATCTTTACTATTAAGCACATAAAATAAAACTTATATATACAAACATATAAGTAGCATCAAGATTTACAGTTTAGATAGTAATTGAAAATGATTTACTTTAATTTCATCCAAAAATTTCATATCACAAACATGCAAAACAATAGAAAAACCAGAAATTAAAAATAAAATAAGTTGATGCTTTTCCATCAAGATAACAGCTAATTAACAATAAAATTTAATACGGAGTATTCTGTAAAAGCTATAGTTAATTTTCTTATTTGACAATATATTCAAAAAAAAAAAATCACAACCAACATCATCACCATGATGGCAACAATATGTTATTTCTCTACTTCTCTACTTCTGACACAAAAAGAGTTAATTATAAAAGGCGCCAGGTAGTCCGACCAAATAAAGGGTAACCGGACCAGACTTTCCGCGGCGATATCGCCGCGGAAAGAGGGGGGCCCGCTAAATTTCTGTCAGAGTAACCATTAATGACATGGGGGCCCGCACTTTCCGCGGCGATATCGCCGCGGAAAGTTTTGTCTTATTCGACTTTCCGCGGCGATATCGCCGCGGAAAGTTTTGTCTTATTCGACTTTCCGCGGCGATATCGCCGCGGAAAGTTTCTGGTCGGCTTACCCCTTATTCCATGGTCGGGCCACGCGGGGCGTTATAAAAAAGTAAAAAAGTAATATATATTACGAAACTCAAAATTAAAGACTATATATTAAATAATAAAGTGAAGGGGGGGAAAATAAAGCCAAAAGGCCGAAAACCCCCTGAACCCACAAAACAAATAGTAATGCAATATATATTGAGAAGACAGAAAACCAAAATAAATGGGAAAAAAGGAAATAAAATATTAAACTTGTGGAAAATCAAAAAACTGAGAACTTAAATAAAACAACCAAGGTAGTAACATCAAAGCCAAAATAAGAAATGGGGATAAATGAGGAAAAGAGCACAACATTCAAAAACAAAAAATGGTAAAACCTTTAACACAAATGAAAAGAATAAGATTAAAACATAAAAAGAAACAAAATTATAGACTTACAAGTCCATAAATCAGAGGATAAAAGTAAAAGAAGTGTGGAAATCTTAAATGTATTCATATAAAAATCCAGATCAAAGTTCAAAACGTAAACATGAAAACACCTCACACGAATAAAAGAAAAGGAGAAAAATCAAAAACCCGTATAAAAGAAAAGGAGAAAAATCAAAAACCCAAAACAAGAAGGAAAAAAAAAAAAAAAACCAATAGGGTGGTGGTAATGTGGAGGTTTGAAGAGAGAGAGAGGGGGAGAAGCAAATAAAGAGGAAGGTGGAAAGAAAATGTAATGTGCTTTGGTCAGGAAACATGAAGTGAGTCAGAGGATGGGTTGAAACAATAAATTGATATGGAGATGGAGATCGAGCAAAATCTAGAGAGGTAGCGTGTAGCATGAAAATTTTAAGTTTTCAACTCTCCAATACATGTAAACTATTTTGTACACACTTTTCAACTCTCCAACAGTTGTAAACTATGTTGTACACGTGGCAATTTTTGTAGGAAGTCCACAGTAATAAAGCCCCCTTTTCTTAGGGCATCCAGAATGGTTGCTTTTGAAAAGCTTTTTTTGTAATAAAAATGCATAAAATGTGTAAGAGCTTTTTAAAAAAAGCTTTCCTTTCCAATGGTATAAAGCTTTTAATAGCTCAAAGTTAATTATAATATAATTTTTTAAATGAAAGAATTATTGAAAAGCTTAAAATCTATCAACCTATATGTTTTGTCTTAAGCCTATTTTTGTACTAAAATATTGTATTTTATTCAAGTTCAAGTTATTAAAAGGTTATTGTCATTGGAGTGTAAGACTTTTTTTTTAAAAACCTCTTACACACACTTACACCTTTTTTGATAAAAAAGCTTTTCAAAACTTACCATATATCTATTATGACTATAATAAATAATTACAAAAATGTGAGTGGAATTGGGTTTTATTGCAGATTTGCAGGTTTTGAGTTTAAAAAAAAAAAGAAAGTTCCCCAGTTAAGGAGAATGGTTATTTTTTGAACTTTGAAAATGGTTTTCCAATAAAAATGGTCTCATCGGGTTTTTTTTTATGTTACGAAATAATTACATATATGTATGTATATGTATATATAAGAGGTGTGTATCGATTTATTTTATTGATAGATTATTGGGGAAGACAATGAATTTGAACTTGTGTAGGACTGAAAAATATGACAAAAAAAATATTTGGCGGGATCTTGGTGATGGTGGTGGACGGAAAAAAGAAGAAAGAAGGAGGAGGAAGAAGTGTATGTATTGTGGTTGTGATAATTAAATGGATGATTATACCCTTATTAACGGTCCAAAACTAACGAATGTTGTGCCAGGGACTGTTGGCAACAAGAATGGAAAACTCAAGGACCATTTGCAACGAAAAAAAAACACAGGGCACAAAGTGCGAATATGACCAACACAAGGACCATTTGTGACATTTTCTCATACATTTAACTCATTTTGTGATATATCTGACGTTACATAGAAAGTAACAAAAATATTACTGTATGTAGTAAGATTATATGTAAATCACTTTATTACAAACTAGTTTTAAATCTTTCTGTATAGGAATCAATTCAAATGTAGAATATAAAGTTAAATGGTTAAACATATTGTCAAAGGAAGTAATAATACATAATTATTTTTTTATATACTTTTACCACGAAAATATATTATTAATTTGTATAGTCTGTTATATGTGTTATATAAGGATAAATGTATAAACAAAGATGATGTTAATATTTTTATTGTATATAACTCAAGGGAGTTGATATTTGTACTACTATTAATTAGTATACCACACTCATGCATTACTGACTTGTACATTTAACTGTGAAACATATACATTATAGTACGTTTATAAATTATAAAGAAAATTACATTTTTGGTCCCTCAAGTTGGCAGGATTTTCAGTTATTGCCCTGAAGTGAATAAATTACAGAAAAAACCCTAAAGTTGGTCAATTTTTTCATTTTTCACTTCGTGACTAACAACCGTCTATTAGATCCGTTAAGTGAGGGGCAGATTGGTCATTTCACCATGATCCCTTTTTATTCTTCTTCCACACTCAAACACAAACCCAGATTCATCAGTTTTTACAGAAAACAAAATGTCAACTAAAATCACGGCGGCCGGAAATTTGAAAATCACGCCGAAAAAATTAAAATCTAGATTTATCTCTTGTTTCTTCGAATCTGAACACGAAACATGTTGCAATCGACTCAGAAATTAATCACGCACGAGCCCTAGCCAAAATAAATCCGATCTAGACTTCTCCGGAAAAACTTGTTCGACGGAAAAACTTGTTTGAATCGAAAAGAAAGACAAAACAAAGCAATTGCACTTCGAATCTAACCACATCTAGCCAAAACCGATCCCGATCCAAGCAATTCGGAATCCAAAAACCCTTGTTTTTGACCTCAGATGTTTGTTTTTGAGTGTGTGAGTTGTGTGTGTGTGTGTGTGTGTGTGTGTGTATGCTCGGTGTGTGTTTTTCAGTTGACATTTTGTTTTCCGGCCGCCGGGATTTTCAAAATCTGGGTTTGTGTTTGAGTTTGGAAGTAGAAGAAAAAGGGATCATGGTGAAATGATGAATCTGCCCCTCACTTAACGGACCTAATAGACGGTTGTTAGTCACGGAGTGAAAAGTGAAAAAATTGACCAACTTCAGGGTTTTTTCTGTAATTAATTCACTTAAGGGCAATAACTGAAAATCCTGCCAACTTGAGGGACCAAAAATGTAATTTTCTCTAAATTCTAATATCAATACTCATAACTCAATGTCCTTGACTGAAAGTGTGATGAACCCACTTTTGATTAGTCAAGGCTTAACAATTTTTAGAATAAGTTTGACAAATGATGTGATATGATTGATTAGTAGTGTAATTTAGTCAAAATGATACCAATATCATATATTAAAGTTAATGTGTATTAGGTGTGTTCAAAAACTGCGTATCCGAATCCTCAATCCAAAATATCTGAAGCCCCAATTCGAAATTATCCGAAAATTCGAATATCTGAAAATCGAACATCTGGATTTTTGAATTCGGATCAGATGAAGTTTTCAAAATATTCATATATTCGGATTATCCAAATATCTGAAAATTACAATACATATATATAGATATAATTATATACTTGGGTCTCTAGTTGTTGAGTTTGTTATTAAACTATACTTGATGGGCTGCTTTAAGCTTTAACATATGTAAAATCAATGAATCATACTGGCTGGTCAAATTCGAATAAGGATTAAGATCCTACATGGTTAATAGTAATTTTATAGGTAAAGTTTGGAGATTATGTATAACTAGATTATTAACCCGCGTAAAACGCGGAAAAAATATATAATTAATGACATGTTAAATTTTTATAATATAATAAGTTGACAAATATTTAACCAGATAAGAATTAAACCACTAAAAAACATGAAGTTACATTAATGGTCGTCCGGTTAACAGTGAGACAGTTGAAAAATGGATACATCATCTATTACAGGTCTCGCTAAGTAAGGTTTTCGTTTGTTTGGATGTCTTTCATTCATCCGAATATGTGTGCATTGTCATTGTACTTGTGCTTTAACGTTTTGCTCGAATAATTTAGTTATCCACTAAAATTACTAAGCAATTTAATTATCAATCTATATATCGCATGTTGTGTTAATCTAACTTAAAATTATGGATAATATCATTGCAATTTTCATACAATTATTTTTCTGATATATAATTGTGATAACTTATTATAGACTACATATTTGTTTTTTAGTTCTTTATTAAGAAGGCCGGTTTGACATCCGGTCTGGTTTTTAAAACATTGATTTAAAAATAATAAGATATTAATGATATAAAACTAAATACTTATAACCAAATTTTATTACGTTATATGATAAAAATATTATACAAAAACATAATTTAATAAAAACGTATTACATTGAAAAAGAAAATTTTATCGTAAAAAAATCAAAAATTGATTTTAAAGATGAAAAATGATGTAAAATATAAAAATATTAGTTTCCATAATTATATCATTAAAAACATTAATTATTAATGTCTACAAATTTAAATAAGGAAATAATAATCATTTAAATTTATTAAAATAAAATTAAATCTAAAAAAGTTAAAAAAGGTATATGACATCATCATTTGATCTAATGGCTTTAATTAAAAGTTGAACTTCATCTAAGGGTCCATACTTCTCCAATTATGAATTAAGGTTTCTCTTTTTATATATATATTTAGAGATGAGTATAATACAAAACATATTGATGTTTTTGGTCAAATTCAAACAAGGATTGAGATCCTCTAAAAATATTTTATCCTTTTCCTTTTTAATCTATTTTATATTAAAAACTAAATAGATAAATAGATTGAAAGAGAAAAAAGTAGAATATTATATATGGCCGTCTCAAATATTATTATGGGATAAGCAATCGTTTTAGATCTCGAAATATCTAGGGCATCAATTTATTTGCATAGTAAACTTAGTGTTTGGTTTTTGGACTAGCTACTATTATAAAATGGGTATTGTTGATGACAGCCCTTAGGGCTGTCAGTATAAATTATTTGGGTGCATTAAAATTTATACTTTGTTATGCGAAGATTAAGAGGGGTGATTTTTAATATATAAAGTACTAGTTTTTATGCGTGTAATAACATATTAATGACAACCCTTAGGGCTGTCATTATCATTTTCCTTATAAGATTTGCATTGTAACAACATCTTTAGTGATTTTGCATCAAACTTTAACTTTTTTTTACTAGTAGTTCAACAATGTAAGTTGAGCTAATTATTATTTTTCTTTGTTTACTATAATTTTTATGTTAACTAACTAAGCTCCCAAAATTGATTATGTTTAAGGCCTTTAAAAATCTTAAACCAACACTGGTATTATGCATACAATTTGTATTTGAGTCTCGTGGTTCAATACTTTGTATAGGGACTTGTATATTCTCCGATACCATGTTTACATTTTCTTAAAATATTGTCCTTTGATGATATCATTCGTTGAATATTTCAATTGATACCTTGCGTACTGATTATCTAAATGAACAGACCATGTTTATGATATGGAAGGTTTTAAAATCACAAGAGTATTTTTCGTTTACAATAATTGTTGCATTATACTATTGTAAATTCAACACTACCCTTATGATATCATGTAACATATAGAAATATTATACGTTACGAGTTTCTACGCTAATACTTTAAGCTTTGTTAAGTTATCTATTCTGTTCGTAGTCCTTAAACTAAGGTAGTGTTTGTTTGAGACTTAATAAACTCAGTCATGACTTAATCAAAGATACTTAATCCATTAAGTCATCAAATGTGTTTGTTTTTTGACTTAATAAACAAAAAAACAACTGTATTGACTTAATCCATACAGACGTTATTTATCCATTCAGTCACTTATCAATTCAGTCACTTAATGGTTAAAAAAACAAACAAGCCCTTAGTAACTAAAGAAGAAGACGTATTTAGACGAACCGTGGTAACGAATACATAGTGTGGTAGGGTTTTTTTTTATATATTAATTCGAAAATTGATTTCTAATATTATAAAATCTTAATCTTAATATATACTATAAGACAGTTGAACTAATGACTTATTGACCAATCAAATCGCTCGATTTCATCAAATTGATACTCGCTTATGTCATCATTTAGATTAACTATAAATTAAAAAACCTAATAATCATTATCCAAATATATTATTATATTAGTATTTATATTATTTGTAGAAAAAGTCTCATTAATTTACACTTTTTTGTTTTCCATCAATAATTTACACTTTTTAGCCCTGAATACTTAATTTATATTTATTTTTAGCCATCAACTTGAGAAATTTTTTAAAATTTACAATCATTTAATTAATTAAAAAAATTTCAACATATGAAATATTATTTACAATTTTTTCAAAACCTAATGACTTATTAACAAATATTATATTAGACTTTTATAAATTATAAATATTAATATTTAGTTTAATATTTAATATAAACACAATTTGAACTTTAGATACATATCCCAAAACATAATAACAGATGACGATATACAACATCATTATCCTAGAATCACATAACATAGGACGATCACATAACAAATCACGATTTACAACAGAGGGTTACTTGAATACTAAATCCAAATCAATATGAAACTCTATTCAAGATTCATTCTATCTCTCGATCAAAAAGGTACATAATTTCTCCTTTTTTATATGTTAGTTTTGCGTATTAATGTTTAAAGTTATAATTGTCACTCAAATCAAGAGTCCTAATTGTTATCAAAGAATATGAAAACAATCCTAATTGTTATCTAATTATCATAGAACAGGTGATTGAAAATAAACCTATGCGTGTTATGGGCCCGCATCATGATCAAATACATATACTTAATGTCAAGTAGAGGATCACAAGTATGTTTATATTTTAATTCTTAATTATCTTTCATAATAATATCACATTATAAGTACAACTGGTTTTTAAAATTTCTATAATAGAGAAATTATTATAGCATGTGACTTGTGGAATGACTACGGCAAACAATTCCATCAATATGTCTCAGCTAATAATGATAGTGACGAACCTATGATTATTGTACTACAACTTGCAACGTATAACAACTAGAACCGTATATCTTCAAAATTATAAGCTTTTATGACTTAAATGTATGAATATCTAATATTGATAATATCGCAATCTGGACACTGGACACGGGTCTAAAATCTAGTTTTGGAATATATCTAGCCGTTTAATTAACAACGTTGGCTCTTTCAACTTTTTTAATTTTTTTTCTTAAACATCCTTTTCCACTATATAATCACTTTCACCATTTTAGCACCAAAAATCAATACATTTTATCTAAAAAAATCCCCGCTTTCTCCAAAAATCACACCAGTAACTTTTTTTTTTTAGCGTATCATCAAGTAATAAAAGCACATACTATCAGTGCCGTCTTCAAGAATGTAAAAAAAATTTACGACCCGGCTCAAACATAAAAGACGGGCCCCTAAAATAATAAGTCAAAAATAAAAAACATAATATTATGATAAAATCTCTTGGTCATTTAAATCAAAGTTTGACATTCGTAATATCGAGCATCAAATTGAAAAAACCAAGTAATATATGATAGAAGCATATATAATTAATTTTTAAACAATTTCAAGATGTAAAATTTTGGAGAGTTTATTAATTAGTTTGTTAAAGGAAATAGATACTAAACACATATTCAAGAAGGCTCTGAAGTTGGTTTAACTTAGTTTGTTAGAGGTTCAATATGTAGATATGCATAAGTATAAGGGGCTTTTGTGACAAATGATCAAATAAGTAAAAGGAGGCACTGTGTCGTCTTCTTCCTCGTTTGGAATTACAAATAACCTCCATTAAAGTTTAACCATGACCTGTAAAAATTTTCTTTTCAATTTTTCTGGTGGACCCTCCGACGAAGTGGGCCCGGCTCTGTAGCACCCTTTGCACACCCTCAGAGCCGGCCCTGCATACTATTATACTAATGCTTTAATTTGACCACCTTTGTCGCTTTGTGTATCAGTTTGAGCTTTTGGTTGGGCTACCCACCACTCTTGTGCCCATGGATTGCAATATATCGTTGCATCACCTTGAACTTGGGCCTAGTCTTTTACGAGTTTTTATTTATTGAACATTTAAATGGGTCAAGTTTATATGTTGCAAAAATTTAGAACACTATTAGATACGCAGATACCAATAATTTGTAATTTGTATTTTAAAAAAAGTTCGAACCACCCTAGTAATTAAATGCTACCTAGTCGGCCGACCAGTTTACTTGTAAGCGGTCTTTTAGTGATTTTCTAATGGCCTCTTTTCTAATGGGCTCATGATGGGGATGATGGACATGGACTGATATGGATTAAAGTGACATTGTTAATTAATATTGCAAACTGCAAAATTTAGTGTGTGATCTATTTCTTTCTAGTTTATGGACGCTTAGCTAATCGTTGAATACCATTTTTTAACCAGAAGAATATAAACACAACAAAATTGTTTGTTTAGTTAAACGAACATGAACATAGACGTATTTGTTCGTGATTGTTTGATAATTTGTTCGTTCGTGTTCATGCATTTATATTTATTACTTTATTAACGTATACCCGTGTAATGTGGTAGAAACCAATCACTTCATCTCGCAAGTCGTTTTGCATCTGTTTTTAAACCTTGTTTAGTTTAGCATATATTCATTCTGTTTTATCAATCACTCAAGTAAAGTGGATATGGACGATCAAATTCATTCACCAAACTTGGCGAAAATGTGAATAAATAAAATATATACAATATATGAGGTAGTTGAACAACAAACATAGAATTATTGGCTTTCTAGACATGCCATTTCGTTCTTACCAATTAATAAAGTTATCTTGCGGTCTCAAGCATGATGGGTGGCTACCTTATACTCCAGACTATATCCCTCTTTAGTATAAGATATTGATTGATTGATAGATAAGTAACTAGGAGTATCTTTTAAATCCACTATATGGGTCTTGGAGGTGAGTTTTTCCCAAGGTCTCAGGTTCGAGTCTTGGGTTTCTCATCTCAAGGTATTTTCCATGAGTAGGAGGTTGGAGGTCCAGCAAATCGCTGGTTAAAATTGCCTCCAACACGTCTGAGTCGAAACTAACTTTACGGAAAAAAAATCTATAAACTATAACTAATAATTATTTGACTTTTTTTTATCACTAACTAAAGAATATTGTTACATTTAACTATTAGCTAAATAACTTATTTAAATATGATTTAGACAGAGCAAAAATGAATAGTTTGAAAATTGCAGTCAATACGTGAATGACAGGATGAAGCATTTATCTTTACTTTTAAACCATCAAGTGATAAATTGATGAAGAAACATTGTCATTACAAACATAACATAATAAACAATGTGCTTGTATTCACAAATCACATACACAAATGAAATCAACACTATTCAAAATTATATTTAACAATAAAACCAATGTTTCAAAGCTAAAATAAAATTGCAGAAGTAACAGTTTTTGTATGTATCATATTAGGGTGGCAGGTTTTCCTAATTGAACTGATATTTTTGGACCGGTAAACAACTCGTTCCGTTTATTTGAACTACTAATGAAATAACGAGAAGGCTTGTTCCTAGGGAGACCCAGGTGAGAGATTGAAGGAGGCAAGGGTTTTACTTCTATTAATCGTCGTGCCTTCGGGCGGATTAATAGAAGGTTTTTTCTCCTATAAGGTATTGGTGAGACGGCTCTCTAGCGTGGACCCGGCTAAGACAACACAGTCTAGACCCTTCGATCCGCACCCGTAAAAAAAAAGATAAATTCTCAACATGAGACAAACTCAAAAATAAAACTCTCCACCTTATAAGTTAAGAGCACCCCCAATGGGGCTTCGTATTGGACGTATTGGACTTCCAATACGGTCCACACCATTGGGGGTGGGCCGTATTGGGGCGTATTGGTAGCGTGGTGGGCATTTTCGTGGTGGCTAATACGGAGGTTTGAATGTTTAATTTTTTTAGTTTTTAATGCCCAATAATGATATTGTACGCATATATATTGGAGTGTATTGGATGTATTGGGTGTGAATTGGGGGGAATGTATTGGAAAGAGGTTTTTTTGATGTGGCAGTGTATTGGAGACTCCCATTGGGAGTGCTCTAATAACTGCTGCACTCCATTGAAACACCAATTTGTTTTTGAAATCAGTTTAGTCAGTATCGATTGAAACACCAATTTGTTTTTGAAATCAGTTTAGTCAGTACTAGTACTGTCATGTTAGTGTCGATGTAATTTCTTGTATCCAACTAGGTGATGTAGTTATTTATAAAATATATGTATTTACGTATACAAAAAGGGGTTCATTTGCAGCCAAGAAAAGACGCATATACAACTAATTAAATGTATATACCAGAATTATGATGACCTTTAATCGAATGTATACTGTGTTTCTAAGAACATGTAGTCCTAGGGTAATTTTCTATCAAGATGAGCAGGGAGATTTTTAAGATAAATTCCAGTAGTGGAAAATTTTGGCCATGATAAAGAACTTCTTACAAAAGAAGAAAACGTTGCTGTACGATAGAAGAAGAATTTAATTGATCAAGATGATAATCTGTCATGTTAAATAGAGTCAAGTAGGAAGATAAGCGATATGATAAACATACATATAGAAATTATAATCATAGTTTTGCGAATATCTTATAACTCCGCCAATGTTAACAGAACAATAAGAAAGATTTGATTATTTTCCATTATGTATAATTTAACAGGACGCCTCCATTGTTATATATTTGTTGCAAAAAGATTGATAACCGGCAACCCAAACTGGCTCACAAATCGCTTCCTATCCATAATGTGGGGCATACTCACTCAACGATTTTGGCAATGGGTAGCCCGAGGTTTAACCCAAGACCTTGTGCTATTTGCGGCAAAGATGCCCCACCCGTTACCAACTAATTAGTTACACGGGATTGGAACTTCTTCCATTGCTATGTGAACTATCAATTTGTTAGTTTCTCTCATTTGTTTGCATTTTGTCTAAATCTATGTTTTATCTCATCTGTGTATTTCATAGTAGCCTCACAACCTTAATGTTTTCAAGTAACATCAAAATCAGTATTGACATACTCATTCTATGATCATTGATTTTAGACCAAGCGATTATTCCCTAGAATATTTTTCGTGCTCATCTATCATGATAGTGAAGAAAAGTACCGTCTTATTCCTTCTAATCGGTATCTTCAAGTTATAGGAATATTTTGACCCCATTACGCATTACCTTCAGATTTCCAAAAACTAAGAATACTTCAATCACAAATTATAGGAATATCTATAGAGACAGTTTATGCGTTAGATTCATGCTGCACCTTTCTCGGATGTAATGATTACGCACATTCTAGATAATGCGCCATAAACATCAGTAGTCTAGTAATATGAATAGTCAATATGTATCTCAATAATGCACAATTGATAGACCTCAGCACCATAGGTTTGCATGATATTTAAAAGTCTTAAGATAGGTGAGCCCCTTTTGATTCATTAGCACATATATCTGTTTGACTAGAGTCTTTAATTAGTCCCTTAAAAGGTAAATCAAATGTATTGCAAAAGATGACTTGAAAGCTACTTATACTTGTATCATTGAGTGAACCAATACTTATAGCTAGTGGTTTTCGTATGGTTTCCTTAGGATATTCCTTGACATAACTGGCTTTTTAGTTATAGCTGTCCTCGTTACCTCATATGATGATCTACATGTATATATTTTCACTTAACTGATAAACCTCTTTATGAACAAACCATACATTCAAAACAACTCAAAAATGAGATTAATTATACGAGTATTTATTAAACACTATTGAAAAGGGGGTAAGCAAGAATCTTGTGAATTTTTCTTGATTATATTTCCACATCATGTTGATTAAAGGTGTGAGCCATCAAGAGTAAGACATCAACAATGGGCTCTTATTGAGAATGACTAGCTATTACAAGTTTTGTCGACCACTTAGTTTGTCAGACGCATGCTAAAAACTATGCGCATCTTGAATATAATAACTAGGAATCTTGATTGTCTACAATGGAAGAAGATTTTTGGAGGATCTTCGGGCCCAAGATTCTTGTAAACAATCTCCTATTTAGGGAAGGTTCTAGCATAAACTTGTTTTAGGACTATGCAGGGTTGGGTAATGTTTGGTGCAGGGTACCTCATTTCTAAGGGGACCCTTGTGCATAGATAATGCAGCTTTGAAGCAATTGTTAATGGACACTTCGACATTCCATGAACGTGGAATCAAAATGGGGTAACCGATATAAAGAGAAAAATGTGTCATCATCACATGGGATGAATGGTGTCACAAAAACTGGTATTTCTTGTTATCTTGATGATCTTTAAGTACATTTGAGATATTCATTATGTTCCAATGTTTTTCATGTTGTTTTGGTGATAGTGACCATATATATTGTGACTAGATGTGGATCTTTAGTAACTAGAAAGACAATGATTGGGTAGAGATTCCGGCCTTGGTTTGTTTCGTGTCCCTTTAGCAAAATAGCTAGCCCGTGTAACTATAGTGTGTAGAGAAGTCTTATCAATTGTTGGACAGAGTTGCAACAAACGATAAAATAGAAAAAAGAATGATGACCACAATAAGTTGTATGTGTCAAATTCTTGTTTTGTTCGATTAATAAACAAACGAAAACAAATGAAAAGAAAAGAATCAAATATAAGTAACTAAATTGTAGTGGAAAAGCCAATTGTTGTAGTGTGTCTTCTTATGGGGTAACAAAGATTCATGATGTAACTTTGCATTGCATGAGTGATGATATAGTAGTGGCATGGTGTTATAATTACACAGATTCATGAAGAAAAAGAAAAAGTTTGAATAGTAGTAGTAATGGATTAGTTACGAAATGATTTCTTGATTGTAGAAGGATAGATAACGGAAAGAGCGTTTGAAAGTATGGAATGAAAGTGATTGAAACCAATTTGGGCACTTGGTAAGCTTGTCAATTTGTAGGTTATCTTGATGATGATCCTAATATCATCAAATTATTACTTTTTCTCAGTCAAAAAGTTATACAGTGACTAGAATTAAGATGGTGATTGTAGCTAGGTTAAGAGTTACGTGTTGGTTTAAATGGTTAGATTTTTTATTTTTTTTTATAACCTTTACTTGTTTATTTATTTATAGACTAACTACCTTCAAATAGCCCAAAATATGGTTAGTATATCTGACCTTTTTACAAGAGGTCTTGTATTCGAATCTCGCTAGTTTCGAATCATGTTAGTTATATTCTTGGAGACGGTGAATGAAAGATTCTGAAACGATCACGAAGATATTTTAGTTAGCCACGTACGTCTGAATAAACAAAAAGATGCTTTCCCGAAGTAACCTGAATAGAGAAAATCTCACCCGTTTATGTATCCAGTTATTATGACTATTATTTTAAATAGCATGGAAGGTATTTTAATGAAGATGAGTCGATGTTAGTCGATGGTGTGAAAACACCCAAAAAAATCGTGCCCGGGACTTTCATCTCACACGCCTTGTAAGTGATTAAAGAAAGAAGAAAACCCGCTAAAAAAAAATAAAAAAGAAGAAGAGAACATCCACGTGTGTGTATACATATATATGTTCCTGTATGTGGACTTCCGTCAACATGTCCACTGAGAGTGTCGCATTCAACCAAGAGCGAACACTTTGATCCGTTCTCACCCAAGCACTATAAGCGGGGTTGAGCCCTTCCTTCAGCATCACCTTGATAAAAATCAAAGAAATATGTAAATAGTTAAATACATGACTCTATAATTAATATAACGTGCTAATTGCTAAACTATGCTGAAGTACTTTGAAAGAGAAAAGGTCAGTGAACTCAAAATATAAAGAAACTTGTTAATGTATTAACAAATTACCATTAATGCCACATCAAACTAGATTACTAGAGAAAAAATTGTAACACAATATATATGGTCGTGAGGGTAGTATAGATGGATGTATTGCCCAGGAAATTGTAAAGATTAATTAGACTCAAGCTAGGTTTGCTTTGATGTAGTTAGGGATGGCAACGGGCCGGGTATGGGCCAGGTTTTAGGTAATCCCGGACCCAGACCCGTTTAAAATTCCCCCCAAACCCGGACCCGGACCCAACGGGTCCTCGTTTACTTACTAACCATCGGGTAACGGGTTTCCCCACGGGTAATCGGGGAACACTATTTAATTATATTTGACTTGATATTGTCTATATATTATACGGGTCGGATATGCGGTTTTTCATCTAAAACCATCCCCGACCCGGACCCACAGAAAAAATAAAACCATCCTCCTACCCGGCCCTAGACCCGCATACCGGTACCCTTGACCGGCCCAAAGTTATCGGTTTTTGGATATCCCCATCGGGTACGGGTTTATTTGCCATTCCTAGATGAAGTTATTCAAACCTCCTTGTGGATCTTTTGGAAAAACCGAAACAATGCTTGTTTCAATCTTTCTGTGGAGAAACCTGAGAAAATGCTTTATGACATCGAACTTTTGGCTTTCAATTGGATATCTAATACAAATAATGCATGTAATAAATGTAATTGGCATGAATGGATCACACAACTCCCTCGTCTTGTAATCTCTATGTATTGTAATTTTTGTAGCTTTTGGCTAGTTTAATGGAAAAAGCAGTTAAAAAAAAAAGAAAGAGAGATAAGGATATCGATCCAGTTGGTTGGTGGTTAAGCCTTCAAAATAAGATAGAAATTGGCCTAACCTTTATTCTCCTATTTGGTGGCCGGTATAATCATTAACTATTTCTCCATTGAGTCAAAATCTTTTTTTGGTTTGTTCAAAATTAGTGCAACTTTAATATGTTTAAGTGAAGGTATTCTTAAATGGTCCTTTTGTTTAGCTGAAAATGGTTAGATAAAATATCATTTACATAATTTGATGCCATATCCGCTTAATAAGTTGTGCTTATATTTAATAAACTCATATGTTTGCAAACAAATAAATACTTTTCAACTTTAAGAATGAATTTGGTTCATAAGAGTATACTCGATCTCTTTAGAACACAAAACTCGATCTAATTTATTTACATGAAACTAGTATATATGATGTCGACATGATACGATCAAGGTGAATAGTTTATGATATATATTATTTCAATTTGATGGTGGTGTCTGAGTTTTCAATAGCTACATGAGATTCGAAAACATCATTATTGTCAACTTTTGCAATTTTTGAAAAATCTGCATATCACCCATGCGATGTTAGTAAGTAGTTTTACAGTATTTCAAATTTTTGATGATTTTTGAGCTGACAATCCTCGACAGCTCTAACACTTTCTTGTAGCCATGGCAATAGTGATCAGAGTGTAAGGTGTGATTGTTTCACAAAATAGTTCGTTATCTTATGAATGTTGGATCTATAATTAACCAATATTGATTTGTCTATAATTTTAGAACTGTAAATATTTTTTTTATCATATAGATTATGGAAAATGATTGATATGCCTAATGTCTTAGAAATTTGACACATGTATCATGTGTTTTCTCTCTTATAATTTTTACCATTCATCATGAAATGTGTTATCATCTTATAATCTTAGCCATATTTTTAAACATATCAATTAAGTCTATTTATCATTATCCATAAATTATATTGGTTTAAACAGTAGTCTTACTATTGTCACGTACCCGTGGTGGAAATAGAGTCGCCCTAATTGCAGATGAGTCGCTTCAATTGCATTCCACAATTGCGTCAATTGAGGGGTGGTAATAGGAGCCCTCTTTAACTATTTAAATAAATTTGAAAAGTAAGTAATTAAAGAGGTGGTGGCTTCAAAAATAATGTGCCATTGCTAGTATTAAGACGAGTCAATTATCATGGACCGATGCCAACAGTTCGCTAAACCGACGAGTTTGTCGTTGACAGTTTCCCTATACATCTTTTCATAATGTGTATGTGTATTCGTTTTGTCTCCCACTTTAAGGTTCTTGTATGTTGGGATAGTCTGATTTCTTAATCATCATGTTGATGATGAGTCTGTATTTGTACCAAGTGATTAAGTGTTCTTAAGTGAGTAATTATGTGTTCTTAAGTGATTAATTACACATCCATGATCTATATGACATTGGTGTCTCTTTTCGCAGTGAATCTACAAGTTATCAAGTCCATGCTTAAAGATAGATGTTGTAATTTGTAAGTAAAGATGTTGTAACAACCCAAAACCACCATATCAGATATTGTCCGCCTTGGGGAAAACACGTATGATATGGAAGGTATATATTGTTGGAATATAACATGATTCAATTCGTAATAAACACGTACCGGTGAATCCAGATCGTCCTGTGGAACCTGTAACAGCATAAAGCATGATTGCTATTGATTTCGGGTTCCCATAACAAGATGATTGATTTAGGATGGATTGATGAATTCATGATTAAGGAATTCATCAGAGGATGATGGACGAATTGGGGTGTTTTGGGAGGCTGTGATTATGTGTTGATTAACCTAAAATTAGGTTAATTACTCTCTATTTATATAAGGAGCGTATTTTCACATTTAGTCCCTCTGGTGTTTAATTCGTGCCTCATTAGTCCACTTAAGTCCAATCACCTAATGGGAAACCCTATAATACGTCTTTAAGAGTAAATACGTCCATCGAATATTTACTAGACATAGGGATTTCAGTTATCGTCAATTATCATATCAGGAAGGATAGATGATCTGTGACGGTCACACTAACGTGGTTCCAACATTCTCCCACTTGACCGAGCGATCATTTATCTATGAGTATTTAATAAGTCCGGCCGGGATAATACTCATTTCTGTTTTAAACCGAAATCATAGCCAATAAGTACAGTCGTAGAGAAGAACATCAACTCAGGACCCCCACTAGTCAAACTATGACTCAAATTTAAAACTAATAAGCAATGATCAATTGACTGAGACAAATTTTGTTGCATAATGTCTTTACACTGTTATGAGCTCGAAGTGTAACTAATAGACAAACAAAATCTGAATAAGGAGGAAAATTTTCATTAACATAATAATAATAATGACCAACAAGTACAACATGCTATCATAATAGGTCCTTTAGTAAGCCTCATCTTCGATACGTATCCTACGAAGATTTTTTTAGGAGGAAGACCTTCGGTCATTGGATCCAGTAGCATCTTATGTGTACTTATGTACTCAATACAAAGAACATTTTCCTCAATCTGTTTACATACAAACAGAAACTTTGTATCAAGATACATCTCAGCGCCAGTTGAACTGTTACTGTTCAAGCAAGTTACGGTAGCTGAGTTATCACAGTAAAGCTTCAATGGTCTATAAATAAAGTTGACGATTTTCGAGTCCACTGACTAAGTTCTTTAACAACATCCCATGACATGAAATTATAAACGTTCAGACATCATGGTAGACGTTGCAGTCAGTTTCTACTTATGACTCCGTCAAAAGATAGGTTTGCCAACTAACCATAAATATATACATTCAGAAGTAGATTTTTTATTGGAATTAAAACATCCTACTACTTCTAAGTTGTCACCTCTTCTATAAGTTAATGTGTAGTCTTTGGTCCTTAGCAGATATCGTAAAACCTTTTAGCCGCTTTCCAGTGTGCTAATTCGGGATTAGATAAGTAACTCCCAAGCATACCGGCGATATAATCGATATCTAGATGAGTACAGACCTGAGCGTACATAATGCTCCCAACTACTTATAAGTAAGGTATCATCCTCATTTGCTCCTATTTTTATCTCAATGATTGGACTTTGGAAACAATCACATACGTCTCCTTTTACTACTAGAGTTATAGTGGGTGTGTAGTGCTGCATGTTATGGCGTTCTAAGATGTGTTCAATATAAGTCTTTTGAGAAAGAACCAGAACATCATTACGCCTATCTCGATGTACTTCGATACCTATAACATAAGAGGCATCACGGAGATCTTTTATGTCGACATTCTGCGAAAAAGTAAACGCTTCGACTCATGCTACATATCCAAGTTGTTACTTGCAAGAATATCATCCATGTGCAAAACAAGGATTGTAAATTTACTCCCACTGATCTTGAGATAGGTGCAAAGATCCACTTGATTCTTTAGAAAGTCTTGTCCTTTTATGACTTTATTAAACTTAAGGTACCATTTTAAGTGATGCTTGCTTCAACCCGTATATGGACTTATTCAACTTGCAGACCATGTGCCATTTACCTTCTGGAATTATAGGTTCACATGTATACGTCTTATTGCAAGTTTCCATTCAGGAAAGTGGTTTTGACATCCATCTGATGTAACTCTAAATCATAATGAGCTACTAATGTCATGATAATCCTTAAGGAATCTTTATGAGACAGGAGATAAAGTCTCTTGATAATCGATTCCTTCCTTTTGAGTAAAACCCTTTCGCAACTAGTTATGGCCTTATAGCGTTTGACGTTTCCTTTCGGTCTAATTTGGTTTTGAAGATCCATTTACAACTTATAGGTTTGGATTCTTCAAGAAATTCAACCAAGTCCCAAACGTCATTATGCTATATGGAATTGAGCTTTCAAATTACAGCTTCATTCCACTATGTGGCCTGATCGCTAATAATGGCTTCTTAATAAGAGGTAGGATCAGTAAGCTTTCCAATGTCCTCAACTTCAGTTAAATAAGTTATGAAATCATCAAAAGTTATGGCCTTGCGTGACCTAGATGATCTCCTGAGTTGATTTTCAGGTTGAGTAAGGAAGATGCTTTAGCATTAATAGCATTAATAGTAAGATGCTTTGCTTTAGCATTATTTAATAAGATGCTTTATCATTAGTAGTATTATAATTAGGAGGATTAGGATTCTGATTTGGAGAAGGTGGATCAGTGATTTTAGGAGCAGCGTTGAGTACAAGAGGAGTTATCGGAGGAGTAATAATAACCGACGAGTGGTTCCCCCCCGCTTCTTGTACTTATAGCAAATCTTAAGTTATGATTTGTCGTGCTCCCACTGATCTCTTAGTCTTTGAGAAACGTGGCATGATGCGTGTCAATAATGCTAGTAGTTTAGAAAAGACAGTAAAACTAATAACCGATAAGTTAGGGTTACAGACTTATGCTTCGGCATGACAGCCTCATACTTTCATATATTTTAGACTCAGATTCCTTTCTGTCCAGGACTCTTAGGGACAGATTCTAATGGAACTTTTATTGAGTATATGAGAAGCTGTTTTAAGGCCTTAGTCCAAAGGAAAGTTGGTAAGTTAGTGTTGAAAAGGCATACTCTTCACCATGTTCATTAAGGTTCTATTTCTCCTTTTAGCAACATAACATTTTGTTGAGGAGAACCTGACATGGTGTATTGGTTACTTATGTCTTGTTCCTTTAAAAAGTTATGGAAAAAGACCATGAGCTTCACCAATATCAGTATGTCTACCATAATACTTACCTTCTTTATCTGATCTCACAACTTTTATTTTTACGATCAAGTTTGTTTTAAACCAAAGGTTTAAGATCAATAAAAGTCTCTAAGGGTTCAGATCATATTTAGGTGCATATAACGTGAATAATCGTTAATGAATGTAATAAATGATGCATGTCCTGAAATGAATGCGGGATAGGGGCCACTTAACGTCAGAGTGAATTATTTCCAACAAGTTGGAACTTTTAGTATCTCCTTTCTTATTCCCTTTAGCCATCTCACCTTAGAGGCAGTAAATACATGTTTCAAAATCACTAAAGTCAAGAGAATGTAATATTTCATCCTTTATGAGTCGTATCACGCGAACTCGTGATATGTGGCTAAGAAATTTATGCCACATTATGGAGGAATTCTCTAATTATTTAGGTGATTTTGTCTTTGTTTTAGTTATGTCATCAATATTAGGAGACAACAAAGACTGTGAGAAATTATGATCTAGTTCTAACTTATACAACATTCCATTCAAGAAACTAGGACCACGTAATGCATTATTATGAGTAATGGCAATCTCGTCATAACCATGAATTATTACATAACCTTCAAGGTCTTAGACTAAAAAAAACAGATACAAGGTTTCGAGAAATTCTCGATACACATAAGGTATCTACTAGTCTAATACACTTTCCATTGTTTATATGTAAATCATAAGTCTCCATGGTTTCGACATATAAGAGATCAACCCTTCCAACTCTAGGCTTTCTCTGGTCATTTGATAGTTTCTAGATTGCATGGAATCCTTGTATAAAACTAGAATCACTCACACATGTATTGATAAGTACATCAAACATAAAAGAATCAAATATTACAAAAATTAAGTTACCTTTCTTAGCTAGCTACTCCTTGATTTTAGGGCAATCTAGGCACAATCATAATTTGCAGTTAGGATTGCTTGTCAAGGACTTAATGCTAGAGGTAGTAGCACCATGATTAGCCTTTGAACTTTATTTGCAGTTTTTATTACTGTTTTTATCTTTCCTCTTAATGGAATTTGCAGTGGTACTAAGATGAACAACTTAAGGTTGGCCCAACTTAAGGCGACCATTTTCTTGCACACACATTGCTATTAGTTCACTCATCAACCATTTATCCTTCATAGCGCTAAAATTAATTTTGAAGGAGTCGAAATGAGCAAGCAATGAGGTCATTAAAATGCAAAAGAAAATTGTCATAGACTTCCATTTTTTTTGGACTCTTAAGCTTATGAGTCATGTCAGTCATTTACATTATGTGTTCACAAGCACTGCTATTTCCTTTGTATTTAAGCTACTTGCAAACGCCTTATACATTCCCTCGGAAACTATGATTGATGAAGTTTCTGACCATCATTATTGACAAGTGATTCGCCCTATCCCACTTTATTAAAAATTCGCTTTCTGAGCTGCGGAAGAGTTAGCAGTAAAGCAGTGGGTTCATTATGGTGAATGACATAGTCAAGGTCTATCATCTACAGAAATTAGAGGTAATTAATCCTTTCATAAAGCAAAGTTTGCATCAGTAAGTGGCTCAATGCCTAAGTTAGGTACTTCAGTGGAAATAAGGAGGATATTAATTTATGATACAAGCAATAGAAGATTATAATAGTAATGCCTAAAATAAGTAGGCTCAATAATAATAGAGAGATGATAAGTTATATAAGGCAGCCTAAGTAATCTCTCTCTAAAGTAATGCCTAAAATAAGTAGGCTCAATAATAATAGAGAGATGATAAGTTATATAAGGCAGCCTAAGTAATCTCTCTAGAGTAATGGAACTAAAGTAATGACTAAAATAAGTAGGCCTATTAGTACTGTTCCTTAGAGTAATAAGACTATGATCATTATAGTAATGAAGCTAGTGATAAGTAAGCCTATTGTAAACACCAAAACAATAAGCTAAAGTAAGGCTCTACTTAGATGTTACATCACCTTTGGGCAGAAGTAACTAAGATCTAAGCAAACATGAGCATTAGGTCATGCAACACAACGCTTATCTTTTGACCTTTGGGCACAAAATTAAGAATCGTGTATTTTAGGCATGAAAAGAATCCCTTTGCTACACAAAACATATTAAATCACCTTTGGGCAGAATTAATATACTAAGTGTTAATTATGCAAAAGAGAAAAGAGCGCAACATGAGAATCACATTTGACCTTTGGGCGCAAATGATGAAACCATGTACATTAGTGCGAAGCCCCCACACATTACGGGGGTCCGGGGGCAGCGCCCCTGGAAAGCGGGGTCCAAGGGGCGGCAGCCCCTGGCGGGGTCCAAGGGGCAGAGCCCCTGGCTGGGGTCGAGAAACCTTGATAATCAACTAAGTTAATCAGTAATCCATGAAAAATAAGCATGGTACGAAGATAGTTAAGTTCGTAATAAGGATTAACTTCGTAAGTAGTGATTATCTTCGTAAGTAGTGATTATCTTCGTAAGTAGTGATTATCTTCGTAAGAAGTTATTAACTTCGTAAGAAGTTAATTATCTTCGTAATAAAAGTAAATTCGTAAGTAGTTAACTATCTTCGTAAGTAACTTACGAAGATAGCTTACGAACATAAGCAACGAAGATAGCTTACGAAGATAGCTTACGAAAATAGCTTACGAAAATAGCTTACGAAGATAAAGTTCGTGAGGAAGTAAGTGCGAAGATGAGCAGAAGTTTCGTACACAAATAAGCCTTACGAACTTAGTAATTCCTTACGAATTTAGAGTTCAAACGAATTTAGAGTTCAAACGAATTTAGAGTTCAAACGAACTTAGAGTTCAAACGAATTTAGAGTTCAAACGAATTTAGAGTTCAAACGAATTTAGAGTTCAAACGAATTTAGAGTTCAAACGAATTTAGAGTTCAAACGAACTTAGAGTTCAAACGAATTTAGAGTTCAAACGAATTTAGAGTTCAAACGAACTTTAAGTTCAAACGAATTTAGAGTTCAAACGAATTTAGAGTTCAAACGAATTTAGAGTTCAAACGAATTTAGAGTTCAAACGAATTTAGAGTTCAAACGAATTTAGAGTTCAAACGAATTTAGAGTTCAAACGAACTTAGAGTTCAAACGAATTTAGAGTTCAAACGAACTTAGAGTTCAAACGAATTTAGAGTTCAAACGAATTTAGAGTTCAAACGAACTTAGAGTTCAAACGAATTTAGAGTTCAAACGAATTTAGAGTTCAAACGAATTTAGAGTTCAAACGAATTTAGAGTTCAAACGAATTTAGAGTTCAAACGAATTTAGAGTTCAAACGAATTTAGAGTTCAAACGAACTTTAGAGTTCAAACGAATTTAGAGTTCAAACGAATTTAGAGTTCAAACGAATTTAGAGTTCAAACGAATTTAGAGTTCAAACGAATTTAGAGTTCAAACGAATTTAGAGTTCAAACGAATTTAGAGTTCAAACGAATTTAGAGTTTAAACGAATTTAGAGTTCAAACGAATTTAGAGTTCAAACGAATTTAGAGTTCAAACGAATTTAGAGTTCAAACGAACTTAGAGTTCAAACGAACTTAGAGTTCAAACGAATTTAGAGTTCAAACGAATTTAGAGTTCAAACGAATTTAGAGTTCAAACGAATTTAGAGTTCAAACGAAGTTTAGAGTTCAAACGAATTTAGAGTTCAAACGAATTTAGAGTTCAAACGAATTTAGAGTTCAAACGAATTTAGAGTTCAAACGAATTTAGAGTTCAAACGAATTTAGAGTTCAAACGAACTTAGAGTTCAAACGAATTTAGAGTTCAAACGAATTTAGAGTTCAAACGAACTTTAAGTTCGTAAGAAGCGTACGAACTTAAGTTTCTGCATTCTTCAGTTCGCGATTTAGGGTACGAAAACGAATCAAATCAAGGGTTTAACTTCGTAACGAGTCTCTGATACCACATGTTGGAATATAACATGATTCAATTCGTAATAAACACGTACCGGGAATCCAGATCGTCCTGTGGAACCTGTAACAGCATAAAGCATGATTGCTATTGATTTCGGGTTCCCATAACAAGAAGATTGATTTAGGATGGATTGATGAATTCATGATTAAGGAATTCATCAGAGGATGATGGACGAATTGGGGTGTTTTGGGAGGCTGTGATTATGTGTTGATTAACCTAAAATTAGGTTAATTACTCTCTATTTATATAAGGAGCGTATTTTCACATTTAGTCCCTCTGGTGTTTAATTCGTGCCTCATTAGTCCTCTTAAGTCCAATCACCTAATGGGAAACCCTATAATACGTCTTTAAGAGTAAATACGTCCATCGAATATTTACTAGACATAGGGATTTCAGTTATCGTCAATTATCATATCAGGAAGGATAGATGATCAGTGACGGTCACACTAACGTGGTTCCAACATATATCCCCTTTTAAGGAACAATCCACCCCGCTTAGTAGACCAGCTTCCTCGCTAGCACACCGGCTCGGCCCTGGCTCTGATATTATCTGTAACAACCCAAGCTGATGTATTAGATATTGTCCGCTTTTGGCCTCCGCTTCACGTTTTTGTTTCTCCCATAACGGGGAAAACGCGTCTGATAGGGAATGTATCTAGCCAATTATAAGGAATGAAGCTTTTGTTCCTCTTCCTGACCGATGTGGGATGTTACTGTCACTATAGCCCAAAAAAATCCTCACAATAGACCTGATATGACAATGGTGTTGTGAGGACATTATAGCAAGGACATGTCATCGCAATTAACCTACATCGATGAATTTAATTTATCGCGTGGATTTTGTCCTTGCTATTAGGCTTTTTTTGTACGTAGGGTACTCTCACGTTGGTACTTCTTTTTAGTTGTTTATTAAATTTTACTTCGATCATAACAAAATTAAAAGGAAAGGTGACTCCATTGTATTGAAATTTTAGAAGAAATATCTTCATATACATTTGTATAGTGTGAAGTTGCTATTGGAAGTGATAGGTGATGGTGGTGGTGGGTGGTGGAAAAGTGGTATAAAGTGTCGAAAAGCAAAGATGGTTGATATGGGTGGGTAAATAAAAATACTCAGTAGCAGCCAAACGTCTATAAAGGTCAAGGAGAATCATCCCAATTAAGAATGGGCAAAGCCTTCTCTTTATGTCCGAATCTTGTTTGTTCATTATTATCATTACATTTACAAATATACATCTAATAATAGAGATCTATATCTAATACCAAATTCCATACGTGTTTTTAACGTTTGTTACTGTCTTTTATAATTGAGAAATTCGAATACGACTAGTCAATATATTCATAATGATGGTTGATTTCTTTGAGCCTTTCTTCATGGACAGACCTCTATGGCATGGAGCTAGTAACTTGACCGTATGCCCTCCCATTATAAAAATTGCATCTTGCATTGTAGGTATTTGTAAATAGGAAACATCTTCTTTTGATATTATTGCAACTTAATTTATACTATTATTTATAGTATAACAAATTAGTGAAGACATCCAAAATTTCTTTTAAGGAAGTTAACAAGTGCCTTGCAATGTAATGTTTCAATCAAGAAATGGCCGATGCATCCCCCATTATTAACTTTTAGGTGTGACAAGACGTGGAGCATATAATGCTTTCAAAAAGAGACTAACAACTTTTACTCGTCAACAATAATACATGTTTTATACGGTTATATGTTGTGTAATAAAATATATACGATTACTATATATGATTAAAGTTTATTATAGATTTAACCCTACCTATTTAGAAACTACTGATTCCAATCCAGGCAAAAAGAAAAAACTATTATGAATGGGCATACAAAATAACATGTAATAAAAAGCAAGCTTTTTTTCTTAAATTCGATCCTCAGAACCTGTTAGACCCCGAGCAACTCAGTGATATAATCAGAGAGAATTTAGGGAAAAAACTCATAGGCTTGTCATTCAGAAAAGTCGAACCCAATACCTACTGACAAAAACAAACTTTTTCAATTTAAATAATTCAGTGTTATTTTTTTCCTTTATTGATTTCACTCGTGAAAACTCTCTAATAGTATTCAATACATTCGATTATAAATGCACATGTAAGCATGCTAAGGTCTATAACAATTGACAATGTTTGAAACTAGAGAGTATTAATTAGAATGAGATTTTATCTTTTTTTATAAATTAGAATCAATCTTTTAAGCTTTAACTTTGAAAGATTTAGGAGTTATTGCTTGAAGATTGATAACAAGCCATTTAGGTTTTTATTATTTATTTTTTTATACACTATAACAAGAAAAAAAAAATATGAGTCCTAACCCAGTGATTCGTTTATGGTGGGTTCAAGTCTTATATTTTTTGTCTCAATTTAAATGTTTTAGTTATTTTTAAGTAATTTTTCTTCAACTTTGAACATAAATATATATATTTGTTTCTAGATAAAATAAAACAAATATTAAAGTAAAACAAATAAAACAATAGGTTTATCTTCACTAAAAATCACCATGCATCATGAAAATCATCGTGCATCAATATATATATATAGTGTATGTTCGTGAATCTTCGTGCATTTTATCCAATGATCTAAGGGTCAAGATCTTGTCTTATTTATTTTACTTTAATACTTGTTTACAATAATTTTATGTTTTATATAATACTTGATGAAAATTATATCAATTAAAATACATTTAAACTCAATCTAGTCATATATTTCACATCAAGTATTATATAATACTAACAAAAATATTTACCATAAAAGTTTAAAAGAAAACACTTAAAAAGTCAAATCGAGTTATTTAAATTGTGAAGAATAAAATATAAGATCAGTAGTTGATAATTGGTTAAGAAATTTTTTTCTATAGCAACACTTACCAAGATTGATGATGGTTAAAACTCAGTATCAGTGTGATACTCTAAGGCCTCTCCCTAAGCGGTGTGTCGACCGCTCTTCGACACTTCATCCACCAAGACTCCATAGGGAGCAAGCTCGTCCACGTGTTCATCCTTCAAGCCGTTTCCACCCATCGATGCATGTAGACGAGGAGAAGTGGAACGTGGTGGGGGCCTGGTAACGTAAACAAAAAAAAAAAAATTCCTTTTTTTTTTTTTTTTTTGTTTTTGTTTTTTTATAACTTTTCATCTATATATACTTCACAATTTCTTTCATATTCTTCACACTATCAACAAAATCTTTCACTCTCACTCCATCTCTAAATCATGTCAAACAACGAAAATCAAATTAACGACATTTGGAATGCCTTTCTTGAAAACCCGATGCCGGCTATGTCGTCAACTAACCAAGGCCAAACAAGCCATTCTTCAACCTCATCCAACCCGCCCCCAATGGGTCCTCCACCCCCTTGCCTCGTTAACCCATTTTCTCAACCGTATTACAATCAAATTAACTACAATCCAATTATGGGTCAAAATTGGTCCGAGTCTCAACGTTTGGCGTTAGCCCAAGCCCAAATGCAAGCTCAAATGGCGTTTGACTTTCACCAACAACAATACATACCAAGAACCTCACAACCGCCATTGATTATCAATGAAAATGTCCCCGACAAAGATAGTGTCGCGTCTGCCGATGATGAAGATGAAGATGAAGTTGTGGAGGTGGGTCGTGGGAAGAGACGCGCCACAAAAAAACCGAGAGAGAAAAGGAACTGGGAGAATGATGATACACTGTTGTTGGCACGGTGTTGGGTGCATTGGTCGCAGGACCCGGTGGTGGGTAATAGTCAGACGGAGGGTGTTTTTTGGAAAAAAGTGGTGGAGATGTTCAACAAAGAAACGGCATACGCACCACGTACCAAGAGCCAAATACATGGCAAATGGAACAAGATTAAAAAGGGTGTTAAGGAATTTGGTGCGGCGTTGAAGAAGGTTAGCGAGCACGGCCGACAAAGTGGGGCGGATGAGCGACAGGTGTCTGATGCGGCTGTGAAACTATACAAGAAACAAACAGGGGAGAAATATTGGCATTACCAGAGTTGCTATGACCTTCTTAAAACCTTGTCCAACTTTTGGAATGAAAACGAGGCCACGGGTAGTCGACAAGCTCCGGCGGTAGATTTGACCGCCGATGATGTTCCATTAGGCGGGACCCCCATTCCCACTCCTACTCCCACTGTAACACCCGTCGTTTAAAAACTTGGATTTTTTTCAAAACTTTGCCAAACGGCGTTTAAAATAAGTGGAAAGGATCACTTTCAAAATCTGCCCCATCCGTAACGGATGGTACCTTTAAAATTTGGTGTTACTACTAGCATCATCAAAACAATAAAAGTAAATCCAAGCTTTGGCACCAACATGAATGCCACATTATTACAAGTCTTTAATCATAAATGAAATAGCCAAACATAAGGCTAAAGGAAGTCTAAGCGTTTAATGTCTTTGCTAAGCTTCTTTATTCGTCTACCCAAGTCTCACCAAGCTAATCCTTGCCTAGCTCACTTGATTATCCTGAAGGCACAACATTTTCAAAGAACAAGTGTTAGCTAATAAAATTAGCTAAGTAAGATAACATAACTTGAAAACGTTTGCCCATTTCATATATTAACAAAATCCGCATTTTAAGTTAATATCACACACATACATAACATCATAAGATACACATTAGGTTCAACATGTCCTAAAGTGTGCCTATACTTTCTTTCTTCATCTTTCTTTCTTTATTTCTTTGCCAAGACGTAGGCTAAGTGACTTATGCCACTTACATAGGGATGTGGGGTTGTATGTAGGCGGTCATAGACCATACATGGAGTCCTCACACCCGACATGATGGGTAAACCATAAGGTGGTCCATCGGCGTCGTTAAGGAATGACAAAGTCAATCCAACTGAATAAACCGTTTATGCCTTTACGCATTGGTGATTAGTTACTCCACCCGGAATACTCAAACGTAACTATGCCACAAGGAGCAACTCAAGTGACCACGTACGCACCAGCCCCGAAGAGCTAGCACGGGTTAAGCTTAACACAAGACTTTACATAATGCTCGAGACTTTAATCGCTTAATTAGTTTAGGCTACTCTTTCACCTAAGCTAATCACATATCATCTTTTACTTTAGGGCCCTTAACGTGCACGTGAACATGACAATCCTAATCAAGGACTAGTGACTAGGTGATCAAGCCACACATGCAAGCATATATCATATCATTTCATCATTTCATGCATTTATAATCATTTCATCATTTCATGCATTTATAATCATTTCATCATCTCATGCATATATACTTACCACATACCATTGCAACCTGCATATGAATGTTAATCATCATAAACGGTAAGTAATATATCCCTTTGCAACCTCCCATAGTCACCCATGAACATAAAATGTACATACATATTCAATTGGAAGGTTTAACTTATGAAAACGTGATTTGTTGTACCAACAGGTGACAAAAAATGTTATCTTACCTCGGTACAGCTTACCAACAAGTTAAAAGTATCTTATAGTGCTTGCTAAGTGCTCCCGACAACCTAGAACGAGTATAAGATCGAAATATAAGCTAAACGAAATGTTTTGTGAAAACTGGACAAGAGGTGCGTCGCACCTCCACATGGTGCGTCGCATAAATCGATCAGAAAATTCTGAACATAAGTAGGTGCGCCGCACCTACTCCTTGGTGCGTCGCACAAATCTATCAGAAAATTCTGAATAGATGCAGGTGCGCCGCACCTACCCATTGGTGCGCCGCATATCGGGCTTTTGACTGAAATCCATTTTTCATTTTGGGCTGTGGTGCGTCGCACCACCCTCCTGGTGCGTCGCACCTGGAGTGTCGACCAGAAACCTAATTTTTGTTCTTTGATCAAACGAATTCCATACGAACCCATACCCCAAATCCAACCTGGGGACTTAAAATTAATCCTTTTAATTGCACTTTCATCAACTTAAACCATCCTATTAATCCCTTAATCCTTTACATCATAAATCAATCATTAAAACACCCGAATAACATGAATTCGATAAACGTTTGATCAAATAACCCAACCCAAACCCTATGGACTAGATTATAACTCATCTATGACTCATAAGATCAGAATTCAAAGATAATATTACCTATATTACCTGTAGATGACTTAGAGGATCCAAGATCTAATCAAAACTTGATCAATACGGCACGAATCGATTGAATCTTGAGGGAAACTTGTCTTGGGGATTGAGGGGATCGGTTGAGAGGTTTCACACACACAAGAGCAGGTGTTTTATGACAATTAGGGCTGCCTAATTGCTCCCTAACCCCTGGCCACCAAACTCAAACTTACACTTAAGACCCCTCAACTCTTCAACTTAACGTTCTTAGCTTAACTTTCTACCGGGAGTCTTAACATACTAACAAGCACTTTATAACTTAACTTTACTTTCATTAATCAACATATTTGTCATTTCATATTAAACGTCTAAGCATTTAATCACATAATCTCATATAGGGCACATAAACATAATAGACTTAACGTTAACTAACGGAAAGTCAAATAGTCAAACATAAAACGTTTGGGATGTTACAATTACCTCCCCCTTAAGAGGATTCCGTCCTCGGAATCGCCTCAGGAGCAAACAAATCTGGATATTTCTCTTTCATCACCGCCTCGGTCTCCCAAGTTAAACTTTCACCGTGGTTATGCTTCCATTTAATCAACACGAGATCAATCAACTTTCGGCGAAGTTTCTTTTGCTTTCTTTCGAGTATCGCTACTGGTTCATCCACTATTCTTTTCTGAGGATTAATGCTCACATCCTCAATTGGAATAACACTCGACTCATTGGCCAAACACTTCCTCAAATACGAAACGTGAAATGTGTGGTGAATTCCATCCAATTCTGGGGGTAGTTCCAATTGATAAGCTACATCCTTGATACGTTTCAGAATTTTGAAAGGTCCTATGAAACGTGGGCTTAGCTTTCCCTTCTTTCCAAAACGAATTACTCCTTTCCATGGGGAAACTTTCAGCATTACCAAATCACCAACTTGGAACTCAATTGGCTTCCTTTTCTTGTCGGCATAAGTCTTTTGTCGTTCTCTAGCCACACAAAGTGCTTCCTTTGCCACATTAACTTTTTCAGCTGAGATTTCAATGATTTCAGGACCCGTAAACTGCTTTTCACCGGGTTCCATCCAACAACTCGGAGTCCTACATCTCCTACCATAAAGCATTTCAAATGGTGGCATTCAATACTTGCATGGTGGCTGTTATTATAAGTGAATTCGATCAATTTCAAGTGTTCATCCCATGCTCCACCATACTCTAATACACAAGCTCTCAACATGTCTTCCAACGTTTGTATGGTCCTTTCACTTTGCCCATCAGTTTGAGGGTGATAGGCGGTGCTTAAATTAATTCTAGTACCTAACTCTCGCTGAAGACCCTTCCAAAAGTTAGACACAAATCTCGTGTCTCGGTCTGAAACAATGGATAAAGGAACACCATGCTTTGCTACGATCTCATCCACATACATCTTTGCCATCTTAATTAGTGGTACATCTTGTCTTGTTGCCAAGAAATGAGCACTCTTTGTCAATCTATCCACAATAACCCATACCATGTCATTTCCTTTCGGTGTTCTTGGTAGTTTGGTCACAAAATCCATAGTAATATGGTCCCATTTCCATTCCGGAATCTCCAATTGATGCAACATTCCATATGGCTTTTTGTGATCAGCTTTCACACGTGCACAAGTCAAACATCTTTCAACAAAATGAGCAACTTCTCCCTTAATGTTTGGCCACCAATAGATGGGCTTCAAATCTGCATACATCTTGGTAATACCGGGATGGACTGAATATCTTGACCTATGAGCTTCTTCAAAGATCAACTCTCGATTACCACCAAGTAATGGTACCCAAATTCGACCCTTATATGTCTTAAATCCACGCTGTTCGTCTCCATCACAAGTCTTTTCTTCTTTCCAATGCTTTCATTATCGATATTATCCTTCATTAAAGCCTTAACTTGGGCTTCCTTGATGCGGTCGAGTAACCCCGACTTTGCTTGAACAACCATGCTCATCAATTTACAAGAAAAATTCTGCACTTTCCTACTTAGTGCATCCGCCACCACATTGGCTTTACCGGGATGATATTTAATCTCACAATCATAATCTTTCAGAAGTTCCATCCATCTCCTTTGCCTTACATTCATTTCCTTTTGTGAGAACACATATTGCAAACTCTTATGATCCGTATACAAGGTACATTTGGTGCCATATAAGTAATGCCTCCACAACTTCAAAGCAAACACCACTGCAGCCAATTCAAGATCATGGGTCGGGTAATTCTTTTCATGAGGCTTCAACTGACGTGAAGCATATGCAATAACTTTGTCCCTTTGCATAAGGACACAACCCAAACCTGAAATAGAAGCATCACTATACACCACAAGATCATCAGTACCTTCGGGTAAGGCTAGGACAGGAGCTTCACATAACTTTGTCTTAAGCGTTTGAAAGGCCTTTTCTTGAGCTTCCGTCCATAAAAACTTTACTCCTTTCTTTGTCAATTCAGTCATTGGCTTAGCTGTTCGGGAGAAATCTTGAATAAACCTTCTATAATAGCCAGCTAACCGAGAAAACTCTTAATCTCCGTGGGTGTCTTTGGCTGTTCCCATTTAGATACAGCTTCAATCTTGGCGGGATCAACTTTAATACCTTCAGAAGAGATAACATGCCCGAGAAATTGAACTTCTCGGAGCCAGAATTCACACTTGGAGAACTTTGCATATAACTTTTTCTCCCTAAGAACCTCAAGAACAGCTCTTAAGTGCTCACGGTGCTCGGCTTCAGACTTTGAATAAATTAGAATATCGTCAATGAAGACAATCACAAAATGATCTAAGAATGGGCGACATACCCGATTCATTAAATCCATAAAAGCGGCTGGAGCATTTGTCAACCCAAAAGGCATGACAAGAAACTCATAGTGCCCATAACGTGTACGAAAAGCTGTCTTGGCCACATCTTCCTTTTTGACTTTTAATTGATGGTAGCCAGACCGCAAATCAATCTTAGAGAAGTAAGAAGCACCATGGAGCTGATCAAAAAGATCATCAATACGCGGGAGAGGATACTTATTCTTAACCGTTCGCTTATTCAGCTCACGGTAGTCTATACACATGCGCATAGAACCGTCTTTCTTTTTGACAAAAAGAACCGGAGCTCCCCAAGGCGAGGAACTTGGTTGTATGAAACCTTTGTCAAGTAGCTCTTGAAGCTGGGACATTAACTCTTTCATTTCTGTAGGAGCTAAACGATATGGTGCTTTTGCAACAGGAGTAGCACCGGGTACGAGATCAATCTGAAAGATGACCTCTCGGTCGGGAGGAATACCGGGAAGATCATCCGGAAAGACATCAGAAAATTCAGAAACTACATCAACATTAGGGATCGGAGACTTCTCTTTTCGTGTATCGATAACATAGGCAAGAAAGTGATTCTTGTTATGCCGAATGCAATTGAGAGCCTTCATCAAATTAATAATCTTTATGCTCCCCTTCTTCTTATCTCCATAAACGGAAATGACCTCACCATCCGGAGTAGCGAATCGTACGACCTTTTGAGAACATATAATGGTAGCATCATTTTGAGACAACCAGTCCATACCTATCACTATATCAAAACCGGCTAGAGTGGTAGGCAATAATTGAACCGGAAAAGAGCGACCTTCAATCTCAATAGAACAATCATCATAACCTACTTGAATGTCACTAATGGTACCGTTAGCAATTTCAACCTCTATAGAGCAATCAAGAGGAGTAGTGACCCTATCAAGCTTAGGAGCAAATAAAGTGGACACAAAAGATCTATTTGCACCCGAATCAAAAAGTACAGAAGCAGGTTTTGAGTTAACAAGAAATGTACCGCTTACTACCTCGTCGTTATCCTTGGCAGCTTCGACTGTCAGCTGAAAGGCTCGAGCTTTAGGCTTTTGGACAACCGTCTTCTTTCCATCATCTCTTCCTTGTGGGCAATCCTTGATGAAATGACCGGTTTGTTGACACCGATAACACTTTGGCTTGTCCTTGCATCTTGAAGTAGGATGACCCGTACCACCACAAGTATCACACCTTCGGGTCTTATCTGAACATGGACCTGAGTGAGGCGCCTTACAAGTACCACACCAATTCTTTGGCTTTGCATAGCTGCTGCCCCCACCTCTTGAAGATGGACTTTTCTTGAACTTCCTATTAGATCCATTTGACCCATCATGCTTCCTTTTTGAACCTGATTGCTTATCATCATTAGCTTTCCCTACAACCTTTTCACCCTTGAAATCATCATCCAACCTCTTGGACTCCTTAATCGCAGCAGACAATGTAATATGTTGTCTACAAAGGCCACGATAGCTAGCGGGAAGACCATCACAGTAAGCTTCAACCTGATCCACATCTCTACGAACCAAGTGACCAACAAACTTAAGCTTTTCCATAAATGAGTGGGCATACTCAGTTATGGCACCCGGCTTAGCTGTTAAAGCTCTGAATTCTTTCTCAATCAACCTCAGTTCACGAGTACCCACGTATTCTTCCAAGAACTTCTCCTTAAAGGTACCCCAAGGCATAATAGCTAGCACCTCGGGGGTCAAAGAAATAGTAGCAAACCTCCACCAATTACGAGCATTCTTCTTCAACATACGGGAAGCACACAATACCTTCATATCCTCAGGGCAATAACATGAAGTAAACACAACCTCGATATCATCCAACCATTCCATGGCACCTACAGCATCTAGAGTACCATCAAATGCCTTTGCTCCACATTTCTGAAAGCTCTCATACTTAAAGTTACTAGTACGAGGAGCGACTACAACACGAGGCTCCACCACATTATTAACACCATTCACATTAGCAACAACATTTTCAGGAGCAACTTGTGACCTTACCATTGATGGCTCAGTACGGTTTGAGCGGTTGGAGTAATTCCCATCCGTATGCTCATCCCGTTGCAAGCTAGCTTCTTTCAGCCCTAAGTTGATTCAACTCCTCTTCATTTCTCAACAAAAGAGCTCGAATAGCCCTAAACTCTTCATGCATTTCAGCTTGAGTAGGAACTTGCTCAATCACAGGGTTAGCTCTATCAATTTCAGACCTTGTAGGTTGTGCACCCGAAAGTGGTCTTCGAGGAGGCCTTAGGTTAACACCATTTCCAGTCCCTTTTGGATTAGCCGGAGCATCGCTAGCATTAGCTCCATCTCTTTGACTACTAGCACGGGTATTAACCATCTTTCTACAATTTTAGTGACGAATGTTAGAGATGAATCGAATGAGAACAATGTAAGGTTAGGCCTACTTAATTACACAAGCATACCATAATCGTATATAAGCCATAAACCTACACTCACTCTCATCCCAACCCGTCCTAAACGTATTTTCATCATAAAGCTAAAGCATTACTACTTAAGCCAATCATTTCTCGTACGGTTTAAGTCCAAAATCCTAAGGTCTTGGTCGAATTTTGGTTCACTTAAACCATTCTCTGATACCAACTTGTAACACCCGTCGTTTAAAAACTTGGATTTTTTCAAAACTTTGCCAACGGCGTTTAAAATAAGCGGAAAGGATCACTTTCAAAATCTGCCCCATCCGTAACGGATGGTACCTTTAAAATTTGGTGTTACTACTAGCATCATCAAAACAATAAAAGTAAATCCAAGCTTTGGCACCAACATGAATGCCACATTATTACAAGTCTTTAATCATAAATGAAATAGCCAAACATAAGGCTAAAGGAAGTCTAAGCGTTTAATGTCTTTGCTAAGCTTCTTTATTCGTCTACCCAAGTCTCACCAAGCTAATCCTTGCCTATCTCAACTTGATTATCCTGAAGGCACAACATTTTCAAAGAACAAGTGTTAGCTAATAAAATTAGCTAAGTAAGATAACATAACTTGAAAACGTTTGCCCATTTCATATATTAACAAAATCCGCATTTTAAGTTAATATCACACACATACATAACATCATAAGATACACATTAGGTTCAACATGTCCTAAAGTGTGCCTATACTTTCTTTTTTCATCTTTCTTTCTTTATTTCTTTGCCAAGACGTAGGCTAAGTGACTTATGCCACTTACATAGGGATGTGGGGTTGTGTGTAGGCGGTCATAGACTATACATGGAGTCCTCACACCCGACATGATGGGTAAACCATAAGGTGGTCCATCGGCGTCGTTAAGGAATGACAAAGTCAATCCAACTGAATAAACCGTTTATGCCTTTACGCATTGGTGATTAGTTACTCCACCCAGAATACTCAAACGTAACTATGCCACAAGGAGCAACTCAAGTGACCACGTACGCACCAGCCCCGAAGAGCTAGCACAGGTTAAGCTTAACACAAGACTTTACATAATGCTCGAGACTTTAATCGCTTAATTAGTTTAGGCTACTCTTTCACCTAAGCTAATCACATATCATCTTTTACTTTAGGGCCCTTAACGTGCACGTGAACATGGCAATCCTAATCAAGGACTAGTGACTAGGTGATCAAGCCACACATGCAAGCATATATCATATCATTTCATCATTTCATACATACATAATCATTTCATCATTTCATGCATTTATAATCATTTCATCATCTCATGCATATATACTTACCACATACCATTGCAACCTGCATATGAATGTTAATCATCATAAACGGTAAGTAATATATCCCTTTGCAACCTCCCATAGTCACCCATGAACATAAAATGTACATACATATTCAATTGGAAGTTTAACTTATGAAAACGTGTTTTGTTGTACCAACAGGTGACAAAAAATGTTATCTTACCTCGGTACAGCTTACCAACAAGTTAAAAGTATCTTATAGTGCTTGCTAAGTGCTCCCGACAACCTAGAACGAGTATAAGATCGAAATATAAGCTAAACGAAATGTTTTGTGAAAACTGGACAAGAGGTGCGTCGCACCTCCCACATGGTGCGTCGCATAAATCGATCAGAAAATTCTGAACATAAGTAGGTGCGCCGCACCTACTCCTTGGTGCGTCGCACAAATCCATCAGAAAATTCTGAATAGATGCAGGTGCGCCGCACCTACCCATTGGTGCGCCGCATATCGGGCTTTTGACTGAAATCCATTTTTCATTTTGGGCTGTGGTGCGTCGCACCACCCTCCTGGTGCGTCGCACCTGGAGTGTCGACCAGAAACCTAATTTTTGTTCTTTGATCAAACGAATTCCATACGAACCCATACCCCAAATCCAACCTGGGGACTTAAAATTAATCCTTTTAATTGCACTTTCATCAACTTAAACCATCCTATTAATCCCTTAATCCTTTACATCATAAATCAATCATTAAAACACCCGAATAACATGAATTCGATAAACGTTTGATCAAATAACCCAACCCAAACCCTATGGACTAGATTATAACTCATCTATGACTCATAAGATCAGAATTCAAAGATAATATTACCTATATTACCTGTAGATGACTTAGAGGATCCAAGATCTAATCAAAACTTGATCAATACGGCACGAATCGATTGAATCTTGAGGGAAACTTGTCTTGGGATTGAGGGGATCGGTTGAGAGGTTTCACACACACAAGAGCAGGTGTTTTATGACAATTAGGGCTGCCTAATTGCTCCCTAACCCCTGGCCACCAAACTCAAACTTACACTTAAGACCCCTCAACTCTTCAACTTAACGTTCTTAGCTTAACTTTCTACCGGGAGTCTTAACATACTAACAAGCACTTTATATCTTAACTTTACTTTCATTAATCAACATATTTGTCATTTCATATTAAACGTCTAAGCATTTAATCACATAATCCCATATAGGCACATAAACATAATAGACTTAACGTTAACTAACGGAAAGTCAAATAGTCAAACATAAAACGTTTGGGATGTTACAACCCACCCCCACCCCGGCCCCATTTGAGGCCTTATTTGGGTCAGACCCCATTAGGCGACCACGGGGTCGTAACGTTAGCCGTAGGTTGTCTAGTTCATCCGATGCCACATCGGGTCGATCTTCGGGTTCTGAAACGGCTCAACAGATTAGTTCTTATCTTCAAGAACAAAAAGATGCTTTGCGACGGGCCGAGATTAGAGATGCCATGAAGTTTTTGGCGAAACCAATTCCTACGGGCTTGTCGGCAAACGACTTTGAAGCACATATGAGATATCGCCAATACTTGCAAGAGAACTTCGGTAGCTCGTTTTATGCACCGGCGGCAACGGCGCCACCGCCGGCTCCTAGCCACGACCCGGAGGAGGACGAGAACGACCAGACCGCCGACGACGAGTAGTTAATGTTTAATTGTAATGTTTTTTTTTATTTAGTTGTAATGTTTTATTATTAATAAAATTAAGTTTAGTTTTAATTTTGTGTAAATATAAAATAAAATAAATAAAAAGTGTGGAAGAGTAGTGGAAGAGGGGTTATAGGGAGTGATTGTGGAAGAGGTGGATGAAGAGAGAGAAAAGCTGATGTGGCAGTGTGGAAGAGGGGTGGGGTGTTCTAGCTTAGGGAGAGGCCTAAGAGCATCTCAAATGGTAACTTGATCAAAAGCTTTTTTTTTTTTTGTTAAAAAAAGTCTTTCAAAAACTTTTTACCATTGAAGAAGATGACTTATTTATAGAATAGGTTGAAGTTTTTCAACATATTGCTAAAAATAAACACTCTCTCTTATATTATGTAACACCCCAAGCTAGGCCCGGGATATTACTGAAATTATATAGCACACAGTGAAATTATCGTAGAACATAAACTACATGAATTAAAAGGATTCGGTGAACCCAAACCAACATTTAAGGTACAAGATGCAAAATAAACAAGAAGTCATCAACGGGTTCAAAACAAATCAATACAACTAAATCCAAATGGTTCTAAGCATAAGCCCTAAGAGTGCAAATGGATCACGGATCCATGAAGTCCCAGTCCAAGTCCTAGCAGGATCAACATGTCATCAAGTCTCCAATTTCACCCGAATACCTGAAAAGTGCACTAAACAAGGTCAACAATAGGTTGGTGAGTTCGTAGTGATGAATCACAAGGAAACATCAATAACAGCTAAACTAAGTAGTAGATAAAGGTGAGCAAGGTCTTACGAGCAGCCTGTGGTCATCACAAAACAACAAGTTAGGTGTGCCTTAATGCACAACCTTGTATCACAATAATATCAATGATTATGCGAAATAATAAGGATGCATGAAGTAAACGTGCATGAGATATGTCAAAGCAATGTATGAGTGCATAACATGTGTGTCTCACAACATCATCAAATGCAACGATACTCATGATGTCGTCGACCCGACCAACGTGGCATCTCAATATCATCAAGTATGTATGTCTACATACTCGGGGTCTGTGTACGTCCCGCACATGCAACGATACTAATGATGTCATCGACCTGACATCATGGCATCTCAAAATCATCGAGTATATACATCTATATCTGTGTACGTCCCGTACATAATATCAAGTACTTGAAAGTACTTGGCTCCACAATCGTGGTGTCTCGTGTCTCAACAACGTGTAACAAGTATCTCAATATGTGAAAAGTATAAACAAAAGTCAAGTATAACAATACGTGAGTGTCTGACTCAATCATAAGTCCACGAGTCCAACAAATCACCATGTACATACACTTCATACGTTACATTCAAAGAATCATAAATGCTTATATATAGGGTCACCCGCAGCCTTCCCACCACATCTATAACCCTTTGAAGGCTCATCGTCTTCCATGTATGCACAACTACCTTAATCACAACACATAATATAAACAAATGCATAATAAACCAACAATCAAGTCAAACCGTCAATAAGTCAATCAAACAAGTATGTGTGCACTTTCCAGCCCGAATCTCAATTGAGTAGTGAGCTACAGAATTCACCTTGATCGGCAATAAGGAGCTAAGATCGAGATAAGATGAGATTATAATCGTTCGATAAGCTCCACGTGTCCAAAACCTATAATTATATTTAATAAATGCATTATTATACCATATCATGACATTTTCAAGTCTTAGTTTGAGTTCTAGGAATGACTCTCGACTTTGAACGGTGTTTGTGACATGTACAAGACACTAAAGAAACTAAGAAAGAGTTTATAAGACAGCTCGAAGTGTCCCTAGAAAAAGAGAAGTGAAGCAAGGAAAGTAGTTCAGAAAATCAAGTGAAACAGAGCTCAGGTGCGTCGCACTCGCAGACTGTGTCGCAGTCCAACTGCGCCGCACCACCACCGCTGCGCCGCATTTAAACGGTCGAGGAGTCCATTGCGTCGCAGCCAAGCCACTGCGCCGCAGCCAAACTTGCGATGGATACACTGCGCCGTAGCCACAAAGCTACGCCGCATCCCACTCAGGTGCACCAGCAAGTGGATCTTGAGCCAAACACGACCAAACACACCCACAACACCCATTTTGACCCCAAAATCGATTTGTGATGATTCAAAACCCGTTTTCATACATTGTTAGACTTAAATGAACATGAAAAACCATAACCCACTTCAAATCTCATTCCATAACATCAAAAATCATGACCAAATCCTTACAAACCCAAACCAAACCCTAATATATTTGACCCGAATTGTGACCCAAGAAGACTTAGATTCGACTAGAAACATGATAATTAGTATAAAATGATTAATTTGGGATAGATTTGACTTACCAAAACCTTCTCCAAAGTGTTGAACCCGTTTTTGACCCGAATGAAGAGTTTTCTTTCACCTTGTGACCCAAATTTGAGATATGTTGTTTAGAGGAGGATGGAGATGATATTTCTAATTTAAATCTAACCCAACAACATTAAATGATGATGATAAATTAGAGAGAGTGAATGAGAGTGTGTGTTCTTGCAAGAGATATAGAAAGAGAAGAAGAGATAGAAATGAATGGATGGATAAGGAAGGGTGTAAGAATTTTGGAGGGATAAGGCTGGGTAGGATCCATGGGTCATGGGTTCAGGGTCTTGGGAATAGGTCGACCCAAGAGTAAACCAATCATATTTTCTAGTTAAATAAACGTCGCCAAGCATCGTCTGAATCAAATATGTCGGCTAATCGACACCCATCTAGCATTTAACACGTCACTAAATCCCAAAATGAATTCAATTATGTCATTTAGTAAGTTCGTTAGTCAAATTTCATATAAGATCAAACGAGTCAAAACCGCGGATGTTACAATATATTTAATTGAAATATAATGATTCTCCTTATTAAAAAAGTCTTTCAAAAGTTTTTTTACCATTGGAGTAAAAAAAATATCAATAAATTTTTATAAGAATGTTTTTGCACAACAACTTTACCATTGTAGATGCTCTAGACTGGACACATGCTTTTAGTTGCATGTCGTGCATCCCTATTATTTTTTCATTTTTCAAAATTTTAGTTACAGAAAAAAGTTTTCAAATATCTTTTTTTCTATTAGCCAATGTTTATAAAGTTAAAATAAACATACTGGATCTGTCATGAGTGTTTGAAATCTAGTAGGATTTTAAAATGGTTGAAAAAACTTTAACTTGTTAAAAAAAAAAACTTTAAACGACAATCAATTATCAATAGGAGTATCATGTTAACCACTTGGTTTTAGATCAAGTGGCCATTTGGGTCCTCTTTGGGGGTTTTGGGGGAGGAGACGTTGACTTGGAGACCAGAGATCGAATCTCAATTTTTCATGGTTTCGGTCATTTACCTCTTCGGACGCGTGTGAGCCGTGTTATCGCACCCTTGGTCTCCAGGGGTGCCTTCGGGTTCCAACTCTAGCATACTGCCCGCTTGGATGTCACTGCTAGGGTTCGAATCACTAACCAACTAACACGCCGTTCTAAACAAATAAATAAATAAATAATGGTATCATGTTAAGGGTTTTTTAGAATTATATTAGGTTCGATGGATAAGAAGTTGAATGTATTTCTTTATTATTAAATCACAAATATAACTTTTTTGCTTTTTATAATCTTATATTATTTTTCTAGATCACATAATCATAAAAAATAACTAAAAAGTACATGTATAATGCGATGGTTTTTAAATATGTCGTCTAAGAACCGGTTATTAATATGGTGGTGGTGTAGGTTGTGATAGTGCTAATGATGGCACAGATGGTTCGACGGACCCGAAAGGAAAAACCAGATTATTTTTCGTATAATTAAACATTAAAACAAAATTGGAGTAAAATAAAATGTTGTTCAAAAAAAAGGAAAGAAAATAACTATACTTTTGAGTGAAACTTATATAATGTAAACGTGCTTTTGAAATATACACTTTAACATTAAGCAAAATGATAAATTTTTCTAATATATTTTAGAGTAAATTACACTTTTCGTCCCTAAACTTGGCACATTTTTCACTTTTCGTCCCTAAAGTTTAAAAATTACAATTTTGACCTTAAACTTGGCAGAATTTTGCAATTGACGTCCTTTGGCCATACGACGTTAATTTTCAGCCGTTAAGTCCCACACGTGCAAAACACGTGAGGGACTAAAAGTGCAAAAGGTGACTAGTTCAGGGACGAAAACTGAAATTTACATTATATATTGTCATCATCTTCATCTTCTCCGGCTGAGTGGCCGGAAAATTCGCCGGAAAACTTAAAATGCTGATATCTCACTCGTTTCTTCGAATTAGACCACGAAACCACCACCAAAAATTAATTTCCGCACGAATCCTAACCAAAAGATTTCAGATTCAACACTTGCCGGAAAACTCAAAATCTCGCCGGAAAACGAACTGCCGACCAAACTCAACGAAATGAAGAAATCATCACATCAACATGCTCAGAATTCTATCGCGAATAAAACCTTGTGATTTCCAGATCGATTTGAGACAGAAGATCAGTAACATGAAACCATGACGATTTGTTGCTTGATCTAAATCCAATGTGGAGTGTATCACTAGACTTATGAGAGTCTTCTTTCTTGTTTTGGGGTTAAAAATCAATTTCTACAAGTCTAATCTTTATGGAAGCAGTGTTGATGACCCGAAATTTCTGAGCTAGCGGATAAACTACATTGTAAGTCATACTTTTCCTTTCACGTATTTGGGTCTTAAGGTATTTATTCAAGAGTTGGAAACCAGTATTTGATTTAGTGGAGGCACGAATCTCGTTATGGAAGACCTTGGTTTTATCTAATTGGAGGGCGGGTTACTCTATTACGCTCGGTTTTTGTGACCACGGTATTTTGAGTTTTCCGGCAAGTGTTGAATCTGAAATCTTTTGGTTAGGATTCGTGCGGAAATTAATTTTGAGAAGTTTGGTGGTGGTTTCGTGGTCTAATTCGAAGAAACGAGTGAGATATCGGCATTTTAAGTTTTCCGGCGAATTTTCCGGTCACTCAGCCGGAGAAGATGAAGATGATGACAATATATAATGTAAATTTCAGTTTTCGTCCCTGAACTAGTCACCTTTTGCACTTTTAGTCCCTCACGTGTGGGACTTAACGGCTGAAACTTAACGCCGTATGGCCAAAGGACGTCGATTGCAAAATTCTGCCAAGTTTAAGGTCAAAATTGTAATTTTTAAACTTTAGGGACGAAAAGTGAAAAACGTGCCAAGTTTAGGGACGAAAAGTGTAATTTACTCTATATTTTAAAAAAATAAAAAATAAATAACTACTTTTGAGTTTTGAGTGAAACTTATATATTTCTTAATCTAATCTTTGGATTTTATTAATTGTCCTCATCGGATTTTGTTAAAAAAGATTTAGAATCATTTATGTAAGAGACATTATTATTTTTTTACATATTAAATTTCTAATGAAGACACTAAACATAATAATCATCAAATTATAAAAATTATTCGTTCGTACAACTTGGCGTGGTCTTCCTCTTCCCCTGTCTAATATCTCTGTACCCATTCCACCACTGCACTCCACGCTTTTCCTTTTCATCTATGTTTTCTTCTTTTGCCCTTTTCTTTAATCTTTAACAACAAATACAGTGGCGGATGGGACGTTGGCTTGAAGACCCGAAAGCGAATCTTGATTCCTTGTGGTTTCGAGCATTTACCTATTGAGTGTATGAGTAGACGTGTTATCACTCCTGTTGTGCAGGAGTGTCCGAATTTCAACTTCCAACATATTGCACATCTTGAATGTCACTGTTGGGTTCGAATCATTAATATCTAATACTTGTCATTCTAAAAAAAATCAACATAATAATTATTCTCTTATAATCTTATATATTGATTTTAGCAAGTGTGATGATTAAACTTCAAAGTGTGAAAGAACATTATGAGAATATATACATTTTTAAATATAGTAGTAGTGCTATTTAAATTCATTTTAATGATATTTTTTTATTTATTATACAGTAGTAATTAACTAGATTTAGTCTGGTGTGAAATCAACGTGTTAATTATCTCACATATTTGAGATAATATTAAATATATTTAACAAAAAACACTTGTGAATTTAAATGTACAATTATATAAAAAAAAGCCGTAAATTGTAAAAGAATGTTTTAATTATAAATTAAATTTTAATTATAATTATGACATCATCAATGTTCAATTTGATAAAATTAATAGCTGTGATTGGTCAATAAATTATTAATTCAGTTGTCTTTTAGTATATTTAAAGATTATATTATTATTAATGTTTCAATTATTATTATTTAAAAAAATTAAAAGTTGTAAATTGTGATGAGAAAAAAATGTAAATTATATTTATGACATGTGGTGATTTAACTAACTTAGGGCATACACAATGGTAAAATTTGAAAAGCTTTTTTGCCAAAATATGTATAAAAGTGTGTAAGAGGTTTTTTTAAGAAACTTTCCATCCCAATGGTAAATAGCTTTTGAAACTAAAAGTTGCATATAATATAATTTTTAAAATAAAAGAGAAAATGAAAATCTTATTATTTACTAACATATTGGCTTCTTCAACCTATTCTTATTATAAAGTAATATATTTTATTTAATTTTAAGCTTTCAAAAGCTTTTAACTATTGGAGTACATAGTTTTTTTATGAAAAAACCTCTTGCATACTGTTACAAATATTTTGGCAAAAAAGCTTTTCACATCTTATCATTGGAGATGCTCTTAGAGAAATTGAGAGCTTTAATTGGTCAATAGAGTTCTCGATAAATCCTCGATGAGAAACCTATATCACACAGACATCGAGAGAGGAAAACTCATTCAGACTCGTTATATGTGTAAAGTAAATATATGTCGTTATCCCCAAACATGCCTAAATAGAACTCAAACTTAATATCTTTTGTGATAAGATAGAACTCCTTACCACTACTATTTAGTGATGGTTAAAGGCTTCATATTACTAGTTCAATAACTTTAGTCACTGCAAAATAAAGCAAAACTTTCTAACATTAACATATTAATAGCTTTTCATGCATTATGATATACATATTTAGAAAAGGGTGTAGTGTATTCAAAAATATATTTAATCTTTGAAACAAGAAAGCATAGATTCATAAGTGTTACTTTCATAGTCTCAAATTTATCCTTAAACTATCGGGTATGGATGTAAGTGAACTAAACGTTCAATTACAAACAGTTCATAAATCCTTTGGTAGGAAGTTCATTCGTATTTGGTCGTTTAGTTAAATGAATGAAAACGAATAAAAAAGTCATCTGTTTAGTTAAATGAACGAACATGAACAAAGCTCTCGTTCGTTCATTTATGTTTATGAACGTTCAATAATCTTCGTGAACGTTCGTTCGTTTATGTTCGTGAACATTTGTTCGTTTAGGTTCGTTTATATGTAATCATAGGTTGTATATATAGCTATGCTATATATAGCTGTGATATAATATATTTTATATATATATATTATATACGAGTAATGATATATTCTTCTAACCATCTTCCGAATAATCCTCTAATGTTTTAACTTCATGTCAAGTGTAATTCCACTCTCATCTTTTGATTATGCTATGTATCATGATCATATTTTTAGAAGGATTTTTAAATGATAGATTAGAAGGATTAGTCATTTTGTTTCAAAATATAATATCTAACTATACACGTATTAATATAAATACTTATTTTTGAACGGTTCGATTTGAATTTTAGGTTAAACGGTCTAGACCCAAAAATTGAACACCCCTCGACACTAATCCATGGGACCCGACAAATCAAATCTTTAGAGAAATGCATGTGGCTCAAACAAATGTCCCAAAAAACTGAAAAACAGATGCAAAACAAACAACACAATGGCTACAAATAAACAATGATCGTTAGAATTGTTTGGTGGTCACACAAGATAGTTAAAGACATGAAAACAATCACACGAGGATTACATGTATACAAACAATATATCGTTTAAACATTTTATAAAGATGATCTAACTTATATATATCGCGTCACGATCGTGACAATTTCCAACGCAAGTTGTAAACAACGACTACTCAAATCTATTGGTAAAAACGAAGAGACAGAAGAGGGTCCTTGAGAGAGTATCATGGGAAGTCCAATAATATTGGTGGTCTAGACATGTCTCTTAAAGCAAAGGTATTGTTAACGGAAATATGACACAACACAACCCACACTTAACAAACCTTTGAAAAAAATAAAAGTATTAGTGGAGAACACTTTCATCTTGTTCCTTAATACAAGGATGATCATTGATCAACACACCCTTATCGTACCAAAGTGAAAACTTAAATGTTTTCCTACTCATTGTTTTGATCTTTCGTATTGAGTGCAATAATAATGAATATAAAAAAGAGAGTCATATTGTTCGAAAATTTAAGAGTTACGATATTGGGTGGGTGGTAGTTCGGATTAAATGGGAATCTTTTGATAATGCATACTTGTAGACATATTCAAGAAAAGATTAAGTTGTTCTATTTGGCAAATTAGATAGATGAGCGACACACCAAGAAGCTAGTAACAACTTAGAATTTTGTCACCAAACGAATATAGTGACAAACTTTATGTTTATGTTGTTGGTGACAAGTAATTTATTTCCGTCACAGATTGTTTTTTTTTTCTTGTATCGATACTTTTCTACAACGTGTGACAAATTGATGACAAAAGATCAAAACCCGTAGACAGTCAAATTGACTATTTATGAAATTGTGCATTGAAAATAAAGCCGTGAAAGGTTGTGAACATCCGGCCGGTTTCATATACATTCGTGTACATGTTGGAATAAACATGATTCGATTCAAGTGATAAAACATCTCAGATCGTCATGTGGAACCTGTAAGAGCATTAAGCATGATTGCTATTGATTTCGGGTTCCCATAACAAGATGATTGAGTAATAATGGGATGAATTCGGCTGGAGTTATGCACGAATTAGATGAGGAAGACACACGAAATTAGTGAGGGTATTAGGTGTGATTAGTGATTTTTCATTCTTCCATT